>CM071943.1:8312500-8657500 GCA_036784905.1 Acrossocheilus fasciatus
AAACCACCGCTGTTCTGTTAGCACAGATGTATTGATACCTGTACTCAAGGGTCCCACTTTTCTGTGATTGGGTAGTGCTGAAGTGTTCTTGTGCTCTCTCAGAGTCTCTAGGCCTGCGGAGTAAAGTCATGAAGAAGATTGAGGAGTTAAAAATGGCACCTGTCTCTAACGGGACTCCCGATGAGTACCTCTGTCCAATCACGCGCGAAATCATGAAGGACCCAGTGATTGCTGCCGGTGAGTATCTGAGAGACTGTTTACCTGCTTGACTGGGGATTTTGTTTTGAGTTGAATCATTTTCCACCTGCAGATGGCTATTCGTATGAACGGGAGGCCATTGAGAGCTGGATCAAAACGAAGAACCGCACCAGTCCTATGACCAACCTGCCCCTGCAGACCACTCTTCTGACACCCAACCGTACGCTCAAAATGGCCATTTTACGATGGACCACTTGTCAGTGATTTCAGATACTAATGAGCCCAGAACAGAAGTCTCTCTAGAACTGGATCACCATGGCACTGATTTGAGATCAGACTGGCTTTAGACATTAGCTCATTCAGACATTTCAGCGCTTTCGCTTTTAACTAAGTGATGTCTCAGCTCTTGACTTGATCTCAAGTTCAGCCTTAATCCTGAGAGTGAGCGAGGTGTTCCATTAGATGTGATCCTCCATCCGCAAAGTGACGGTAGTTACGGCACAGGAAGCCTTCAATAGCAAGTGTCCATAATCAGGCTAAAACTACAAAATGCTTCTCCAGCATAACACAGCAGAGTGTTGAGTGGCCTTAAACATCATAATAAATGTTTATCATCCCCTTTCTGCTCTATAGCGGACAGTTTACTGGCATAATTACACTGTTTCTAGCACATAATTATGATTCTTTCTGCAGCTGTTCTCTCTCTCTCATCGTGACTCACAGGTCTGAATATAGGTGAAATTCCTCTAGTGATTGTCTTATTTCATGAAATGATTTTTAGGATGAGCTATTAATCATTTAAAGGGGTTATGCGTGTCAAATGATGTTGCTCATATGAAGTCGTTTACATGCTTAAAATCAGGTATACGTTTATTAGTGGATGATCATTGTAGCCAGTTCAGTGACTGAATTTAAAGCTTCACTGTGTAGTGTATGTATATGACTGCACTGATGACAGTCTGGACCTTTATCTGCATGAGCTGGTGGGTGGTTCATGCTTGGATAAACCTGCTGTGAGACTGAAAGCCATGCAGAAATAAAATCAACCTGCTTTTACAGCTGACTTTTGGCTTGTGTGATTCATTTTAATATCAACTGATGGTGATGCATTCGTAAGTTGTATGAAATGTAACAATTGTGCAACTGTATGATAAATCATGCATTTTATTGAAGAAGAGTGTCAAGTTATCAGATTTAGAAATGAAAAAAAAAAAAGAAGAAAAAATCTGAGACTTTGGGATAGGCATTTGGCAAACCACTAAGCAACCATCTGTTGTAACAAGTACACACAATATCCAAGCAACCACATAATACATTAAGAACTAAGTAAAGGTGCATTCAATAGTTCTTTAGTTAGCATTTGCGTTGCTTTTCTTCATATACTTTAAATAGCCTATACAGATACCACAAAAGTTTTAAACACTGCATTGCCATCGACATGAATCTGCATTATCTTCTCTGAGTTTTATGTAAATTACACTGATACTAGTGAGTTTTAGAAAGTGGGCTGCACTACAATTCTTTCCCTTAATAGTTACCTGTCCAAGAAGCAGAAGCAACTTGGGCATCACTACTCAGAATTTTCTCCATCATCAAATCTTTCCACCTTGTGTATGGCTGTATTTTTGTATTTGATGGTTTTTCTGTCTTCCGTACTCTTCTGCTTCTTCGGCTGTACATTCTGGAAAAACCTAATAACGATAATAAGCGTGTTCCATTGTCTAATTTTCGCTCCTATCACCAAACATCAATTATGCTACTAGCTTGAGGTAGCAGCCAATGAGCGTGAGGATTCTCTGTGACTTTTACTTAAAGGGATAATTCACCCAAAAATGAAAATTACTCCATGATTTACTCACCCTCAAGCCATCCTAGGTGTGTGACTTTCTTCTTTCAGAATACAATCAGAGATTTATCAGAAAATGTCCAGGCTTCTCCAAGTTTTATAGAGGAAGTGAATGGGGGTTGACGACGTTTTGTTTTGCTCTCTCCTCTGCGCTTCCACGTTCGTCACTTTTCACTGGAGCTTAATATCAGAAATATTGTGGGAATTAATTTATCACTTTAGACAACAGTGTGTGATAAAAAGATAGAGATTCCAACAGAAAAACGAAGCTACACTAAGCTACAAATCACAAACCACTCAACAGCACGGCAGACAGGAACCGGAAAGAGTATTTATGCATTTATAACTCCGAACAGTATTTATAATATTCTCAAGCCACCCTAGGTTGACTTTCTTCTTTCAGACAAATACAATCGGAGTTATGAGTAAATCATGGGGTAATTTCCATTTAGGGTGAATTATCCCTTTAAATCTTTGATTAAAGTACTATCCCTTTAAATCTTTATGATTAATGCTACCATTAAACGTTAAGGACTGGCTCGCATTATAGTATTTTTTTGTATAGTTGTGCCGTAAGTGTCACTTTACGACTTTTTATAAAAATAAGACAGATAAATGTAATAAACTAATAACTAAATAACGGAAGTCTTAAACTGTGGTTTATTGTATATGTTGCTGAAATATTCAAATACAATACGTAACAGCCCTATACATGAAATTAATTGCAAATAATGTACATACGAAATAACATCTATGTCCTCATAGACACCTGAATATGGTTCACCAAAACATGCATGTAAACCTGGTCTCCTTTATACAGTTCATATCAATCTCACAATCATAGTGGTATTTCATAATATATAGCTGTGCAAAAATAACTAATATATAAAATATAATATTGTTTTAATCAGACAACCAAGCCATAAATAAATTAGTCCAAACAGTGAGTAGTTCATGAAGAAATACGACACGCTTCTCCTCAAACACACACACACACACACACACACACACACACACACACAACCATTCAAACAAAAAATGCTTTTGAATACACACAGGACCGGTCCACAATCCTACTGTAAGAGACAGTGTTTCATCTTGGTAGACGTCCTATGTCCTTACTGAAGTCTAAAGTCAGGTCAGGCATCTTAATACATTATTAATAAATCATCTGTATCATATCTCAGCTCTCTTTTAATGTGCAGATGCAGCGTTGCGCATTTAAAATGTGCTTAAATACCTCGGAAGCTGTAGTTGTAAACAGAAATGCAAGGCAATCTTTTACTCCTGTGTGCTTTCCTGGAGCACACACGCAAAATGCTTTAAACTTTGTCTTCAAAATGACTCAAATAACATTGGGTTTGTTGATGAAAACCGCAGCTCCTACATTAAAGACTGTAAATAACTTCTGCTTAACGTAAAGTACGAGTTTGTAGCTACACATTAGACTCAATAAAGGAGCGTTTGGGTTTGATGGAGCTGATCAGGATGGGGTTGTCCCGGGCCAGGCTGGCCTGCTTGTGTTTGGTGTCGTTGTAGTGCTGCTGGATGGGGTTACTGTCCTTGTATCCAGATCCAGGATGAAACTTGTCTGGGTGAAACTCGGGTGTATGTGTGCTGTTATGAATGGGCTCCTGATAAGCGCTCGTTTTAGCGTATTGGAGGTCACTGCTCAGTCCCTGCGAGTGCGTGTTCATGACAACACCTACACTGTGACCTACGAGCCCTTCTGGCACAAGTCCTTGCCAGCCGTAACCAGACACCAAGTTGCCATGATGACCTTGCTGCTGCTGCTGGAAACGTGCAGTCTTGTCAATTACGCCCATAAATGGGCGTGGCTTATGCTCCGATTGCCTCGTGCTGCTGTCGGCACTCGCCACAGAATTGCGCATGCGGCTGGTTTCCGCCAGGTTTCCGCTGGAGGAGCTGGACACTCTCACGCTGCTGCTCCTGCAGAACTCCCCCCTTGGCTCGACGTTGCCTTCGGCCTTCTCTGCATGACCAAACTGAGTGCTGCCCTCTCTGGTACCACTGAGCGGACCCCTCTCAACACTGCCAATGTCAATGCAGGGCCCTGCTCGCAGTGAGGCGGGCCGGTGGCGGCCGGGCATGGGGCTGGACCCGGCGCTCTGGGGCGTCCTGCCCTCGGCGTGAAGCGAGCTGCTGTACTCTCGGTTTTTCATGCTTTGAGCCTGTCTGGACGGAAGACGCCTGTGGGCGGCCCGTCCGGGGGCAGCCGTTGAGACGGCGGACTGGGCATCCGATATCGCCAGGCCTAGAGAATCAGGCAAGGTGCGGCTTTGATGCCAGCTCTCCTTCCTCTTCTCCTGCCTTGAGGATTCTTGCTCACGCCGCTCCTCCTCCTCATCTGCCTGCAACATGTTTATGCTGAGGCTGTCTGGGCTTTTCTCCAAACTCTCAATGTCCTGGTCATCATCGTCGTCATCATCGTCGTCTTCCTCGTCATTGTCTTCCTCATGGTGCGAGGGGTTGCTGTGAGAGGTAGGGTGTTTAGAACCCTGTCGCTGCAGGTGTTGGCACTCTTCCTCCACACGTGCCAGCAGACGTCTGATCTCTCTGTTACTGGGGCACAGACGTGACGCTTCATAAAGATCAGCCAGCGCGGCTGCAAACTGTCTGAGAGAGTGAAAAACAGAGGAACTGGTAAATAATTAATCACTCTTATAAACTATATGCAGTAGATGGTATAGACATTTGCTCTCTCTCTCTTTGAACCTAGTAAGCTGCCTCACTGTCTACATCCTACACAGGAAGCAGCCTACATAAGCAGGATCTGGAACCACAACGGAACCTTATAAATGACTAATGCAAGACTCTCTTCATAGGCAGCAGCTTTGAAACGACTGGTTAACATTCACATTTGATTGACAATTATACATTGGCACGTGGACAGGTTAACACTGGCCTGTAAGCATTAGTTTAATGGTCTGTTAACACACATCAAGTAAACTTTTTAAATGGTCATTACTCATCCTGACCCTAACCAAGGATAAAAAAAGTGATATTTAATACAAGTTCAACAGAACACCATAGACAGATCCCTCTTCATTCACTTAATATTGAGAAGGTAACTGTTACAGAAGTAGGTGCTCAGTGCAACTTCAGTAACTACGTGATAATTCAATACTTGAGTGATAAGAAGATACTGTATAGCCTGGGGACATAATCATGAGTTCTTTATGTGCCATATAAATCGTAGGACCCTGGGAACATGGGAATCACTCTGTCATGCAGACTGTTTTAATACTTTTTGGAGCTATAAATAGTATAAAAGTGTGAAGCACATGCTCAGATAAACCATCTGCATGACTGCTGTGCATTACAAAGCAGATTTAATGCAGTAGTGCTGTACTTGAGTGAATTGTATAAGTCTGTTCCGCTGTGCGACTAAGTGCATGACGGTTCCCAGTTTGTTCTGCTGTATTTGTTGCTCTTAGCTTTCAGAAAAATGTTACAGCTGTAAGTGTTGGATGTTTGCAAAAATATTAAAATTTGTAAATTGATTAACTGTAAAAAATAAAAAATACCACTTCATAGCAAATAGGTTATAACCCTGGCACTACAATAAAGCACAAAAATACTTAAAAATCTTTTTATAAATGTAAATACAATTAAATTACTATAATACATTGAAAATATAGTGTTATGCATCTAAACATGGCTTATTCAAAAATGAAAATTCTGTCATTAATTACTCACCCTCGTGTCGTTCTAAACCCGTAAGACATTTGTTCATCTTCGGAACACAAATTATGATATTTTTGATGAAATCCAAGAGCTTTCTGACCCTGCATAGACAGCAACGCAACAGACACATTCAAGGCCCAGAAATGTAGTAAGGACATTGTTAAAATAGTCTGTGTGACATTAGTGCATTCAACCGCATTGTTATGAAGCTATGAGAATATTTTTTTGAGCACAAAGAAAACAAAAATAATCCCTTTATTCAACCATTTCTTCTCTTCCGTGTCAGTCTTCGATGCGCATTCATGACAACGCATGCATGCAATGCTCCTGATGCAGGAGCCGGCATTCAGCAGCATTGCACGCATGTATAGTGGTACTCTTGTGAACGCACGTCAAAGACTGACATGAAAGAAGAAATTGTTGAATAAAGTTATTTTTGTTTTCTTTGTGCACAAAAGTATTCTTGTAGCTTCATAACATTACGGTTGAACCACTGATGTCA
Source organism: Acrossocheilus fasciatus (assembly GCA_036784905.1). Lineage (NCBI taxonomy): Eukaryota > Metazoa > Chordata > Actinopteri > Cypriniformes > Cyprinidae > Acrossocheilus > Acrossocheilus fasciatus. The sequence goes on from CM071943.1 coordinate 8,318,755, forward strand.
CATGGAATATTTTAATGATGTCCTTACTACCTTTCTGGGCCTTGAATGTGGTAGTTGCATTGCTGTCTATGGAGGGTCAGAAAGCTCTCGGATTTCATCAAAATATCTTAATTTGTGTTCTGAAGATGAATTAAGTTCTTAGGGGTTTGGAACGACATGATGGTGAGTAATTAACAACAGAATTTTCATTTTTGGGTGAACTATTCCTTTAATGTTAGATTAACCTACTGTACAAACTAGCTTTTTAAAACATTTTGTTAAAAAAAAACAGAAATACATATTAGCAGTCCATGACACATTTCAAGTTTGTTTACTTGGTAATCAGAGATGTCTAAATTCAGCACATGAATCAGACCAGTGACTCCTGGGTTTGCCAATTGGGACAAACTGATTGGTTGAAAAGAACTACACAAATGGAGAATTTTGTTGCGCTGTATGTTTGGTTTTGAAGAGACAGCACAAACAACTAAAGTAATTCTCTTTTATCAGAAACAATACACATGTTTCAAGCCAGCATGAAGGTTCTTTACCTGCTGCTCCTTTTGGCTCTAGCACGTGCATAAAATGCCTCATAGGACTTAGGCTTGAGCTCGAGAGCCTTGGTGGCAAACTCCTCAGCCATGCCAAAATCCTGTCAAGAACAATTACGACAGGAAGAAGAAAGAGAATTTGAGTGACAGGAAGGAACAGGGGGGAAAAATTAAGACCAAATATCAATCATGCAAGTTTTAACGCTTTGTCTTAACTAGACCCATGAGAGCAGTTAGCGCACTCACGGCAGCACTGCTGCATTCTGGTAGAGATTTGTGCATACCAAGGAGCTGAATTTACTTGCTCACATTCTACCTCAGTCCTTTATTCTGCTGTGGTGCATGAATCTGAAATCAGGAGACTCGTTTAAATTCTGTCCTTGAGTCTGAGGTCAGAGTTTCAATGAAAAGCGGTAACTGTCAGTCCTAATGATGCACTTTAAATGTTTAATAGTGGCAGATCCTATTAAAATAACCATTAGAACTTCAGGTTGCCTGTGTAATTAGGAAACACGTAGCAGGACACATAGTGACTCTCTTTATCTCTCACTCACATTCACGTAATCTGCTGCCTAATTGCACTCAAAACACTTTCTTACGAACAGTCTGTGAGGCTCATCTCCTGAACCTAGACAAACCATTACAATTATCCTGGAGGAGAAAATGAGTGTGGATGTGATCAATATAAAATGCCTATAGCCATTTAATATACTTAATTCTGTTTGTTAAGGCACATAGAGATGTATTGTCACCCAACAATTGTTAGGGATGTTATTAAAGCCTTTAACCTCTATCCACTGAAGTTATGCATGTACTTTGGTTGACATACATTGGTTTTTCGGCGACAGCGGGACAGGTTGAGATACAGGGAAACCCGGAGCTCCCTGAATGCCTTCAGGTCTTCCCCAAAACCTTCCCTCGGAAACTTCCTCAGTGCATACTGATACCTCTGAGCGGCTTCCTTCATCTTCCCTTTCTGAGAAAGAAGGACAGAAGGAATACATGAGCTTCAGAAAGTCTCAGAGAACCTTCATTGAAATTTACTGATCATAGTTTAAATGTGGTATTTCCAAGAACACACTATAGTAACTACAGGTAAAACCATAGATGGCTCTTCAATACCATGGCTAGATCAATGCAACTGTGGTTTATGTAAAGTAAATCTAGCATCTGTTATTAAAAATAATAGCCTAAACAAGTCAAGTCACTTTTATTTATATAACGCTTTTAACAATACAGATTGTGTCAAAGCACTTAACAGTATCAAATTGGAGGATAGAGTGTCAGTAATGTATAATGATAAGATTAAACACTCAATTTTCAGTTAAAGGCATTTCATTATTGAATTCAGAGATGTCATTGTCTAGCTCAGTTTAGTTTAAATAGTATCCGTGCAATCAAATCGACGATAATCGCTAGAAATTAAGTGTCCCCAACTGAGCAAGCCAGAGGCGACACTTCAAAGACATTTAAAAAAAAAATTAAAATAAATAAATAATTTTATATTTTATATATATATATATATATATATATATATATATATATATATATATATATATATATATATATATATATATATATACACATACACACACACACACACACATACACATACATACATACTGTATATATAAAATGTAAATTAAAAAAAAAAAAAAAAACACTTTTTTTTAGATCTACAGACCTTATAAAGCAGGTTTCCCTCCTCCATGAGTCTCTGCAGAAGTATGATGAGGATGTCGGGTTTGGAGGTGGCCATGGCCCAGGCAGCGTTACCTTCAAGAGAGAAAGAGAGACGTCAGTCCTGACAGTCAATAACACAGACTGACTCAGAGTATGACTTTCCTAATGCTTGTACCTGATCGTTCATAAGGAGATGTTCTGTAGCCTTTAGCAGTGATAGTGACAGCAGAACAGAAAGAAAGAAAAAGAAAAAAAGAGAAATAAAGCATAAAGAACAAATGCAAGGAAAACTCAAGAAGAATAGGTGTGTATTGGAATTTGGAAGAAATATAAACTACCATTCAAAATTTGGGGTTGGTACAATGTTTTTGAAAGAAGTCTGTTATGCTGAATTTATTTGATTAAAAATACAGTAAAAAACAGCAATACTCAAACTGCTTAAAATATATTTATTCCTGTGAGGGCAAAGCTGAAGTTGTAGCAGACATTACTTACATACTTAGTCTTCAGTGTCACATTATCCTTCAGAAATAATTCTTATGCTGATTTGGTTCTCAGGAAGCATTACTTATTACTATCAGCACTAAAAGAGTTGTGCTGCTTAATATTTTGTTGGGAAAAGATTTCTTTGATGACTAGTTCAGAAACCTTTCATTAATGTAACTATTCACATATTTGTTTTTTATTTTACTGACCCCAAACCTTTTAATAGTAGTGTATATACCGAAGGAATTAAGTTAAGCAATAAGGTATGAGAAACTGTGACTATATTCACAATATACAGTAGCACAGCTTTGAGTGCAGTTATAAAACAATTACTACATAAAACCAGTTTCAAAAAAACTATATAAAGCAGTTTCAGAAAGCATATCCATCATCTGCCATCCTTCTACTAGACTATATAATTCATAACGTGTAATCTATGGCTAACAGTTACACAGCTACTAGGCAAACTGGTGGTTTGCATAACAGTTCTGACTATATCAAGTATTTTAAAACAGCTGAAATGTTGTATCAACCAGTCAGCATCCAGGACTGGAATTGTCTGTTTATAATAATGAAATAAATGTTAAAACTGCAGAAGTGCCACCTCAGGCTTACTTTAGGACAACTACAGTAACTAAAGTATAAAAGTACTCACTGGCAGAGTTTCTAAAACAGAAAACCTCTTGAGATGGTTTGGATGAGTGTTTGACAAAAAAAAAAAAAAAAAAAAAAATAGAAACTAGTTCTTTTTGCTTGTTCTGCAGTATTATTTGTATAGCAAGGGGAAATGAGCAAGCAAAAAATTGCTAACCTCTACATTGCTCCTTTCTAGTGGCTAACTGGAAATATCAGCTAATGCTAATTTAAAACATGGGTCATTTTTCAGTGGTTATGGAGCTTGCTCACAAAAGAGGGAGATTTTTCCCCAATCCACACAGGAGCTTTTCTGAACCATGTCTAGTATGTAGACAAGACAAATCACACCACAACGTCATTAAAATGCGTCTGGCAAAGTCGTTGCCATCATCAACCCCAGACTGGCAGAGACAGTCTCCGTTTCAGATGTAATTAGACGTTTTTAAACTGGAGGGGGAATATGCTCTCCTAAGGTTTGCACTCTGTGACTTTGAGTAGAAAGCTGAGTGGACTTTGCTATAAAAGTCTTTGCCCTGATGCAGAGTGTGAATGACAGTCCCATACATCACCAGTGTCCTACTTAACTGTGGGCTAACAGTCCTGCACGGCTCTTCTACGAATATGGCCTGGTTTCAATTGCATTTAGGACTCAGCAAAGGAACGCTGTGCTTTTACTCTCCGAGAAAAGGGGAGAACAAATGGAACTCACTACATTCTAGATTTAGAATGGACGAGCCCCTCCTGAGAACCTGACTGTGGCGATCTAGATTCTAGAGGACGGCACATGAACCCAGGAGATATAAAAGAATGTGTGTCATGATGTTCTGAGGTGAGACTCACCCAGTTTAGCCCCTTTTTTCAGCAGAGTGACCACGACTGAGGTGTTTCTGCTACCGATGGCCCGGTCCAGAGGTCTCATGCCGCTGTAGTCCATGTGTTCAATTGCCGCTCCGCACTCGACCAGGTAATGCACCTGAAAACAGATTGCTCAGATATGGTCCTGGTATAAGACTGAGATAAAAGTGTTTATGTGCGTTTGAGAGTCCACACAGAGAAAGGTTATCTCGGCTTACAATGTCCGCGTCTCCGTAGAAAGCAGCTAGGTCCAGCGGGGTGCGCCCGTGCTTATCTGTGTGGTCAATCTGAGCTCCCCTCTCCACCAGAAACTCAACCAATTTCTTCTGCCCTTTCAAACATGCCCACCCGAGTGGGGTCAGACCTTCTTTATCCACTGCTGTCATACATGCTCCTATAATAAAAACACAATCCTTATAGACTTTATTTGATAGAAAAGCTTGAAGAAGCACACAGTGGAATGGGGGAAACAACAAAGCCTCAAGATGCATTTTTTTTAAAAGTAGATTTTTTTGTAAACTTGCACCACTTTTTACAACGCCGTCATGGATGAAATGCTAAGGTCAAAGATGTCCATCTAGCATGTATTTACATAGAAAAATATTGGAAAAGTAGTGCAGTAGAATGAAAAAATACGTTCTATGTAAACCAGCCCTTACACTTACAAAAAAAATCAGTAAAGATTTCACAGAAAAAACACATGTACCATAACTTAAAAGGTGGATATTTTACAGTTATACTAAAAAGAAATTAGATGACAGAAGGCATGTAGTAGATTCTGTACAATATTTTCAGCAAAGTTTTGATTATGTTGATAATTGAGAAGCCTGAGAAGAACTTTGCATATCAAATACAATACAGTAGGCTTTATAGGGCTAAGTTAGATAGGGACATCCGAGTCACGGTTACTGACCCTGTGAGAGCAAGAAGTCCACGGTCTCCAGGTGTCCCTCGCTTGCAGCCACCATCAGTAGAGAGCGACCATGTTTATCACTGCAATTCACATCTGCACCGCGTTGCAGAAACAACTCTGCTATCTAGAAAAGAGAGAAGAGAGAAGGAAAGTAAGAGAGATGAGAGATGTCAATGTAAAATGACTTTTTTCTAAATCAAACGTTTTTGTTTTCTGTGTAATAATGGGTCTTACCTGTGTGTGTCCATGTCGAACTGCATTAAAGATGGGTGCCACCCCTCTGCGGTTAGTCTGTGCTACACTGGCACCTTGATCCAGTAGGAACACACACCCCTCTAGTTTGCCCCGGCCAGCAGCAGCGGTTAGAGCTGGAGAAGATGTGCATGCTCAAAATGATGATCTAAACAGCAAAGCAGACTCTATCGCTGGGAACCTATCATTGTGTCCGAATATGACTACTTCCCTACTATACAGACTGTGAACAGTATGCTAAAACCGTGGTATGTCCAAATTCATAGTATTCGGAAAAACAGTAGGCCAAAAGTAGATGACCTACTACTTCCGCTAAGATTCTGGAGTATGCACTCGATGGACACTTTACTATCCCATGAAGCCACGGGAGAGGAGTTGTGAATAACAACGAAGTGATGCTACTGACGCTGGTCGGTCATGTGACAGCAACAATATGGTGGATAGTAGTAGCATGTCCGAATTTTATTTATAGTACTCATATTCATACTATAGAACATACTCTTTTCATGACTGCGAAGTACGTTTTAAAGCAAACGCAGTACGTACTAGACAGTACGCGATTACAGACACAGCTTATGTCTGTTTTTAAATCTTTCAATACTGCACTAAACTTTTACATGTCAATTATCTAATAGAATAACGACTATTTTTACACTAAGATATTAATTGTATTTTAACTACAGTAAAAGTAAGATGACAAAAATAAATGCAGCGTAATGTACAAACCTGTTTCACCCCACAAAGTATCATAACCGTCAATCTGCACCGAAAATTCATCATTGTTCAATGCAAGCATCCTTTTTACCACCTGAAATTACAAATTAATATGTGTGATGTACAAATTAATATAGTGATGATTCAAGATAATATGTATTCAATATCTGGGTGCTGAGTGTGTCTGGGTTTAGTACTTGTTTGTAACTTGGCTTTACTTAAGGAAAATGCTTAATAATCAGAAAACCTAAATCTAACACACAAAAAAAAGTTCTATTATTATTATTATTATTATTTATCTATAGTGGTCTAATTCTAAATAAATTTATATAAAAACAGTAGAAAATAGTCTATGGTATATGCCTATTTTGATAGCTAAACAAGTGTATGTGTGTTTGGTAACTGTTTGCCGTGTGTATGTGTGGTGTGGTGTATCCTGTGTGTAGAGAGCGTGTCTTATATACCTGTGTGTGTCCCATGCTGGAGGCAGCGATCAGTGCCTGCTGCAATGCCTTGTTTTTGAGGTCTGAACTCCACTCCTGCTCCAGAAGATACTGCACAATCTCAGCATGACCCCGCAGAGCAGCGTGAACCAGTGCACACTGACCACTCTTATCAGCATGATCCACCTAATGCATATAACAAACACATATTGTATGTATACATTTTTACTTATAAACCTGCACTGAACACATTAATGATAATAAAAATAAATGTATTTCCTAATTACTTTAAGCTTTTTGAGCAGTAATCATCTAGTTTGTCATACTGCATTGTTAAAGCTGTCTTCTTATTGACAAGCTCCTGTTAACAGATGAGTGGTAAAATTCCTGCAGTTTATCTGTAATACTTGCAGAAGGTAAAATTGAGGAACACCTTGTACTCTATACAGTACACTGTGTGCAAAAATGATTTAAAAATATAAACTTTTCAGAGTTTGAAAATAGCAGAATTGTTTATATAACCAAAGTTACCAAACCACAAAATAACTGCACTCTCTTTTTGTTGAGTTCAGTTTGATTGACATTTACATGCACACTCTATGAAGTATTTAAAGTTAATGAGGACAGCAGCATTTAATGACTGTCTTACTGTTAGAACATTTTCCCTCATTATAACAAAAAAATTAAATAAATCTTTTTTTTCCCCATAAAAATGCATTTCCCATTACTATATGGGAGTTTTCACAGTACAATTTTTGATATGCACCGAGTATGTGACACCAGAATTAAGTTCAATTGGATAATGTGAACACTGTTTTCTGAACTTGAGTTTGCACCCGTGCCTAAAAAGGGTGCTCTATTCTTCCACTTATATGCAGTAGCTATATATAAAAGTGTACATAAGTCATATTTTGTATGTCTATTTTATTCTGTTTCCCTTTCTAGCAAATACAGAATACTGTGACAAAATCGTGTCAAATTTTTTAATTATGCTTTTTTGCCTCCCAATTTAACCCCTGAATATCTTTTACTGAAATACAGAGGTTTAGGTTTAGGTTAATCATTTATAGCTGGTTTGTGTATTAAAAGGGGGATCAACTGACCTTTGCCCCTTTTTTGCATAGTAAGGTGACAAGTGGCAGATGTCCACCAGCTGAGGCATAACAGAGAGAGGTCATGCCGTTCTCCGACTGCCCATCCACTGGTGCCCCACACTCCAGAAGCAAAGCAGCCATCTCCAGGTGGCCCAGGTGAGACTGCACACACAGCACTGGTGCACTGTTCAACACCTCAGTACGGTAACACACACTCGCCCCTCCCAGAATCAGCAACCGGGACACCTGGGGACAAAAGTAAGTCTGGTTTTAACACAAGAAATTAAGTAACTGGTTCAATTTTGAAGGTTCAGTTATTAATTATTCAAACGGTTCAATCATGCTTTAAAATCATTGTCACAATGTATAGGCTCAGTTACAGTTATTCACTTGCAATTTACAATAACTTTGATTAGATTTCAGCACTCAAACCTCAATTTACAATCTACAACTTCAGTCTACAGAATCAGTCTACAGAATCAATCTACATCCACAATCTACACACATCTACATAAATAGATGTAAAACAACAGCTTCGATCTACAGCCTCAATCTATATCTTATAATCTATAACCCAAATCTATAATCTATAGCTTTAATTTGCATGTTTAATTTATAGCTTCATTGTATAGCCTCAGTACATAGCCTACAGTTATAATTCAACAGTAGCCTCAATCTACAGCATATATCTACATGTGCAGTCTAAATACCAAAACGTGCATCTTCAATCCACAGCTTATATTTACAATTTACTAAATGCAAGCAAATCAACCGCCAATCTATGCCTTCATCTACAGTACATATTCAATATACAGCTTCAATTTATAATCTACAGTATCGATCTACATATGCACTCTACAGCTTCAATGTATAGCCTCAATATACAGCCTACTGTATAAAGTATGTACGGTTATAAATCAATAGCTATCTATAGCCTCAGTCCATTTCTTCCTCAATCTCAATCCCTCTACCACAGTTTCCTGCCCAGCATTTAAATATTCATTTTAATTTGCTCAGTAAGGATTTGCCATTACTGTTAGCCCACTAATCACAAAACTAAACCACAAAATAGGAATATAATACACACATACATCTTCATTTTGTGAATGGGTGGTTGGGGGAATTCATCCAAAATGAAATGTTACAAAATATAAATGTTTAGCCTTCTGTGAAAATGACTCTACTGATTAACCGAACTCAGTCTACAATAGGTAATGAAGGACACCAGGTATGAAGGATTTCAAAGAACAGCCTCTGATTCACAAAATGTGCAGTCAAAAGCTGATAAAATAAGATGCAGTTAAGGTCTAATATTCTTAATATTAGCACCAGTAAATGCATTAATAGTGTATGTTCTCACTTCAATAATTCATATCAAATATATAAATGGATATAAAAGACATTGCAACAATTTTTAAAATGAATGCTTAAGTAAAGTTTTATTTAGGGATGCACCGATACCACTTTTTCCAGTACTAACCCGATACCGATACTTTTATTTTTGTTATTTGCCGATAACGATGCCGATATTTCTACTGCATTTGTAAATTTTTTAAATATTAGGTACAGAAACCAAAACAGTATGTATAACGTTAATTGGTTAACTTCATTTATCAAATAGATACAGTCAAACCAAAATGTATTCAGACACCTTCAACATTTCTCACATTATCAGTTTATGGTAATAAAATATGACAAGAACTCAGAGCTAAACTGTGTCAGAACAAATTCAGCTTGATAATGTCAGATAACTTTGATAGAAAGGTATGTGATGGATTACAAATCAACCAAAATTATTCAGACAGCTGTTAGTATGACAATATTTACACAACTATCAATACTTTGTCGGGCAACCCTTAGCCTTAACGACAGCCTGTAGTCTCCTGGGCATGCTGTCAACCAGGTTCATGCAAACCTGAACGGTCTGAATAATTTTTGGTTCCAAATTTGTATATTTTATTGGTAGTCCACTGTATGAATAATTTTTGGATATAAAATGTCACAGTTTACTTTATTTTACTATCCTCACTTACATAAATGAACTATAGTGTCCTGCACCCACTAGTAAAAAATATCCAAATTTATATTTGGTCTCTGAATAATTTTTTGTTTGACTGTCTATCCTTAATATGCACTTAATTATGCACATTAAAATGTATTTTACAAGTTTTTGTTCCTTTCACTGTTAATTTTTTTATTCTGTGGTACATCATCTTTAATTTACTAGCATTAGAGCTGCTCCATGGCAGTGGGTTAGTACTGTAATCACGCGTTTTGCTGTAATAGTCAGGAGATTTATAACGAGTGGTTCCCTGCATTGTGATATTTTCAGAAATAGAAGTGGCGTTTTTCTTTTCATCTGAAACATGCTTATATTCCAAAGCCACTCATATAATGCAGAAACTCTCATGAAGCAAGCAAAACGCACAACACGAGTAAGTATTTATACTGGTGCAGAATGAGAGGGACAAGTACAGTACAGCCTATAGCGCATAGAAAGTCGTGTATGCTTAAGGTTGAAAATTAATTATGTTTATAGTGAATGCCCCTATAAACTGTCTTATATTTACGATTTAGTTTTAGTCCAAATGATGTGTGCTATGTGTCCGAACATCAATAAAGATCACACAACCGAAGTGCACACTCTCTCTCGCTCTCCCTCCTTACCGTTAAGTAACTTGTGCATTGTTTTGCTTACTTGTTTTTGACAATATCCGACTGAACTACAAACTTTCCAGTGATGTCTGTGAGAAAGGGATATTCACTTGAAAAGCTCGCGCATCTGCACCGGCGCGCGCTCAATCCACTCAGCGCTTTGCTTTTCAGCTCGTGCACATCAGCTATAAAAGGCATTAATATTGAATGTTTAACATTATTCATTGCATACATCTGCTTCGTAGACATCCTTAATCTCTAATAACTCCATTCTGCTGCCTGTTGTCATGTTTCTTTGTCTGCATATGGCACTTAGCACATGCTGTGTGGTATCGGCATTTGGCATCGGGGCATTTTAACGAGTACAGGAGCTCAGTATCGGGCTCGATACCGGTGCATACCTAGTTTTATAATACTCAGTAATAGATATTTTTATTTGGGGTTTGTGCTTTTTTGTTACTAAGTGCGTGACACTCCTGCATGAACTCCTAGTCGCCAGTTGGGGCGAAATGAACGCAACCTGGCATTATTTCTTTTTTGTGGACATGGGCAGTGTGGTAATGGAAGCTTGATTAAGATGCTGGATGAAACGAGAACACATTAAAAGCAAAGGAAGCAGAATCACATTTATTTATACAAACACAGCAGGAATTAATGAGCAGCTCTCCAGCCAAATGGCTGTCAAGGACGCTGGCGTGCACACACGGACTCAGAGTGACGCTCGTTTCATTAAAACTCCGTAGGAGAGGAAATTACAGGGAGAGCGGAGTCTAGACTGCAATTAACATATAATAGATTTAATAAATAAATGTAGTCATTACGTAAGGCATTTTTCAGTAAGCCTCAGTGCTAATTACTATGTTCTATGTGACTTATGAAATCTCGTTCATTGTGGATGACTCAGAACTCTGTAAGGCTATAGCTCTTCTTGTGCGGTTGAATGCGTCAGCCACGGTAATTGTTGGAACAGTGTTCTACAATTCAGGAGTGCAATGCAGTTGTTCATTTTTATTCTTTACTCAAGATTGATGCTGCTTTTTATAAGTGATGGTCTCATTGGCACATTGAGGACGAGTATGTGTTTGTTTTTTGGGTGTGCATATCCTCAAACCTTGACATTGGGAGTGTAGAGGTTTCTGAGGGAGGAAAGAGCAGCAGAGAGGCTGTCTGTACTGTAGCTGATCCACAATGGTTGCAGAATACTTGATGAAACCCCAGTTCTCTTCCCGTGACCCTGAGAACAAAGGAGGAGAGGCAGGAAGAGTTAAAATGCAGGTCACATACTCAAACAAACAGAGAGAAGGATTTTGAGCATCTGAGTTTCCTACCTTGAATATGTGAGCTTTAAGAATGTGGTGGCCAAGCTCCATAGTTTGCTGGCGGTTGAGTTTTCCTTCTTGACGTGAGAGCATGAAGGCCATCAGAGCGTGGCCACTTCTGTTCCCCAACATCAATAACAATTCATTAGAAATCACAATCATAATGAACACCATCATCCAGATTCATCATAAAAGCGCCTCTCTTGAAAGGTCTCTCGAGTAGAGAATGGTTCCTTTTAAAGGTGGACATATTTCCTTTCTTCCGTTCTGATTAACAGTCTAAATCAATGCAGAAACCATGTCTTAAATATTTCAAAGGGGACTTTTTTTTGGTGTGCTCTTTATCCAAAAGAATTATGTGAATAGAGGATTTTAATTTATTTAAGAGAATTCGAAGATCGAGAAGAACAGTAAAAGAACAAGAATGATTTGTCTTGGTAATTCATTTTAATGATTTGCAAATAACATTTTTATTCACTCTTATCTGTAAGCTAAACGTGAAAATTTCATGTTTCTTGTCTTGTCACATTAATGTATGCATTACATGAAGAGTGCAAATGATTTAGCCAATATTTTTATCAAGAATGTGAAATTTCACCAAAATATTTGTAGTTTGGATCACTGGATATTACTGTTGGTCATTTAAAATTTCTATTATATGTTTAGCTACTTACATCGTACCATCTTGCACTCTTTCACTGTTAAAAACTAAAGCATCATGCTGGAATTTATGTTTGGTATCTGTGAACATTAAAGCCTGCCATCTTGGACTTGATTGGCCATCTCAGTCATTTTGACATTGAGCGTTGTTCGACTGCTGAGGCAGAGCAGTATAAAAATGTAACTTTGTCATAAACAGAGCAGCATCAAAAATATCAAATACTGGGGAGGGACTTGTCCCCCTCAATGCCTCTAATGGTTACAGCCCTGGTCTAAATGGCCCTACAGATGCTTAATATTGTCCTTATAGACAGCAAAGTTTTTTTCCTCTCTCTGAATCACAGTCCATGAACTTTTATTTTTATGAGTCCATTTTTGATCGGTGTTAAGTGGGTCACTCTTCACTTTATAACAGTGATGAGGCCTTTCTAAATGAGAACACTGAGTAATGTGTGTGTGTGTGTGTGTATAGGTGGAGAGATAATTGAAGTGTCTACAAAATGAAAGAGAACTACACAAGAGTAATTTCATGCTCAAAGGCTACACACACTCAAATGCATTTTAGTTACTCCCTTTCTGAACTCCATTAACAAACCAAAGAATCACACATAATAGATGGCTGACCTGTACAAATACTTCACACGCTTTGCTATGTGGTTGCTAAGGTGTTCTGATCAGCTGTAGCACATTGCTATTAACTTTCTAAGGTGTTTTCAGTAGTTTTAGTTGCATGATCCCCCCCACCCCCAAACCAGTTAAAGGTGTAAACGTTTTCATGCATTAATTGCTTTTTTTTTATTGCCAATGTGTGAACAGGTTGTAAAGCAACATAAAAATGTGACCTTCCTAGGTTTCCTATTACAGTCTGTACACTGATTGCATTAGACTGCATTAGTCAATGCACTTGCTAGTTTTATAGCATTGCTATTTGTTTGCAAAAACACATTGCTGTTAAGCTGCTGAAGTGCTTTAGTAGTTTTAACACATTGCAACTCAGTTGCTTGGGTTTCTGAGTAGTTTTATCACATTGATATTTGCATGCTCGGGTGTTCCAAATAGTTTTAGCGCATTGCAACTCACTTTTTTAAAGGGATAGTTCACGCAAAAATGAAAATTCTATCATTATTTACTCACCATCAAGTTGTTTCAAACCTGTATGAATAGGGACTTTCACACTAGAGGAATATTTTATATAGCCTCCTAAAACAAGCTTTTTGCCGTGTTTGCACCACGGGAACAAGGAAGGTTTATAGGAACACCTTTTGAGTAAATTAGCATCTACTTCAGAGTAGGGTCTAACTCAGCACAACAGGAACTATCAGCAATGCAAGTGTGCTCCCAGTGATGTAAGTGATTAGACAAAAGCATGCCATACGAAACAGACACCTGCCATTTTTAAAAAGCCTTATAAACACACAGTTTAAATATACACAAAATAACTCCATGAGCATAGAAAATAACAACAAGATGGGCTGATGCCAAAGCCCAGGCACTTCTCTGTCCTCCATCCACCAGAACTCTGCAGAACTCAACAGAACTCTGCCATGCCAGCAGGTGGTAGCAGTCTGTAATCGGCATTCAAACAGGGAAACTGGAAGAGCAAGAACTGTGGATATACAAAGCAAGCAAGCACCAGTGGTGGCCTCTCCTGGATCATGCTGATTAGATGGTCTTCGACATCTTGATTCCATAAAGCCATGGTATTATTATAATAATCCTCTGGTCAAATGAGGTGACAAGAATGACAAGTGTCTGTGCATTTCATCTTTTTTCCATCTTTGGTTTGCTTTTGTCAGTTCTGTTTTTTTCTTGTGCACTTATTTGCTAAGCTGAATAGCCAATCAGAGTTCTCTTTCTAGCCGACAGGCTCTGTCGCCTATTCGTCATCCAGAATCGGCTGAAAAACAGCGACTAGAGCCAATGGTGTGGAACACACCAAAAAAACTAAAGCTGACGGACGCTCAAAAACCACCTGACATTGCCCAACGGCCAACCGTCAGTTTGGTGTGTCCCAGGCTTTAAATTATGTTGCTGTCAGCCGGCTTATGTCACTTCAAAGTTTCTACTGCCTGTGTAAATGTCGACCAGGAAAATTGCCCTAGGGAAAAAAATGGTTGCTAGTTCTTGTAACAGAGTTCCTATAACTAACCAGTGTGAAAGCCTCTAATTTCTTTCTTCTGCTGAATACAAAAGATCATTTTTGGAAAAATGTGGGTAACCAAACAGTTGCTGGTCCCCAATGACTTCCATAGTATGGAAAAGACATAAGGCATAATGGGAGTCTGCTATGGAAGAATACTATGTAAATGATGACAAAATTTTCATTTTTGGGTGAACTATGCCTTTAAGGTTGCCCAAGCTAGTTAAGACCTTCAGGGACTTCTTGATGGTTACAAACAGGTACGTTGTAGCAGAGTTGCAACTGAACTCTGCAGAAAGGTAGATTTCCAGAAAAAGGACTGGGCACTCCTACTGGAGATCTACTGTATTTCTATTCACTTTCTGGAAACTGGCAATGCGCTACAACTACTGTGAACACCTTAGCAACTTCATCCTTGCCTTAACAAGCGCCAACAACACCAAACTGAACTTCTCTTATTTGTGTCAGATAAAATGTCATCACTGATTACCTTGGGTCGCAGAAGAAGTCAGTGCTCTCGCCATCCGCCCTCCATACAAGCCACTCCCTAAAGGAGGGATGGCAGAACATGCGTGTTCTGTCTCGACGGCCAATCAGAAAGCAGGAAAGAGCGTCCATGCGCTGTTGGAAGTCCTCCCACTCCAGTTCTCCTCTCATGGACCCGGCGTTTAGTGCCCGGAAGAGCTGTTCATCCGTCAGAGGGTGCAAAGATGCCAGAGCTACATTTAGCAGTGGCAATACTCGTTCAAATGCTGAGGCCGATGGGAATTTCATGTTGCACTGCAGCAGGTAGAGCTCAGACAGAGACACAGGTATAACCTTATAGCTGGAGCTTTTAATGACCAGGTGACCCTTCTCAAACAGGTCAAGGGTTAATTTTAAATAAAGATATGAGCCTTGGCTGCGGGCGACCAGGTGGGCGCTGAGTTTAGAGATGTTTGCCGGGTCAGCTTTGCCATTGATGGCAATGTTGCTGAGGATATCAGGGCTGTGGTCTATACGGTGCTGGATGTAGGAGGTGAGGTCAGAGGTTATATCCTTGTTGTCATGGAAATCATCCATAGAGATGATGGGAAAGGGAAGGACACTGGTGACTTCCTGTGATGATCAACAAAAAAGCCAATGCAAAGAATTATAAAAATAACACACACCAAGTTCTTGAAAAGGTACTCTTTGTATTTCTGTTGATATGTTCATATGATTTTGAGAAACCTTTAAAAAAAAAATTAAAAATGTTTAAAAAAAAACAAAACCAAAAAAACTTTAAACTATACACTACTGATTTTTAAATTTTGAAATAAGTCTCTTATACTTAAATTCTGCTTTTATCATATCAAAAATAAACAGTAATAACAGTAATATTGCCAAATATCATTACAATTTAAATCAACTGTTTTCTATTTGAATATATTTTAAAGTGTAATTTATTACTGTGATGGCAAAGCTGTTTCAGCAGTCATTACTCCAGTCTTCAGGGTCACATGATTGTTCATCGTGTAAATCGTTCTAATATGCTGATATGGAGCTCAAGAAACATTTCTTAATATTATCAATATTAAAAAGTTTTTGCTGCAGCACGGTTTCCACAAAAATATTAAGCAGCAAAAACAGGAGTACATTTCATTTTAAAATATATAAAATTAGAAAATGTTTTTTTATAAAAAATTTTTTTTTTTTGGCCCGGCTTTGTCAAGCCAACTTAAAGTTTGTCTTGACAAACTTTTTTTTATCTAGTTACATTTAGTGTAACATTACTCAAGATTAGGGAGTCTGATTCAACAGATTCCTGACTGTGCGAGAGGAGGAGGATAATTGCTACCGAGCAAGCAAAGCTGCTGAATAATACTGAATAGCGCTATAATAGCTGTCGTATTCCTATAGGTAGATGTGATCAGATGATGCAAGCTTGACTCACGTGACCTGCCAGAACTAACACTAACACTTAATTTCACAATATTACTGTTTTCATTGTATTTTTGATCAAATAAATACAAGGGTCCTCCCTCTGACACCATGTTGGTTGCACCACATGACTTTGATCAATAAATTATGAAACAACAAAACTACGCAAAATGGCCATATTTTGAAAATGCCTGCATAATTCAGATATTGGTAATACAGCTTTCTGCCTGCTGCAATGGAAAGACATGCAATTAAATATGAAAAAAGGCTGGGATTTTAAGGGATGAAACTTCACTGGCTGTTCTGCACCACAGCACAAGAGTAACGACCACCAGCCTTCCCAAAGAACTCCTATTTCTCGAATAATTATAGTTCCTTTCAGATTACAGTTTTGTGCTGTAACCACTGACAACAGGCTGCCCTTGATGACTGCAAGAGGGAAAATTAATGAATACTACAAGGACCACAAAAGTCTGTTCATTTTTATCTTACTGCACATCCTCATCATCATCTGTATGCGAATCACGACAAATGTTTTCCAATCAAAACAACTGCAGGATTAATGTTGTAGAATAAACACCGGCAGCCTGGTTGTGTGGGTTGTCTGGCACTTTTAGGTCACTGCTCCGAGAAGTAGTGAGGGAGAGAGAAAGAGACAGTGTACGTGTGTGAAAAGTGTATAGGGACACACGTAGCATCTGCGGTGTTGCATCACAGCCCTTATCCCCTCTTATATAAGCTTGGTTCCTGCAGGCCGGAGTCCAGCTCCAGCTCTCCAGATCAGACATGGATTACACACACCCACCCTACAACACTAGCCACTGACCAGCATCCAAAACTCACCACCGCAACCATTCTGAAAGCTCAAATTGCAAAGGCACATCAGGACACTGAGCATTTTAAACCTTCTCAGTAGTCTTACCTTGTATAAAATAAAAATAAAAAATACTTACCACTAGGTTGACCCTGACGGTCACAATCAATTTAAGCCAAATAGGAAATTTAGAGATGATTTTGGTGATGAACGATGCAATGGTGTCTCCATAGTCTGGTTTGTGGAACTCTGCCTCATTAAGACCGTCCACTAGGATGATGTAATGTTCTTCTGGAATCTTCCGCTCTGCAAAACACAACAGAAACACCATGGTTAGACGAACTAGAAGTCAAATGCGGGCCCCGAGTTTGTTAAGAGTTGGCCATTACGTGGGTGTGCTCAGGTTTTTCTTTTGTTAAGTTAACAGGAACAATGTGTGCTGCTGAATTCATGTACTAGGTGATTTTAGAACATCCAGCACAATAAATCCCTGCATGCTGCTTTCTTTCACCATATGTTGAGTAGGAAAAAGTGCCTGCAGTCTGTAGTGAAACTCTCACTCTCATAGTTTTTGAGTACTTGCCATTTGACAAATAGCTGCACCCTTCAGAATACAATTTGTTGAAGGAATAATTCACATAAAAATGAAAAATATTTCATATTTGGAGCTCCACAGCACCTATCCATATTCACTTTCATTGTATAGAGTAAATTAAACTTTCTACTTAACATCTGCTTTTGAGTTCCACAGAAGAAAGTAAATCAGGTTTGGGACAGCATGAGGATGAATAAATGATGGCACAATATTAATTTTGGGGTGAATTATTCCTTTGAAATCGCAAACGTAATTACTTCCATAGTGTGGTGCTTTTTGAAGTGAAATAAGATCTTTAACAAGAAAAATAAAATGTAGGGCAGGACCTGATTTTATCGATCAACAATTGATTGGATCATGAAATGAGGGCATTCAATACCAGAATAGAGGAAAACCTAAATGCAATTCGGCAGCCAATACCTACTTTTTGAGAAGCTTTTTTTTTTTTTTTACTGGAACATGGATGCTGAAGGTCTCCACATATACTAAAGTAACATTTATTTTTCAAATCTATCATTATCTGTTAATATTGGCGCAATAAAAAATTATTACACCCAGTCCATTAATCAGAATTAAATTACTACATTAAATATTGGTATAATTAAAGTAATGCTGCATTAACTACAACAGTAGCTTAAAACAATTCCTAATTAGCTGTTTGACTATAAATTAATATTAAAATCAACTAATAGCCAGCACAGCCTACTTTGAAAACAGCCACGAAACCACATTTTGACGAAAGATTACATTAAATCCTTTTTGGAAGAAAACATCCGACAAGTGACATTGAGTTTACCACAGTGAAAAATTTACCTGCTTATCTTGTATGTCTAAAGTTTTTCTCTAAATTTCACACATGGAATATTCACCACAATAAGCTACCAAATCAAAAAGTTGACAAAAATAATCACATGTGAAATGTGCAGTTTCACGAGACACAGAGACTGACTCATCTTGTATATGATCTGCACTAAGAAATATGAAAGCAACAGCTAAATAAACCCACTGTCATAAAGACAAAATGTATTAGTTTTAATACAAAATCATGCAAAATTAAAGTATTGTGATCAGAAATATTTGCACCCTGGTTTTCAAGCATATAGGAATTAGAGTAATGTTGATTTTACCCAACATTATTAATATAAAAGCTGTTTTCTCTACTTTTCTCGATTGTCTCTCTGATCTGATGTTACAAACCAGGAACACTGATTTTCTATCAAGAGTTCAGAGTGACAGTTCTATGTCTTCATTTCCATACTCGAAATTTGCTCTAGCCTCATTCTCTAAAATTCCTGTTAAGTCCTTCATCTGTCGTTCCTTGTGATCCAAGCCGTTTCTGAGGACCATCTGTTCACATCCGTACTGGGCCAAATTAAATGAGGCAAGAGCGCTCTTCTCCCCCCCCCATTACCCCCCCCCCCCCCCCCCCCGAGTAAACATATTTAGTTTTTATGTGATGGTGTGATTAATGACAGTAGCATGTGATGCGTCTCACCTTTGCGTAGAAGTGTGAGGGGCTCCAGGACTCCCTTACGGAAGGCAGCAGCAGGGTCCTGGACGCAGGAGCGTAAGCTGAGCAGACTCTGCAGGTGCGTCTCTCTGAGCAAGAGCTCTCGATAAGCATTCAGGCGAGGAGCTCTGCACAGTAAAGCGGACACACTGTGCACAAACTCTGGGACCAGGCATGTGTATGTGTTATCAGCCTGACAATAGTGATAGGCCACCACCTACAACAGAAGAAACAGGGGTGAGGGAGGTCAAAACAGAAAACAGATAGGAAAACATTGAAAGTGGGAGATTTGGACAGGTCGAAAACAAAAAGAAAAGAGTTGTTCAAAGGGATTGTTCACCCGAAAATGTCATTTCTGTCATTATTTACTACTCTTTGGATTCTCTGGAACCCTAAAAGCGAATTAAATGTAGAAAAAAACCCCTGACAGCTCTGGGCTGTGTTTCCTAAAAGCATCGTAAACCTAAATAGATAGACACAATTGACAACAATGGCCTTTTATGATCTACTTTTGTTTACAATGCTTTGGGAAAAGGCTCCAAGGTGACAAAAAAAAAAATACCATAAAGTACCATAAAAATGGTCCATGTGACTTAGGTGCTATATTATTAAGTCATATGATAGACATATTTATGGCGAATTCATGAGGGAAGTAGAAAGAGTTTATGAATGAAACTTTTGAATCAAATCTTTTATTAATTTGTTGATCCATTTTACAACAATAATCTGAATGATCCAGTTCAGTTCAATTCACTCAGTGACTCACTGATGCAATAGCAACAGAGGGGAAGATTATAAATGAACAACAAATTAAATTTCAGTCTGTTTTCACATTACTAATTTAACTTAGAAGACTTGGAATATGAAAGTCATATGGATGACTTTTATAATGAGTAATCCCCTTCCTATTCCTCTGTCCTCACCAAGATTAATAAACGTCATTCATGCGTCAATGTGGGCAGTCAAATCGTTATCTTTGCAGAAGGTACAAGAGACTATTTTGGAGCTTAGTTTAAATGCTCTTCCACTGGGGAGAAGGTTTTAGGTTCTGAACATTACTGCACTGTAGGTTTTCAAAGCACATGAAGCTCTTGTATCTCAAAAGATCAAGGAAAATCTGATTTCTCGTGATATAACCCCTATAAAGGTTTGTTTGAATATCATGAGTCCCAAATCGTTCTGAAATACCGAAGAATCCAAGCTTCTGAACAGAAGTGAGAATGAAATCGTGGCCTGAAACGACTTTCTACTGACAGATGGCTGATTAAAAAGACGTGACTAGAAGACTCAACAGAGAAGGTTCAGGTCCAGATGTAAACGGAAAACACGCGCACATACTGGCACACAGAGCAAAGTGTTGAATATGCATGTGGCATGCAGTTTGCCTCTGTCACGGAATGACACATCTAAAACATCGCACAAAACATCATGTGTATTCATAAATAAACATGAGAGCTGCTCGGTGGAATCTCTTTATTTTGCTGTAAACAATTTTGAAGAGGTTCCTTTTTTTTTTTTAAATCACCCAATCAAAAACATTTCATAAAAAAAGTCTATTGTCTGGAAGTGGGTGTTATTAAAGATCATGTGTTTTGGATGCATGTCACGAAGCCCATTGAAATAAACAATAATTATATATGTAATATAATTAGAACATTAATCACATAATTAACGGAAGCAATTAATTAAAGTGCAGATCAAATCTAACCAGTGACTACAGTGTCCATTCCAATCTGCTTCAGAGACAGGAATCTCTTACTACTTGACTATCAACTGTTATTTACCCAAACAAATAAATAACACATAGCACACTCACAAAAGTTTCAAGATTTTTTCTGAAGGTTTTGGAAAGTCTCTTATGCTCACCAAAGCTACATGTTTATTATTTTTATTAAAAATGTTTTATTATTATTATTAAAAATTTAAATATAATTACATATTAATAGAATTTATTCCTTATTCCAAAGTTCAATTTGCAGCAGCCATTACTCCAGTCTTCAGTGTCACATGATCCTTCAAAAATCATCATGATAAGCTGATTTGGTGTAAAATGTTGAAAACAGTTGTGTTGCTTAATATTTTTCTCAAAATAATCATACATTTTCTTCAGGATTCTTTGATAAATAGACAAGAATACCACTTATTTGAATATATGTACATATACATATACACATATTACTGACTTGGAACAGTAGCATTGTAGCAAGTCATTTAACTTCAGTAATGGCATTAAGGGAAAATAAAAATAAGAAAGTGCTGTGAAAAATGTAAATACCACAAACTACAGATATTCCTAGATGTAGACAATATCAGATTTCTTATAGGAAGGTTAAGTTTGTCAGAAAAAACACTGCAATTTGCTCTATATTATTCATAGAGGTTGTATGAGAAATATACACTTTGATATGGACAAGTATGTCTGTGAAACACAGACTTGCCTGACCTCCTCAGTGAAAACTAATCCTGTCCGAATGGGTGTAAAGTGTGTACCTTGCTAGCCAGGCGTTTGACTGCCCCCTCTCTGTGCCTGTGTGTGTCTGGGGTCGGGGGGCAGCTGTTGCTGTGAAGGGGACTCTGTGAGGGGGGGTTCAGCTGATTGGTTTGATGAGCATCAGCCCCTCGATCTACAACACAAACACACACAATTCCTCTATTATTTGACATAAATTCAATGAATATAGGTATTGCAGCAGGTCTGAAAATCTGAGATACTAACATCTCAGTTGAAATTTACATATTCAACAAAAGCCTTGAGCCTATGTGATCCAGCACGTCTTCAAATTTCTACTTTTGAGTTAAATTTTTTTCATATAATTTTGCAATGACGTGAAGGTGAGTAAATACAAAATGTTAAACTATTCCTAAAGGGACATCTTACTCTGGGGTGTAGCTTCAGGGCTGTTGGAAGCAATCTGTCTCATTCGTCCACCATGACAGCTGAGAGCCACCAGCCGTGAGATCACTGCCGTCTTTCCGAAACCGACGTTACCTATGATGACAGCCCCTCTTCCCTCACTGGAATCTCCTCCCCCCGTAAGCACCTCCTCCAGCCGCTGAAACAGCCAATCACGACCCACAAACACTGCATCCATAGAGACGCTGGGCACCTCAAACAGCAGGGGTTTGAGCATGATGTCCACTGGTTTGTAGGGTGTGAGACGAGCTGCAGGATTCAAACAACAGAGGTGTTAAAGGGATAGTTCACCAAAAATGAAATTTATCCCATGATTTACCCCCGGAGCTGTGTGGAGTACTTTTTATGATGGATTTATGCACTTCATTTTGCTTCAAAATCTTGACCACTATTCGCTGCCATTATAAAGCTTGGAAGAGCTGATTGTATTCGTCTGAAAGAAGAAAGTCATACACCTACAGTAGGATGATTTGAGGGTGAGTAAATCATGGGGTAACTCACACAGGCAAATCAATGCAGGACATATTTTAAAAGAAATGAGAATGAATCATAAGGCCTTGAATTGCTTGAATTGAAAACATACAATGAAGCCCAAACATCCCTTATATATGAGGTTAGATGCTGCTTCTTAGGATAAATGAATTAATAAAAGTTACTGTAGTGTTTGCATTTAATTTGACAAGTTGTAGAGGTTAGTCAGCACCTTTAGCTTCTTGACTGCGACCTCCTGTATGAGCTCCATGCCACTGTAAGCGCATGGAGGAGCGCTGGGGAGCGTTCCTCTGTTCATCCAGATACCGCAGCTCCTCCAGTTTAGTACTGCTTGTGGCTGCAGGGAGAGAGACAGAATGAGAGAAAGAGAGTCATTTAGGGTTGTGTTTGGCTCACAGACAGCAGAGAGATTACATGCCACCTCTGTGATCTCTGTGAAGAACAAACACAATCTGCTGCTGTGTGTGGAGGAACACGTGTACCCAACACCCCCACCCACCACAATTCATTCACACACACACACACACACACACACAGTTTAAAGATAGAAAAACGCACAATAAGTATGGGGAGAGTGAGGAAAGCTGTTCTACTTATTACTTCCTCTAGGCAAGGAAAAAAAGAAAAATTAATATTCTTAAATATGTTTCAGGATGTCTGGTATACACTGCATTAATAAGAAAGCATCCATTACATAAAAACATGACTTAATATACTTGTCCAATGACAACCAGCAAGGAAAATGTTTAATATTCAGAATATTTGGATTCAGAAAATCAATTTTCAACATTTTTGGAGAAAGTCTTTTGGCTTGTACACCCTGTCACTAGGGTGGTACCATAATAGGTTTTGAGTACTAACACCTCTAAAGCACCAATATGCACCCTTTTAAAAAGTTACCACCCAAGTTGTACCTTTTTTTCTGAGAGTGTATTACCCAATCATAATTCTTCCATTCCATCAATGGCTCATTTCATTCATCTTTTTCATTGCCCACCACACTACACCCCTCCCATTCCACTTATCCCTGCACAATCTTCCATCCTGTCCCATAATCTAATCTGCTTGAAACCCGTAATCTCTGCAGAGGGGCATAAACACAGGGATGATGATTGTCATTTGTCACGTTGCATTCGTTTGTGAAGGGACTCAAATGTGAAATCATGATCCAGCCCTTTGAAGCTGCACAGATATAAATACATTAGCTTCCTTTTTCACCACTCTGTAGGACAAAGATCACCACAGACAGGCACTTGGCGAGACATTTTGCTTTGTTGGAGTCATTCTGTATATCTGACAGCAATTTCCCTATTTAGCTTTACAGCAAGAGGAAATCAAAGCCACCCGTTTGCAAAGCTTTCCACAAGCCGCAGGAGGAGAGGCAGCCAGGCGATATAGTGCACTGAGCTTTTCCCTTCTAGGACGTGCTACTGTGTTTAGGAAACAAGAAACAAAACACACACACACACACACACACACACGTTCGTTTTTGTAAAAAGTGGGGACATTCCATAGGCGTAATGGTTTTTATAGCGTACTTACTGTATGTGCTATTGCCCTACACCAGCCCTACACCTAAACCTACCCCTTACAGGAGACTGTGCATTTCAACTTTCCCCCCAAAAAACTAATTCTGAGTGATTTATAAGCGTTTTGAAAAGTGGGGACATGGGTCAATGTCCTGAGATGTCACCTTTACCTTGTAATACCTATGTCATACCTTTGTCATTATACAAATCTATGTCCTGACTTTTCACAAAAACGCGCACACACACACACACAACCAGCTGCAAACCTTTTTACTAGCTAGCTTGAAGACGCAAATATACCATTCAAAAATTTGAGGTCAGTAACGTTTTTGCTTCAAAGAAATTAGCACTTTTCTTCAGCAAGAATGCATTAAACTGATCAAAAGTTACAGTAAAAATGTTTACATTGTCACAAGAAAAAAAAAAATATATATATATATTTCCAAAAAATGCTGTTCATTGATCTTTGTATTCATCTAAGAATCCTGAAACAAATGGGTGCCACTTTAAGGTTGTATTAGTTAACATTAGTTAACATGACCTAACAATGAACAACGCCATCTGTTCAGCATTACCTAATCTTTCTTATTGTTAACTTATGCATATAATAATGTGTTAGTTAATGCATTAGTTGTCATGAACTAACAATGAACAAAGCCACTGCTCAGGATTACTTCATTTTTTGTATATATTAGCTTACACATATACAGTACTAATGCATTTCTTCGCATTAAAAGCTTAATTAGTTAACGTTGGTTAATGTATAAGTTAACATGAACTAACAATGAACCATGCCTGTAAATAGCTTTATTTAAATGTTTTGTAATGCTAATTTATACTACACATATATAAGTTTATGTAGCAGCTAACACACAAAGGATGAACAAACTCACCATTTGGGGACTGATTTTGGGTTATTGGTGAACTTAAATCTAAAGTGGAAACAATGCATTAACTAACATATTAGTATATGCATAAATTAACATTAACAAAGATTAAGTAATGATGAACAGATGCGTTGTTCATTGTTAGTTAATGTTAACTAATGCATTAACTAACATTAATACAACCTTATTGTAAAGCGTTACCAGCTGGGTTACACTTTATTTTAAGGTGTCCTTGTGACAGTGTAGTTATACATTCAAGTACTGAGTAATATTAATTAACTACATGTATTTACTATATGGTTAGGTTTAGGTTTAGGGTTTGGCTTAGGGTTACTTGCATGTAATTATGCATTTAAAAAAAAAAATTATAATATTAAGTACACGTAACATGTAACATGTCACAAGGACACTGTAAAATAAAGTATTACTGAAAACTGTTATTTTACATAGTGAAAGCAGTAATATTGTGAAAATTACAGTTTCTGATCAAATGAATGCAGCCTTGGTGATCAAACGGACTTTAAAACCTTAAAATATTACCCACGCCCAAAGTTTATTTTCCAAAGTACATATACAAAATAGTATTTTGCTAACATACTTTTAATGTTTTAAAGAACGCTTTTATAGTTTAATGTAGTAACATTTTAACGGTTCACTAAGTGACTGATTCAGTCAGTTTATTCAAATAGAAATGTTTGAGTGTTTCTGAGTAATTCATTACAAAAAGACTACTAAGGGTCATTGGTTTATGAATCCAGCAAAGAAAAAGCAGCAGAAAGAAATACTGTCTTCATGCTATTTTGCTGTACACAGCATTTTTATCTAAATCACATTCAATTCAGATCGTAAGCTCACATCTTGGGTAAAATTGTGCCACAGATTCAGCAGGGGTGGAATGATGAACAACGGTGCAAAAAACACTAAAAGGTACTAAACTCTTCATCCAAATTCTATAATACAGTGATAAATAGTACAGCATGTGTTGTTTCATTACTCACCTGCCACAGAATTTGGGCGTGGCATTACCAAAGAAGTGCTGTGGTATGTGATTGGTCCATCCACAGGTGATGTCATGACGGGTGCTGCCCCTCCTGTGGTGCCTGTCCTCATCTGGGCTTCACTAGACACCGCCGGCTCCTCTGGGGTGATGGGAGTGCAAGGCGGATGAGCGATACGCCCGCTCTCACCCCTTACACCTGCACCGCCATCTTTCGCCCACTCCAGACTAGAGCCACAGCGCTCTTCATTCTCACTGGAACTGGTGACTGTTGCTGCAGGATGGAGAGAAAGAGAGAGATGAAGGTGAATGAGGTATGGGGGGAGGGGCCAGATATTAATGGGAAGGACACAAGAGGAGAGAACGCCACAGAAGGTCAAGCCAGAACATCACAGAAAAGAAAACAGGAATTAACCAAAGGCAGTTTTGGAGAGAGGGTCAAAAAACAATGAGCTTAGAGTGTAAAAACATAAAATAGAACTCGTTCAGGTAATTGCTGTCAGATGTTTTGCTTTAATGCAGCTGTCTTTGACCTTTCTTTGCTGCAACCAAATAGAAAAACACTATTTTGGGCTTTAGAAAAACCTACTGATGTCCTACTTCAAGAAACCTCCGGCAGACCTGAAATAAAGACACAACGCTGTCCCAGTTTTGATAGAGCATATCTCAGACTCATGAGCATTAACAGCACAGGCCAACAAAAACACTTCAAGAAAGTTAACAAACAATAAATAGCTTTGATAAGTCGGTCTCAGGAAGTCTAGCGCTCGCTTCCTCTCTTCCTCATGGTCCTGGTGCTGTTTTTTGGTGGTGCAGAAAAGTTAGTCGTGCATAAACATACACACCTCTGTCAGCATCTCCAAATGTGCTGTAACATGTTAGAGATGCCAAAAACTCAAACAGCACCGAGAAACAGAAGAAAAGCAGAAGGAAAATGAGGGAGTGAAACTGACTCCTTATAAAAGTAGTAAAGAACTCTGACATTTACTATTAATAAACAGAATGAACTCCTCAAGTACTCTAGGCACTAAACTATGTAAACAAACCAATCGTGAATCAGCAGTTTTATGGAGTCATTTAGACTGGAGATGAACATTTACTGTACTTTGACAATTGGCAACTAAAACATACCAAACAATAAGATTTGAGGTTATGGAGTTGCTGCAACTATACATATAAAAGCATTTGGTAACGTTAATGCATTCAAAGTTGTTTTGCCAGCTAAGGGAAACTCCATGCAAAATTTAAAATTTTCTTACCATTTATTAACGCTCATGCCATCCCAGATGTATACACTTTCTTTCGTCCAATGAACACAAACAAAGATTTTTAGAAAAATAATCAGGGTTGTATGGATTACGGTTATGTTCACTTTGTGTGGTTTTTGAAGTGTCAACTTTGGAGTTCTTGTGCACTTCCATTATAAAGGACTACGAATCGATTATTTTTCTAAAAAAAAAAAAGAAAAAAAAAGTTTGTGTTTATAAAGTCATATATCTGGGATGGCATGAGAATGAGCAAATGATGAAAATGTTCATTTTTTGGTGAAGAATCCCTTTAATCACCAGTTTTAAAACGGGCATTGGAGACTGAAGTGTGCTGCTGTCTTTGCACTCAAAACCCCCCCCCTGAAAACTACTCTAAATAAAATGTTTGGAGCTCACAAACCTTTTGAATAAATCATAAGGCATGATTAGCGTGCTGTTTGCAAAAAAATATTCCACAAACAAGCACACTTTTGAAACAAATACCTTTTTATTAAACAAAACAGTTGTGTCAAAAGATGAAAAAACAACACTTCATGGACTTTATCTTCCCTTTTATACCAGCAATCTTCCTGCTGAACTTCGATGGTTAAATTCTACCAAACAAAAAACACAAATGACTTGAATTTAGTTAAATGTCATTTCTGTCATTTCAGCAATAAAAATGAAAAATGAAACAATGTATTGAACATTTTCTCTTGTGCTTCTGACAGTTGGATGGCGGACCAGCTTTTAATTGAGCCCGACAGATATGCTTTCACGCTGGGCTTGAATAGACCATTCATCAGTGAGTTGTTTCTCCTTTTGTTTTGTGTTCAATGTGAAAGAGTCTTAACTCTGAAATTATCAACAAAAAGTCTGTCTGGAGCCTATGTGCTATAAGCAGTTATAAGCAGTATAATATCATGGAAAAATGGTAGCAAATGAAAGTGGACTTTGCAAGGAGGTAGATGTTACCTATGATCCCGCTGTCCTTGCTCTCCAGGGTGGAGCTGGGTGTGGTGATGATGGTGGAGGTGGCAGTGGAGCAGGTGCTGGAGCAGATGACAGGAGCCCGGCTGTTGGAGGAGGTCTCAGGTAAGGTGGAACAGGGGCTCTCAGCGCTGGGAGACGCCGTACTGCTGGTCAGAGTGGAGCAGGGGCTCACGCCTTGACTGGACACTATACACTACAGAGAGAGAGAGAGAGAGAGAGAGAGAGAGAGGAATGAAGCAAAAGAAGCAAACAGAAGAAATAAATAAATAAACATTGCATGAAGGAAAAAAAAAAGAGACGGGAGGAAAAGCAAAAAGGGAGCAAGGAGATAAAGTGATAGATGGAAACTGTTAAACTCAGTTCTTATGTCCATACAAGGGTAAGGCCAAAAATACTCCAAGCCCTCCAGTCTGCTTTTGTTCCAATATAAGCAACCAATAAGATGCTTTTAGAACCAGATTCAACCCTGCAATGGCGACAGTAACCAACACACAGACAAATGTACATCCGCATTTTACCAGTGTTTACACTGGCAATATTTTAGTTAGGCATAAAGAGCGAATCTGAAAATCTGATAAAACAAGCCAACAAGTAAAGATGAAAAGAAAAAAAAGAACAAAAACAACTGTTGGATTAAAGGTTTTGAGATCTAAATGTTTCTTAATGCTGGTCTTATTGTAAAAAATCTATCTGTGATGACAACCTTCCACAGCTGAATCAAGTCAAGATGGAAAAAATTAAGTTCAAATCTAAATTTTCTTCCCAAACACATCACATTACAGAAATAAAATAGGGTGCAAACAGTTCTCAACGTCTTGACACAAAGGCCCCCCATTCCCCAAAACAATATTCAAATCCAATATAAGCCAAAATATTTTTGGTATTTCTGCTCTAATTATGACAAAGCTGCAAGCTAGTAGTATTTACATATTAAATAATAAACCACGATTAAGTTTGTGACTCCAGAAGTTTCAAGAACTGCATGTTCTTCAATAAAAGCTTTAGCTATTACATCTAATGTTTTTGTTTTAGCACTTTAATTAAATGTATTAATTTAAATACTTTGACATCATCCGTTGGCCCTTGGAAGTTTGCTGAGGGCCGGCTCCAGTTGAGAACTAATGCTTTAAAAGAGCTGAATTAGATTAGCCCAAAGAACTAGCATAATGTTGGTGTGTGAGAAATTATGGGTAACCTACCTGCTGCATATCTGAAAGAAGTGCTTACAGAGCATAAACCAACAGACTTAAGATTTCTGCTTGACTTTTATTATAATACTGTACAGAGTACATCAAATCCTAGATACTACTCTGTCCTCTCCTCTTACCTCTCTATGCACTCTATATAGGTCAGGGAGAGTGATGGTGTGCGTGTGTGTGTGTGCGTGTGTGTGTGTGTGTGTGTGTGTGTGTGTGTGTGTGTGTGTGTGTGTGTGTGTGTGTGTGTGTGTGTATATATATGTGTGTGAGAGGGGAATCAGTGTACCGGAGCCCTGGTCCCCAGAGAACTGTTGCCTGCCAGCCGCTCACCAATGAAAGATTCTCATCTCTCCACACACACACACACACACAAACACACATCAGAGTAAAGCAGAGCTCAAGCTTTCAGGTAGAGCTTCATGCACCTGTTCAATAATTTCCTCAGTGCTGCAATAGCGCTAGACGAGCGTGCGTAAGAGGGACACTGTTGCTCCAACCGCATCATTCGTTTTTTTCCCGCGGAGAAACTGCATTACTCACCGGCAGCAACATCTCCAGGGTGCTTCTCCACATCAAGATGGTTTCTACCCTTATAAAGCAGCTGTGCACGTACAAGGCAGCAAACACGCAGAAACCAGCATTCATACTTAATGTGTTGCGTTTGAAAAGCCAGAAGGGAAAATCAGAAACTGGCCAATCAGAAAGCAGCTTCTCATTTGTGATAATACACGACTGATGAAGCATGTTTGTGGATGAATTCAGCAACTAGTAGCTATGCGGGCAGCAATCCCTAAAAACGCTACGTAAGCCTCTTAAGAGCGACTTAGATCCCAGATAAACACCTCAAAACCTCTGTATGATGTATCTACTTTATGATGATGTGGACAAACCAACACAAATATCTTTGAACATTAGAAACAAATAGAAAAAGACACTGAATGAAAATCAAAGTCAGAGTTTAGTAATCAGGAACTAGTACATTACAGCTATACACTGACACAACAAAGCACAAATCTAAGCCGTCACACACAAGTAAATAAATACATGAATAATAATTTTAAATAACGCTTCTCTCATCGGGGAATCACTTACAATGTCAATGTGAACTCTTTTTCCATGTCACCTGTACTCAAATGCTTGTCAGCTAAAGGAAAACGTGTCATCCAGCAGACTTTTGAAAGCTTTTATAAAAATTACAGATTGTACTTGCACATTTTTGTAGTAGTGCATTATGGGTGTTGAAGTTTACCTACCTTTTTGACAGCCTGTGTTCTCTAGTCATGTTTCACCAATTTTTAAAAACAAACTGCTTCTACTGCAAAGTTTTATTAAAAGCCAATCTTGCCAGCAGTGAAGAGTTTTTTTTAAAGTGGAATCTAAAACCAAGCTCCTCCAGTAGTGTCTGGAGTGGAAGTGTGATTCTGAGGGCAGAACAGCTCCAGCAGTGTAATCAATCTCTCTGATAAATGACCTCTGGTATCTAAGGCTGATTGGGTGTAACCTGACTGAAAAGAAAATTCAGAAGCCGTTTACTGTTTCTAAGTTCCTGTTTCTATGTTCTTGCGATCTTCAGTGACATGATGCAGCAGGCAGGTTGTTTGTGTATCAGACTCCGTGTCTGTTGGAGTTTGGGCATTTAGACCTGTAGGGTTCATGCTTACCTGTTTCTCCTCCATGTTTGTTTGTGATGAGGTGGGGATGGCGTCTCCCAGCAGGAAGCCCAACCGTGTCATGAGCTCCTGGACAGCCGGGGAGGAGCCAGACTCAGCCGGCGAGAGCAGCTCTGCACACACATACACACACAAAGGTTATAGGAGGATGCACACAAAAAGCCCACACCCAAAAGCAACATGCCTACAGGTACCCAAACACACAAAGGATACATTCACATTGACAATACATCTCACATTTATATTCAAACCCTACATTCAGTCTAATTACATATTCAGTGTTATTCCTCCAGGACGTATGGCAAATCTGTCCCAACTCACCAAGATCCAAAGGACTGGTGTGGCACTTCCTGTGCTCTCCTTTCCTCTCCTCTCGCTGCCTTTCAGAGTCTCCTCTGCTCTCTCGCAATCTGCGTCCCTCCCTCTCTCACTCTCTCGCAACTGTTCTCTCTCTTTCAGTCTCAATCCCTCCCTCTCTCCCCCTCCTTTCTGTTGCCCTGTATCTCTCGCTCTGTAGTACAACACACAGTCTTTACAGTGCTCCGCACAGCTTCAAAAAGCCTAGGTCTGAGATGCGGTTATTATGACAACCAAGTTTCCATCCATTCAGAGGCTGTGTGTGTGTGTGTGTGAGACAGAGAGGACAGGGTGTGAATGTGAATGAGCAGAGATCGTGCTCACTGCAATCACTGGGCTAGTACAACTGACTAGACACACACACACACACACACACACACACACACACACACACACACACACACGTTCATTCATTCTCTCCCCTTCTCATATGCACAGACACCATCCCACAATTCTGCATTGCCAGACATAAAAAGAAACATTCATTCTACATTAATTTAATGTTGGATACTGATATTTTAGGGATTTAATTCAGAGATGTTCATTGAGTTGTGTTGAAAATCGGTTCGATTTGGAAAAGAGACCAATTGGCTAAACATGAAAGGCATCATGAAATCAAAATGACTAGTTTAATAAATCTCTGCACATGATTCATCAGTGCATGTTATTCTAAAGAATAGAACGGTGTGGGAAAATATTAACCAATAACATTATAGACTGTCAGATTTCCAGCAGAATAATGTTTCACTCAGAAATACTTGACATTAAGAACATTAAATACAATGTGAATGTCAATAAAATGAAAATCTGTACGGTTCACTGAATCAACTGTTAAAAGCATATGTATACCAACCCTTGTAGTAAAAAAAAAAAAAAAAAAAAAAAAAAATGTAATGTATATATTTAAAGAGGTCATATGATGCGATTTCAAGTTTTCCTTTCTCTTTGGAGTGTTACAAGCTGTTTGTGCATTGTGCATAAGATCCCTGAAGTTGCAAAGACTTAAGTCTCAAAACCAAAGATATATTCTTTATAAAAGTTAATACTCGACCACGCCCCCCTAAAACGGCTCATTCAAACACACCCCCACATGTCTACGTCACGGTGTGGGGAGATTTGAAAACACCGCCCAAACGTACACGCAATGAAAGAAGGCAGAACTATTATTCTAGCTGTAATATTGTTGCTGCCACCGGCGCCATGTCCTGGATACGCTATTTCTCGTTGTGAAAGCGAAACTACTTTCTTTGGGCTTCCAAAAGGGGACACAACTACAAATCAGTGGTTAAGTTGTATTTACAACACTGTTCCAGAACAGTTCAACCCAAATATTCGAGTGTGTGCGTCGCATTTTACGGAGGACTATTTCCTGAACCTGGGAGTAGCCTGCCAGCTATGCTCAAAGACTGTTTCTAAAAGTGGGGTAATTCCAACTTTGGAATTTCACATGGAGCAGCATTTACTACACTGAGCCGTTGTTCACTGACAAGCTGCGCAAATCCACGTTCATTATCAGCTTGTCAGTGAACAACGGCTCAGTGTAGTAAATGCTGCTCCATGTGAAATCACGCACGTGATGGAAATTTACCGCTGATTACAGAACCGGCTTTATTGACAAGATGCGCATTAAATATGGCATGCAATATATCGTGCAGCCCTACTTAAAATGATAATTAAACTTTATTTGGAGCACTTGGGCACAATGCACATGTCTTAATATTAAACCTAAAATGTATTTTAATGTCACTATTGATGAGGATTGTATGATCTTTGAATAATATCTGTCTTTAAACACAAGACATTTAAAAAGTGTACTAAAGTATACTTGCAATAGCTCCCTTTTAGCATATTCAAATACACTAAAAAAAAAATTCCGTAAATTTTACGGTAAAAAATACGGTAACAACATTTTAGGTTTTACGGTTTTAACTTAAATTTACAGTTAAATACCGTAATTTCATTAACTGATATAATGTTAATGCCTGGTTTCACAGACAGGGCTTAGACTAAGCCAGGATTAGGCCATTGTTCAATTAGGAAATTTAAGTGATTTTTATTAACATGCCTTAGAAAAAAAACATTACTGGTGTGCATCTTAAGACAAAACAAAGGCACTGATATATTTTAAGATCAGTCAGTGCAAGTTTCTTTCAGTTAAAACAGCTCAGCTCAGGGACTAGGTTTAAGCCTTGTCTGTGAAACCAGGGGAATGTATACCAGTTTAGTATACTGAAAGTACAAATGCAGGGTATTTTTTTATTAAGTACATAAATATGTAAATGTACTTGTAGCATACTTAACATGAAATAAATGCATTTCAAATACATTTTAGTATATTTATTTTTCACTATGGAACACACACATACACATGCTCATGTCAAAGCCGAATTTTCAGCAGCCATCACTCCAGTCTTCAGAGTCACATGATCCTTCAGAAATCACTAATACGCTGATTTGGTGCTCAAGAAACATTTCATATTATTATTATTAATATTAAAAACACCTTTAATGTGGCCGCTAAAGTTTCATGACTTTCATCACTGGTAGTACATTACTTTGCATTTGTAAGTAACCACCTAGCAACTGCAAAGAACCCACTTTTAACTTTCATTCATATCCTGTTCTCTTTGTAATTTTCTTCAACCATTTTGTTGTCCACTATAGGTGAAAATCTGATCTCTTAGAGTAATAGTGTAATAGCACCACTCTCCACCACATGCAACACCATCTAAGGTATAATTCATGTCTGTAGTGCAATTTATGTGCAATAAGTTGTCAACATTCAATACTTAGAGGTAAGGGTTTTGCAAGTCAATACAATCTACAGTAGTACTGGTTGCCTTAGCAAGAATCACTAACTAGATCAGTTTTCTTTTTTGTTGACATATTTCCTACTGAAATAAGAAGTTAGAGTAGGACATTTCAAAGGACTGGAAGACATTCCTGAATGAATCAGCCACTGAATAAATAATGAGTTTAATGAATAACTAACTGACTCACTAGATACATTCAGTATTCAAAATATAATTTTTAAATACATTAATCTCTTAGCATCATTGATGCAACTGCAGTGTAAATACATCTAAATGCTGTTTTAAAATGCGGTCTGAGCCCCCTCTGCGGTGCAAAAATAGATTTTGTGGATACTGATTTTATTTGATTGGTAATGGCCTATAACTTTATTCAAATTGAATTTATTAATTAAAATGAAAGAATTTGAAAAAAATATCACACACCCAAACGTACATAAATTCAATGCCACAACACTTTAATTGATGCCAATTAGCCAACTGATACCAAGACACAAAAGCACAATTAAACAAATATGTGGTAGGGCTGTCGTGATTCGTCTATTTTATTCGACTATTCGATTTTTTAAAATCCTCGACATCATTTTGCTCGCGTCGACTAACCAGCAAAATACCGGAAGTGGCGCATTTCACAGACGAGAATCCATAAAACACATTATTAGACAGTTTTCCAAAGCTGCATGATATAAACCCATTTAAAAATCATTATTAAGCATAATTGTAAATTCACAAACGCTACGATTTAATTAAATAATTATATGCGATGCAGTTCTAATACAGTATATGCTCTTTAATTATTTACATGCGTGTAGGTTACATACGTGCATCACACAGCGGCTCCATTCACAGTAGTTCCACAGGAACTGTTATTTATATGTGTGGAGCATCTCAAACTCCATCTGGGAACGCAACGTGTGCCATTTCATCAGATTTGTAAGGTAAATTATATATAAATCTACGCGAACACATCACGGTTTCAAAATAAAAGCTCAAACCCTCACTCTGAGATTACACATTTTGATGTCCACATATTAATTTAAATTACAGTGGCTATAGCATTTCTGTCCAAATATTAAAGATTAAGTGGACATTTGAATTAAATGGTGCTTGGTCAATATTAAACAAGGATTAGATCGCACAGTAATGTGTAAAAACAATCGCCAGGCCGTTGACGGCATTAGCTCTATTGTTTATAATACATTATGTATTTTAAAAGTTTTGTTCAATAAAAACATGGTTTCTTGCTTTTGATACTCTATTTGCACTAATTATTATTGCCTCATTGCTATTATATATGTATTTTAAGTAATTTTAAAGGCTATTCTTCACTTGCATCTATTTTTATTACCACAAAAAAAATTATTATAATTATAGGGCCCTAAGAAATCAGATTAATTTCCAAATTCAGTTTTTTTCCCCCATTTTTCTATACTCTGTTTTTATTAATCAAAAAGCCTGTCTAATTAATTGAGTTTTACAGTTTTATCTTGACCAAATCCTGTTTTATTAGTAGACTATAACACGTGGATATGTTGTCATTCTTACACTATAATACTGAACTTTGATTTCAGTGATTTGGACTATGAGATGGACACTTGCTTCTTGCACTCTACGACTAGGTTCACACTGCAGGCTAAAGTTGCCCAAATCCAACTTTTTGCCCAAATGTGACCCATATCTGATTTTCTTATGACAGGCTGAACAGCACAAATCCGATTTTTTCAAATCAGGCCCAGGCCACATTCATATGTGGTCCTAAATCCGATGTTTTGCAATGCGACTTCTGTCTGAACGGCCATGTTGCATTTCATGTGATTTTTACATCATTGAAATGTGACAGACGTCACAATTCTGCGCTGGAGGAAATCGTGCTCTCCTCCTTAATATCCTTCTTCTTATGACTTCGTTATTTAGGCTCCGATTGCACATTAACTTAAAAATTGCTAAACACGAGCAGCATCCATTTTTATTTCTGCAAACACAGTGCGCTGCGTCTGACGTCACGTCTTCTGCGCATGCAGGTCACTTCTGGGCCGTATACGGTTCACACATGAGACTGAGCGCAAAAAAACAAAAAAACAAAATTGGATTTCAGCAAAAAATCCGACCGGAGCATTAAGACCTGCAGTGTGAACTAAGCCTATGTTGCACTTTACTTTTGCTTAAAAAAAAAAAAAAGGATTTCATAGAAATTTGGATTTCATTTGGTTTAATAAAATATAGTTTAATAAAATTAAAGTAAAATAATTTTTTGTCGGAAATTAATATAGATAAATTAGCCGATAGATTAATCAAAATAAAAATATGCAGCCCTAATATCTGGTCAGTTATATTTACACAATTACGAAATGTAAATGAGCAGGGCAGTCGTGTGTAGCATCCCTGAGGGGGTGACAGGGCAACAGGCCACAGTTCATTAGCATACTGCACTCCGTCAGCAACACTCTGTCCTGCTCCCTCCCTCCATTGTTAACATCTCCTGCCATCAATCCAGCTTTACACAAATCACTTCACGATCGATTGACTCTGCTGGTCAGGTAGTCTTGTTTTTGCTTTCGACTGACGGCAGATTTCACAAACAAACCTCAGGCAGAATCCATATGTAATACATTGTTCATAAAACATTTATTAACGTGCAATGAAATGCGCCATTTGCACGGTTGTCCTCCGGGTCTACATTCAAATGCATATAAAAGCATGTTAATCTAGATAAATGTTCACTAATTAAACTATTTATTCTGCTTTACTTCACATACAGTACAGACATTAGGACAGTGAAATGAGGGTGGATTGTTTCTAAGCACCTTTACGGTGGTCCACAAGTCTGCAGCCAGCTCCTCTCAGCTGGTCTCCAGTTGATCTATGTTTGCCAAAGGACACAGACCTCCCAATGAGTTCACACATTTCACTCCCCTTTTGCTTATGCTTACGCAAACACACACAGAGTTAGACATGGCTTGTTTTTGCAGAGCACTCAAGCAGTAGTGTATTGGTGCCTTCTCATTTTGGCAGGCCAGAAGTCTAGAAGTCTAGTAACACTTGTGCATGCGTGTGCGTGCGTGCGTGCGTGAAAATCACTTCAGAACTGTTGCCAAATTCCCTCTTGATTGTTTGAGTGAGGTGCGTAAATCTAAACTCTAAATGTGTGATATACAGCAAACAGAAATAAACCTGTGTAGTGACTTTGATGCCATAGAAAGACTAGCAGCAACACCATTTATAGCATCAGATGTTACTCATTAAAAAAAAACTGCACAGTTTATAAAGGTAATTCAATGTTTCTCAAACATTTCAGGCCAAGTACCATGTTTGTTAAAATGAGAGCATCCAAGTACCACTAAGTCCACCAAATATCCTCCCTTTATGATTTCAGCACAGATTAAACAGAGATCATAATATTGGACTGCATTTAAAAACTGCAAGCGACGTACACTGCGGATGCTCTTGCATGATTTATCTACAGGATTACTGATATTAATCAACACACAATGTGTTGAATTGCATTTTGCAAATCTGTGGAAGGACCTTACACTCTAAGAACACACATATAAAACAGTACTAACATTTATAAAGGATTACAGACAGTGCAACTGAGTGTGTTGATTTTGCAGTTCAAGCAAACATTGATATTAAAAATATTTTGAATCTGATTGGAATTTGATTTTTAAACTTCTCCCATCTGTCAAAAGCACATGGACATCCTCAGGGGTGCCGTTATGTGGGGTGCAGAGCTTATGGGCACTAAAGGCCCACCAGTTCGCAAGGGGGCCCCCAAATCACCACTTTGGAATTATGTTTAAATTGTTTTATCTTGCATACACGAACACGTTTACACTATTAAGAGTGTATTAAAATAAAAGTAAATAAATAAATAAATAAATAAATAAATAAATACATACATTTTGGTAACACTTTAGTATAGGGACCAATTCTCGCTATTAACTAAATGCTTATTAGCATGCATATTACCAGCATCTTGGCTGTTTATTAGTACTTCTAAAGTACACATTCTACATGACCATATTCTACATCCTTAATCCTACCCAATACCTAAACTACCTTACTAACTATTAATAAGCAGTAATTAGGAGTTTATTCAGGCGAAAGTCATAGTTAATAGTGAGAACTGGACCTTAAAATAAAGTGACCAAAATAAAAAATAAAAAATAGCAAAGAAGCGGTTGAAAATTTCCCTCACAAAT
Organism: Acrossocheilus fasciatus; assembly: GCA_036784905.1. Classification (NCBI taxonomy): domain Eukaryota; kingdom Metazoa; phylum Chordata; class Actinopteri; order Cypriniformes; family Cyprinidae; genus Acrossocheilus; species Acrossocheilus fasciatus. Next base: position 8,357,253 of record CM071943.1, read on the forward strand.
TGGGTGTCTTATAAACAGAATATTCTGAATACGATTTATATATATACACACACACACACACACACAAGCCATATTTGTATTGCACTGCAGTACTCTACATGTTATTAGGATAACAAAAAAAGGTTTACAAAATTACATTTTTAGGCTGGACTGCTTTGTAATGGTCTAACAGCATTCGTCAATGTCAAAATGATGACCAATTAAATCAAAGGCGGTGGGCTTTACCACTGACAGAACCCAAGCATGAATTCCAGGGTGATGCTTTGATTATAAAAGTGAAAGAGTGCAGATGTTTAGTGAGAGCTAAACATCATGACAGCTGTCTTACAATAGAAATGTCTGCAACTCCGTAACAAACTATTCAACTTCATCCAATTTAGCCATTTTGAATGTAAAATATCATTTGCGTGATTCATGTCATTTGTAATAGTAACGAGAAAATCAATGAACTGTTTTTTGCCATATTAGGCATATGATTACGAGTGAATGTGAGGATATTTGAAAATAAATTAAAAAACATTACTTGCATATAGTTCAAAGCATTACAACAAATTCTAGTTCTTTATTTACAGGACCCATCTAAGTCCTGGAAATATTTATTTCCTTTAAATACCAATTCTGTCTTGAATACCCCCCTTAAAACTGCTCATGGTGCCCCTGGATATCTTGTCAGATCCAGTGCCTAATACAATGCAGTCTTAAAGCTTACTTTCACGAAACTGAGCAAATTAACCAATTTGTGATATTTTTAATTCAAAAATATAACTCACTTGAAGAGTGCTTTCCCTTTAAAAAAAGTATGCCCAAGTGATTTGCTGTGCATTTGTCCATTAAAAGGAGTCAAGGACATTTCTCGGAAAACTGCCTTATTAAATGTATGAAGTATAACTCTGAGCTCTTATCTTTAGATTTTCAAGGACATTCTAACCAGCAACCTAGAGGTCCCTCCTACAGTAAAGAAATGTCTCTTAAAAATAAGTGTTTACATCTATGGTTCCATGAACAACCTTGGACAAAATTGACATTTAAATTTTTAAAACCTATTCGCAAAAACGTTATTTGTGAATACAAAAATGATTCTTCTGGGACAACCTCCTTTTGAAACCTTTATTTTAAAGAGTGCATAAGGACTTATGTGTTTTTTCAGTACCAGATTTTAAAGGTGCCATAGAATGCATTGATACAATATTTTAAATTGTTCTCTGATATCTACATAGAAGGTATGTGGCTTAGGTAAGGGCAAAAATTCTCCAGAAATGGTTTTACATGTGCATTTAAAACCCTAGGATTTCTACCTAGAATTAAATGGTGTGTTATTGGCTTATTTGGAAGGGTCATGAATAATAATGTTGAGCTCTGCTCTGATTGGCTGTTACAAAGTGTGGCTCATTTCAGTAGCTCACAGCAGGAAGGAAACACAGGGAGGAAAATATATTTTTCAATACTTTCTCTCGCAGTTATATCATCAGGTATATACTGTATATAAAATGCGGGCATCAGGGATCCGCTATTAATACGCTTTTTACTTTCACTTTGGAGATTCGCGATCGCACGAACTCCGTTTATACTATGGAGTAGCAGTACTTACCACACATTTTACAAGATCAGATGCTTGTCAGTGGTGCTCAGGATCTGTAAATCATTCCCCGTCATCCTCATCTCTCCTTACTCTGTTTATGTGGTAAGTGAAATGTACTGTAATGTAACAGGCTACCGCTAGCAAGGAGCTAACCATGTCCCTTTAGTGGCTCGCGTTATTTTATTAGAACGTGTTATTTGTTTTCCGTGCCTTTCTGATTACAGACACCAACCCATCCCTGCACTTCACATCCCCTGCACAGCCTGGAACATAACATTTATTTCCATGGTCTGCCATTTTCGCTGTTGTCCTCGCTTGCTTCTTCACAATACCTGCAGAACTTTTGATGATTCGGCTGTGTAGGTTCGGCTGGCATAGAACATGGGTGGGTTTATGCAAATGTTGGGGGCGTAACTATTATTGATCCCGACTGTTATGTCACAGTTTGTTATGTTCTGATTCGCCTATTTTTTATAGGTATGTCATTTCCATGTACAGAACTGTTATTAAATCAACTATGCCAAGGTAAATACAGTTTTCCATTCTATGGCACCTTTAAAAAGGTATAATTATCCAGCTTTCATACTGTGCATTTTAACAATTTTATGCCTAAATTCTCTTGTAGCACTACTTTTTTTAAGTATATCTTATTTCAAATAAAAATGTTGGCATTAAAATATCTTCATTTTTTAGCACTGAAAATTTCCAGTCACATTGGACAGCTGGATATATATGGTTCGAGAACCAGGTAATGAATCAGATACAGGGGTAAATCAAACAATTCCTCAAAATTCCAAATTCCAGTCTCCATTTCTATCCTGTCTCTCAGACTATGAAATCAACCATAATCTCACTTGTCTCATTTGGCCCCTGTCGTTTTCATTTTCTAGACGCTGAAATCTATTTGCATGCTAAAAAGCTCGGGAACACCATTCCCCTCCCCCTGTCCACACTTCCATCTCCACTCCGTCCCTTTTCTTCAGATGGCCTTGTTCTTCCACATACAGTTTATGAAATAAAGCAAATACCTTTAGAGTACACAAACTCACACTTTTATCACAATTTTCATTGGGAGCATGCGCATGTATGTGAGAGACAAACAGAGAAAGATCCTCAAAAGGACAGACAGTGAGAGATATAAGAGAGAGAGTGCGAGAGAGTGCGAGAGAGAGAGAGAGAGAGAGAGGTATGCATCTATGTATGGAGGAGTGTGAAAAAAGAGGGGGAGGTGGAGAAGAGGACGATGGACACAGAGCAAGAGAGAGAGAGTAAGCGAAAGAAAATACAGTAGCCACAAAGAAGAGAGCGTGTGTCACTCAGAGAGAGAGAGATACTGTAGACAGGGTGGAGGTCTGGAGTTCCACAGACAGCTCTGAGGGGTCCAGCATTAGTAAATACACAATTCAGTAATAACTAAGCTGACTATTAACCTTAGTTTTCGTAGCAGGTTCTATATCTTCAAATGGAAGGATGACATTTTATGAATTTGCTTTAGAAAGGAATGTTTTTTGAGAGTTTGTTGTTATATTCTGTACTGTAATAGCCATTTTATACTGTCATCTCTAATAAAAATCAAAATTCAAACATAAATCATATTTTAATTCAGTTTATGAATGCAATCAATAAATTTTCAAATTAATAAACAAAATAAATAATTAAAACAAAAATAAATTATGAATACAAAATAAAAATAAATACCAAAAATAATAAAGTAAATGAATTAATTAAAAAAATAAAATAAAACAAAAATATTAAAAGTAAAGAGAAACTAAGATGCACTCAACTAAGATGCTTTACAACACAATCCTGTGCCTCTACAATGCTTCTAATTTGCATGACATGTTTCACTGGCCACCAAATATAATTAGCTGTAGCTTTTTAATGACCCTTGTTGCATGGGAACAAACCAAGGCAATAATCAAAAGATTAAGGGCTTAAAAACTGAGATGTGCTGAATTTTATCATAAGACCAGAGGGACAAATTCTTCCAGAGTGATCTTTAGTGCTGAGGCCACCTAAATTAGACACAAATGCACGTCTTGCTAATATGATAATGAACGAGACAAACCACTTAACTAACAAAGGGTAAAAGACAACATGAGAGGATCAGAAAAACACTGGTACCCTTCCTGATGAACATCAGCAGCTATGTACTAACTATAATGCTAAAATTAACTGAACATGTGATGAACATTCACTCTGTCCTCGCAGTCTCTAGCAGCCAGTGCTTAGTCATAATCGTTATTTGTCAAAAATAAATGTTTATATGCCACACAAATTTAAGATCCTTTCAGATCAGTTTAGACAATGAGTAGCCTTTTTATCTCCGGCGATAGCACTTATTAATAAAACTGTCATCAAACTTTGATTATGGGTTTTTCAAAGCAATCCCACACATGGGTAATAACAGGCTATATCTTGTTGCTCTAACTTTGATGGTATCCCAGTGCCACCCTTGAAAACTCCAAATTAAACATTTTCCTACAAACACTGACAGCAACTGCACCCACGAATCCTTACAACAACTTTTTGTTGTAAATGTTACATTTAATTTATTAATTACAGCCTGTGCATGCCAGAACGTGTCATGTCGTGATACGAAGTAGCAAAAAACAAGTGATTCATTCAATAAATCATTGGTGACATTAATCTTATTTGTTAATTTTATATATGTATATAAAGCATGCACACCTCCATGCTAGCCATTGTTGACATTAAAAGAAGGACCCATTAAACTTTATTACATTTGCTTTGGCCAAGCATCCATTTCAGACGGCCATAGCAACTGGCATAAGTTAACCTGGCCGAGTCTGTTGATTTTTTTCGGTCAAACGACTCAAAGTTTTTCCTGTAAAATGACATCTAAATTACAGCCCTGTCGATCCAAGGTTTATTTTTGCAGCTAATGGCTGAAACACATGTAACAGAGGAGAAAGCATGGATCGGGAAGGCAACGGGCAGCGGTATGGCGTAAACGGCGGGATGCGGTGCGGTATTATCGGCCTGTGATGAGAGATCTGTGCTGGGTAAATCATTAGTGCTCATTAGAATTGAATCATGGAGATTATGCTCTGAAGAGATCAGTGGAAAACGCTGGTCATGGCTCGAAGAGAGCAGACACAATGTTGCCATAGAGATTTGTTAGCTCAATCAAATGAAACGCTGCAACTCTAATATTCGAGAGCTCAGCATTAGTCCACACTATGGGCTGTGTGCTTTAGGACGTGTCTAAGGCTAAGACTGAGTAAATTTGAGTATTGCTTCATCTCTTGTTCAAAATGAGGATGCTGACTGTACTATGTTATAGCAAACTACACATAGCATTGCACTTCTCACTGGTCTCTGCCTGTCAACCTTGTACCTGTGTTACCTTTCATTCTTTTAATATAGCAATTTCCTAGGCAACTAATAAGCTAATATCTTCCTACACTCTTAAAAATAAAGGTGCTTCACGATGCCATAGAAGAACCTTTTTGTCTAAATGGTTCCATAAAGAACTTTTAACATCTGAAGAAACTTTCTGTTTCACAAAAGGTTCTTTGTGGCAAAATAAGGTGTTTCAGATTATAAAAAGGTAAGAAAGAGATGGTTCTTTAAAGAAACTTTGACTGAATGGATCTTTGTGGAACCAAAAATGGTTCTTCTATGGCATTGCTGTGAAGAACCTTTATACCACCTGAATTAAATTTTAAATAAATATTTGTTTGTCATGGTCAACATTTCGAATTCTATACCCATTTATGAAAAAAAAACAAAAAAAAAAACACAATAACACAACACACTATTTTTAAATACTTTTTAACTATAAATTTCATTTTTTTTTAACCAAATTTGAATTTCTGTAAATGTTACAAATAAATTAAGGTATCATGACATAATGCACAGCATAAATTATATATTTTAATAAATATATTTGCTAAATATTACATTTATCAGCGTTATTAAATTTACATTTCTAAAGACTGATTTTGTGATTTAACAATGTGGTATAATGACTAAGGTAATCAACATGTGAATAAAATAGGGAAATGACTTTGTACAATTAAAAACCCAACATTGGCTGATATATGGAAACAATACTTAAAGAAAAACTAATATATAACCTATATGGTATCAATATTGTGCATCTTTAATTACTGTGGGTTCCATGCAAACACAGCTAGTGTGAACATCTCTTAATGCACATAACATGTTGATGAAGGCGGCAATAGCCTTGTGGGCAGCACGTCAACATATAGCACCATTGCACTTTGGGCATCCCGTCCCCGATCCCCCGATCTCCCACTTCGCTTCCTGTCTACATACTGTCATATCCTAATAAAGAAAAAAAAAAAAAAAAAAACACCAAAAATAAATCTTAAAAAAAAAGCAAAAAAAAGCATAAAACAATTCACGATGCAATACTTATTAATTGCAGCAGGGGCGACATATTAGCGCTTCCAGTTCCATTGTCCTGCAGTCAGAGATTTTTTTTTTTTAAGATTTATTTTTGGTGTTTTTTTTTTTGTTTGTTTTTTTTGTTGACAACAGTGCTTATTTTCTGCAATAATCCAAAAGCCAATGGAAAAAAATGATCGGTTGTCACAGTAATGCAAGAATGCATGTTAAGTATGGACAACGGAAATGTGCACTTACAATGCATGTCCAACATTTCCATCTGCATTACTTGCGTAGAGCATGTTTCTGGCCTAAGATTTTACAAAGGAAATGGACTAATACCAACAACTCAGCTGATTTCAAATCAACCCAAGTAACCGTACACTCACCCTCTATTTATAGAGAAAGAACAGAGATCAGGAGAAAATGCCCAGCAGTTGTGGGAAACACTCCAATCCACTAGATGTAATTACATCACAGGATGTAAATCATTAAATCTACACAGCACTTTGCCCAATCACAGGTGGATGTGCTGGCAGCTGTAATGACATCACAAAGGCTTTTTTTTTTTTGTCCTTTCAGGAAACAGTAAGTGAGCACAGAGAGATGATAATTGCCTTTTACACAGGAAGAGTCAGACTCTAATGCACTTCATAGTCATCTGTTTTGGAGGCAAGCGGTGGGTGTATTTCTAAAGTCCGGTTTACTCATTCTCCCATGATTCTCGATTCTTTGATCTGTAAAGAAAAGCTGTGTGACCCAGAGTCCATTCTGAGCTCAGTTTGTAGTCCACACAAGTATGGAGGGAGAGGAGGAAAACATTTATAGAACAGCTGTCAGGACAATGAACCTCAAGCTGAAAGTCAAAGTCACCCGGGCCGTCATTGACATGGAGATCATTCATTTGCATCTACATCAGGTTCATCCAGGGTGGGCCACCGCATCTGGTGCATTCTCACGATTTGCATTAGAGATCATCAAACAGGTGGAGGTGTGACTGCTTCATAATTAATATTTTGTAGATGCACCAATATTCTAGATGTATGAAATTAAATGGAAGGCCAAAGAAACCATAATGACTGCCTGAAATAGAACAGACGTGTCTAGGGAGAGGGTCCAAAAATAACAAATGACTTTTAATTGGGGGACATTTGTTAACGTGTCATCTGTGTAATTCTGCATGTGTTTGTGTGTCTGCAAATGTGAAAACAACTGCTGTCTAAATGGCAATATTTGCATGTTTGTTTGTATTTACAGTGGGGAGGAAACGTTTAAGACTACACAGAATCTGGGATTTTTTCCAGTTCACCTGGAAATCAACTTTTTTGGATTAAAAAATGTATATAAAATGTTATGTAAACTGAATTATTTTATTCAGAAAGGACTCAAAAAGTAACAGTAAAAAGTTATGTTGATACAAAAAAAAAAAAAAAAGTATTTCAAAGTGCTATACATCAAAGAATCCTGAAAAAAGTCTCATGGTTTCCAGAAAAATATTAAGCAGCATGACTGCTTTTAACGTTGATAATAAAAAATGCTTCTTGAGCATCAAATCAGCATACTGTATTAAAGGATCATGTGACACTGAAGACGGGAGTAATGACTGCTGAAAATTCAGCTTTGCCATCACAGGAATAAGTTACATTGTAAAATAGATTTAAAATGGAATACAGTTATTTTAAAATGTAATAATATTTAACTATTAGCATTTTGTGACCTTTTCTTTGCGCGCCCACCTGTAACTCTCCAGATTTCACACATACTCCAATTAAATTTTACAATGCAGAGCTGAAATCTGCCATCCTAAGTGGCTTCCTCAGCATCACATCACCAAAAATGACAGATTGAGTAATTCACTGAGCGCACCAACACATACAAGCACAGGTCAGCATTCTACAGAGAAAATGAATTGCAAGTAGGAGAAAAGATTGGCGCTAGAAGACAGAAGTATACCAAGTAAAAAAGAGGGAGGGAGGAATGCGGTTTAATGGACTGCTGGATTTACTGAACTCTCAGTTGTAAATTCATGTAACTCCCCACATCTTAAAAACACCATCCCTCAGCTTACGACAAGGGCAAATTTCACTCAAAGACTATGGGGACTTTCCATCGACTTCTATGGTTTTTATATTGAGGTAATGATATTTTATATCCCCTTGCTTAACTTAACTCTCAAACAAACATTTTCACTAAGGAAGAAATTAATATTTATGCATTTATAAAACGTAGGTTACGTCTGGTTATCTCTTTACTATCCTTGTGAGGAAATCTGGTACCCACAACGTAACAAAACCTGACCCACAGATAAAAATCAATGAAACTACAAATGCAAACATTCACATAAAATAATACATTTCATAACAGACCGACTGGTCCATACACACACACACACACACACTCACAGAAGTACTCACCAGTATTGTTCTTCTTCCTGTTCTTCAGAGCACAGGTGACAGGATCTCCAGAAACACAAGGATTCTCCACATATTTGGGTGTCCTGATTGAACCTGCAGACAGAGCGAAAATGAGAGAAAGACCGGAGCAGAGAGAGTGAGAGAAAGAGAGAGAGAGAGAGGGAGGAGAAAGAGAGTGAGAGAGACGCACATACACACACACAGAGACAGTTAAGTCTTTCCAGATGGGATTTTGAAGCTGGCGATCTGAATCTCTGGGCAGAGCTGCATGTGGATCTGCTTGTGTGTGTGTGTGTGTGTGTGTGTGTGTGTGTGTGTGTGTGTGTGTGTGTGTGTGTGTGTGTGTGTGTGTAACAGTTGTGATCGGCTGTCCTGTACTCCCAGAGAGATTCCAGTATAAATGAGTCGTCTGTAATGATTTAATCTCCCTGAGCAGTTCCTCCTGTGTCTGCTGAGTCAGAGTCAAGCTTTATTGGCATGATTGTCAACATTTACAATTTTGCCAAAGCATAAAAGTATTTATAGTAGAGAAACAGACAATAAATAACTAACATTTAAAAGTTTTGATGTTGGTAAGATTTTTCAGTGTTTTTAAAAGAAGTCTCTTATGCTCACCAAGGCTGCATTTATTTGATCAAAAATGCAGTAAAAAGTGCAATATTGTAAATTAGTATTCCAATTTTAAATAACTGTTTTGTATTTGAATATATTTTAAAGTGTAATTTATTCCTGTGATGATAAAACTGAATTTTCAGCATTCATTACTCCAGTCTCCAGTTAATACTTGAGAAATCAGTCTAATATGCTGATTTGGTGCTCAAAAAACATTCATTATCATTAGTGTTTAAAAACGGTTCATTAATTTTTGTGGAAACCTCGATATATTTTATACAAGATTCTTACATAAATAGAAAGCTTTAAACAGCATTTATTTGAAATGGATATGTTTGGAAGAACGTAAATGATTTTACTGCACTTTTGATCATTTTAATGCATCAATGCTGATAAAAAGAGTATTAGTTTCTTCTGACCGCAATCTATAATAATAGTTTATTATTTGGTCTAATACTAGATCAAATTATATATATAAAACAATAAAATAAAACTGAAAACACAGTCTCAGGGTTACTTCAGCACACAAACCACTAGCTGAATCAGCTCATTCACAGCCCTGACTCGTCTGCATGAACATTTGTTCCATTTAACTTCACAGCGGTTCCTCATACAAAGCCTCAAACATCAGAAAGGAGCCTGAAATGAGAATAAAGACAGACATCTCTACTGGCACACAGATCTGAAAGTAATATTCAAGGCTGTAGCAACTGCCTTTCCCACTTTCAGAAATTAAGTTCATCCCTACCCACTTGTCGGGGGGGAATCATTATATTTTAAGAGCTTTGTGTTGATCAGCCAAAAAACAAAAAGTAGACAGCCAATGTGAAATGAAGAAAATGAGTTTGGACTTTGTTTGGGCAATGTGTCACCTCGACTTTTCAGACTCTTCTCAAACCTCTGGTAATATTACATTACACAGTTAATTATTGTTTGAAGGAAACCAATAGCAAAGGGTCTGAGAGATTAGGGCTGTAGGAACAAATCAATGTAGGTTTGACTCTAGACTAATGGCAAAGTCACAGCTCTATCACTTCCATATCCTGGAGTTTGGCAGTTAACAACAGGTTGCCTGATAGAGACTGTCATGTAATTACATGTAACTTTCAGCACAATGCAATGAAAAGTGTTTGCTACAAGGTAAGTAACTAAAAGGTTTGATCTGTGATAGGCTTTCACTCAGTTTTAAAGTCAACCTGACTCAGCATTTGCATAGTAGTGTCCAAGTGCAACAATATTTACGGAGAAAAACATGTGACACTGACTTAAACATATGAATGACATAATTGAAAACATAATTGTAACGTGCTATTTTTTCCTTCAGAATAATGTAAATGAATTGTGTAGAACAAGAAAGCAATTTTAGGTTCATGTTGACTTAAATGAAAAGTGGTGTGTACTGCCACCTACAGGAACACACACAGAATTGCAGGCACAGAAATGCTTCCATTAGCATTACTTAATATGGGAAATGCTTGCATCAGGGGAGAAATAAATGATTTTGGGAAATGTAATGACAGATAATAAAACTAAATATTATGAAACACGAATGTGAATGTTGTTAATTGCTACTTAAACATTAGAATGGATCTCAAAAATAAAATAAAATTCTAATCAAAATCAAGTTGATTAATGGTAACGTTGTATTTCTCAGATTTTCTTTTTTTCCCAAATGCGTTCTGCAAAGCATTCTAATTAAGAACAGCTTTAATTCAGCAGCACATAGGGCTGTCGTGGGTATGATCACACAACCTGAGGTGCAAGACTGTGGGAAGAACAATCACCAAATGTTGCCAGAATACAGAGCGAGTTCCTGCCAAGTGTTTCTCTTGCCATGTGATTGGCAGCTCTCAGCTCAACTATCAGTGTGAATCAGCACAGAGCAACCAATGCCACAATGATAACGTAATGCATTTTACAGTTTATATACCGTTTCATTCATCAGTTCTCAAATAATTTAAAAGCAACTACCAAAAAAATATACAGTTCATCTAATCACACATTTTGAAAAGACTGCATGTTATCTAAGATTTTACATCAGCAACATGTCAATGTATGAACTCACTCAAGTTCACCTTGACCTACACTCTGACCTAAAGTCTGACAACCAATGCAACCTACACTTTGACCCCTGACATTTGTTTCATAATGGGATTCCTTCCTAGGGGCCAGTTGCATAAACATAGCAACTATGTCTTATTAACTAGTCTGGCCAACTAGTAGTTATTCAAGGGTAATTAGTCTTACTTTTTGAATTAGAGCAACATGGCTACTACTGATTATTCCAAGCAGTTTATGCAACTGATCTTCACATGCAGGTAAATTACTATTTGACTGTCCCAAATATTGCCTTCAGCCCTTGCTGTCCTTAAGTACACACATTAGTGATGCTGGTGGTCGCACAGACCAGTGGATCACAAATGGTTTGCTTCGGGACTCCCATTTGCTATTGAGCATCACAGAAACATTATTTATTGTACAGAAGTTAACAAATATGTCCTTAAATCAAACATGAAATCTATTCATATGTAAATATAAAAAAAATAATAATAATCTGGAACACTACTCCACAATACATTTGAATTTAATAATTTGCTCAGACTACTCAGATCATTAGGATCAAGTCAGTTAGAAATACCAAGGGTTCACACAAAACAAGGGGAGTCCACCTTCAGCTATTATGCCGCCTGCAGTTGGAATCAGCTTCCAGAAGAGATCAGATGTGCTAAAACATTAGTCTAATCCAGACTCAACACTCATCTGTTTAGCTGTGCATTTGTTGAATGAGCACTGTGCTATGTCCAAACTGATTGCACTGTATTTTATGTATAATCATTTTCTATTCTTAACCATTTTAAAATCAATTTTATATAATTTTAAAAGATTAAACAGAAGGCTAAAGTAAGTGCTGTGATGGTAAAGAGAATGTGGGCAAAGAAAGACAAGTGTGTTGGTTAATCAGTTGAAAGCAGGACCTCTGAGTTCTACTTGTTTGGTTTATGATGGTCAAAGTAGGGGGTGAAGTAGTGGAATAGTTAGGGTGTTTTGAAAGGCTTTTTTTCACTTAGTGCGGAAGAGTTTGAAAAAAGCTTGAGAATGTTTGTATTTAAATTTTGTTTTTATTGTTGTGATTATTTCTTTTTTTAATGACTATTTTACTTCCTTTTATGTAAAGCACTTTGAGTTACCACTGTGTCTGAAATGTGCTATATAAATAAACTTGCCTTGCCTTATAAAATAGTGCAGAGTGCAGAGTTTTATTATATACAAAACAGTGCAAAGTTTTATAATACACACACCTTTTAATGTTTTTTTCTTATCTTTTAAAAGTGAAACTTTTTTTTTTGCTGTCATGATACATGTTTGAATATTTGCATTTTGCTTTTTGTTTTTTTGTCCTGCTGTCCAGGGCCGGAACAGTCCTGTGAAACATCAGCTGAGAATGAGAATTGCTTGTATAGACTGAGAGGTAGTCTGTTGTTCCTAATCAAGGGGCAATTAGGCCACAATTTTTTTTTTACCCCCTCAAACCGTTGTTTTTTTACATACTGTTGTGAAATCACAAAATGAATAATTAAATACACTTAATATTAGTGACACTCTCAGTTTCTTCTAATAAAAAGTTAGAAAACAAGCAGAGGAGTTACAGGAGGAAATATAAATGGGGGGCCTTTGAATGTTAGACAATGAAGGGCTTTCGAATCAAAAAAAGTTAAGAAACATTAGTCTACAGTGTGAAGTTGGCACCAATAGATGGCACAGTTTGTGCATTACATAAATCACAGCAGCAGAACTTCTTAAGGAGGACAAGCTATAGCACTGTAAACTTGATTGATGTGTCTATTGTATATGATATACAGCATACTACTTGAACCAGAAGTACTATTTGGATAGTACCCAAACCGCCAGATTTACCCATTAGGATAGATATTAAATCACCAGTCCAACTGACTAGAATTAAAAAAGGTAAACATTTTTCTATCCCTTTTTCTATTATTGTAAATATATATTTACTTCTTATCTTTAATGTTATCTCACATTGTAAAAATGCATTTTTCATCAGCTCTGAATGGATGTGTAGTAAAGTGACTGTTATGTACCTGGTGACTTGTAGGACCGGACTGGAGAAAGATAGGGTTGGCGGGGAGGGAGCAGGGGGGAGGAAGGGAGGGATACGGACACTCCTCTGGTCAAACTCGGCCTCACCATCTCCTCTGCAGGGTACGGCTGTACTGGCAGCGGCCCACTCCCATGATTCTGAACACCCACAATCCCTTCTTCCTGAACTCTGTGATGGAAACTGGGGCTGAGGGATTGACTTCCTAAGCAAAAATAAGACAGACAAGAAAAAAAAAAAAAAGAAAAAAGATATTTGTTTTGGCCTCTCTTTTGAACACTTGATTAGAATTATATATGCATGCAAATAATTTTGCACTTTTTAAACAAAGCCGAACATGAGAGTTCAAAATCCTGTGTTAGTGATCCATTCAACATGAGTCACTTATACAGACCTACATTTAGAATGGTTTGAGTCTCTTAAACTCGATTCATTGAGAAGTGAAAAAAAAAAAAAAAAAGTCTGTATGCTTTCCAGTTGGACATCAGAAATCCAATTAGCTAGGTATCATTACCAATGGCTTTCTGTATTCAAGCCTTCAAAACCACTATGAAAACATACATACAAACTACTAAGCCTGTCACTTGACCAACAGTAATATTATACATCTTTCTTCTCCTATAATAAGCTCTTTCGAAGAAAGCTGAGAATAATTTAAGCTCTTTTAACATTCCAAACCAAACATACAAGGCCTAAAGTTCCTCTCACCGCAACAGGGTTTACTGCTGATCTTTACTGCCAAAACGAAGCTGGTTTTAAACAAAATACCAACAGTATGCATATTTTTCACAGGACAACCCGCCATAATATGTACAGGACATCCCTGAAGTCATTTTGGAGAAAGACTGACTAAAGAGACCAAAAATGTAAAACTACTTTGTGTGTAAATTAAACAAAAAAATAAATAAACAGGCTGACACGAATTCACAGCTTTACTGAAAACTTGCATTGTTTTTGTAATTAATGAACAGAATACACGTAAAATCAATATGCTACTCCTGTTCAACTAGTCAGTTTCCACAATAATCATATTGCTTTCTTGTCCGTGACTGCAACATTCTTAAAGACTTTGGCTTGGCTTGGTTGTCTAAGGCTGTCTAAAACATTCGTTTTACAAGATGCATTTTATTTTAGAATTTAAAATTCCAGCCAATATTGATAACTATTTTCATGTTGTGGCTAAAAACAAAACAAACAAACTAATTGTTGTACAAAACCTAATACTAGTAAATCTAGGTATCACTAGATTATAATGTACAGTATTTTTTATAATAATATTAACTTTTAATAGTAACTTAAAGTAATTAATAATCAAAAAAGGAGAATTGAGCATGCACAATGAAATATTTAAATCTTAAAACTAAATTAAATCTTTAAAAAAAAAAAGACTGAAATAAAATATAAAATCATAAATAAAAATCATAAATCATTCCTCCAGGGATCCTCTTATTAATGTTAGATTATTAGTAAAAATAAATAAATAGATAAATAATCACATAAATAAATGGAAATAATCGGTGCAGAAGCAAAGTAACAAATTGTATTAAGCAGAAAATCTAAAAATACTATTTTTGTAAAACATACTTTTAAAATATATATATATAAAAAAAGATAGTTGTGCTTTTCAAGCATAGTTTTGCTAATAAATTACACTACAGAACGTTTATTCAATTGTACCAACTTTGTTTGTATTTTTTGTTTTAAAAGTAAATGATTTTCAGGATTCAAATGATACTTGACCACAGGGTAAGGTTTCACTCCAGTATGGAGGCTATATGTAACATTGGCCATAGGGTGGAAAATGTACCGGCATGGCTTTCTTCTTCCCTTTTATTGCAGATTTGTGGTCAGTCGCCTCTTAACACAGCCCAGCAAATCAAGTCTGACTAATGACAGTCTACTCCAGAGAGCTCTGATATAATTACAGCCCTGCATTCATAACACTGAGGCCTGACCAAAATACCAACCAGAGACTCCATTCATCAGACATCAAATATTTATCAGAATATAAATTCAGTCGAAATGAGGGTTTGGAGCTGGACGGAGGCTTTGCTGAATCCTATATTTAGTCAAATGTGGACAGACCGAACCAGACAGGAAAAAAAAAAAAAGAGAAAAAAAAAAAAATACATTCATGCTGCTGTAAATGGACTCAATGTACATGTGGAGTAAATCAGGTATGCTGGCGTTTTGGCATCATAAGAATGGGGCATAAATCAGGTACGCTGGCATTCAGCAACACCATAAGAAAAAGCAAATGACTGAAGTGATGACTGAAGGAAACTTCTGAAGGAAATTAAGTAAAAGAACACATGAACAGGAATAGAAACGTACAGTAGAGGAAAACAAAGACAATAAACCTTAACCCCAGATGGTACCAACTCTTCTTCACACAAACAGGAAGTCAAAAAAAATCATTACAGGCAAGGACAGATGTAGGATGACAATAAGGAAGGAAGGGAAACAAATTCCATTTCAAATAAATGCCGTTCTTTGAACTTTTCACTCATTCGTCAAGGTTTCCACAAACAGTACGCAGCTGCTTTCAACACTGATAATAATAATAATAATAATAATAATAAATGTTTATTGAGCACCAAATTAACATATAAGGATGATTTCTCTGATGTGACACTGAAGACTGGAAAAATGGCTGCTGAAAATTTAAAATATATTTCAATAGAAAACACTTATTATAAACCGCAATGATGTTTCACACTGTTTTTACTGCATTTTGGTCAAATAAAGGTCTTGGTGAGCATAAGACACTTTTCGAAAACAAAGATCAAACCAACCAATGTGCAATGTTTACAAGTCTTCAGTTTCCATGTTGAAAATTAAGGACTTAAATTTGATTTAAACCTGAATATAAACCTAAAATTGTTTTCTGGGAGGAAAATTAAACAAAGAAATGACAAAAATAAGAAATATTTAAAATTCTGGACTATTTTTTTCCACTAATCAAAAAAAAAAAAAAAAAGAAAAAAAAAAAAAAACATTTCACTTAAATCGTTACCCATAATTCAGCACAAAAGCACAACTTTTAAACAGTACTGTATACAGTATACAAAGCAAGAACAGATTGGGTGATGACTAATATAATGTGGACTCTTAAAGAGAAAGCAATGGTTGACAAAAAGAAAGTGTGTTTGTCCATAATTGAAACATGCAAACCACAGATGGATGACAACATCTTGGAGTTATTAGCCAGATAAAATCAATCATCCCTAACCTACAGCAACTTTAACTGTTACATGACTCAGCATCCTTTTGTAATTTAGCCTCACTTTTATCTTTTGCTCCTAAATTTTCAACATTTCCTATATCCTGATTCTCTTCCTGATGGCAGAATTCCAGAGGTTGATGACTCCAGATCTCTGACACTATAGCCCATGCCTGTTGTGTTACCTGACATGCAGGCCATGGTAGATCTGTCAGATTAGTGCACATGCTGAATGATCACCACTGGAACTTCTTAGGCATTTCAAAGAATGTTATCCATGATTAGCTCACTCATCTGAGAGTGTGGCCAGCTGTGTTTCTGGTAATGAGATTAGGCCTTGTGTTACAGGAATTCAAACACACAATCTCAGAAAAGATCATTACCAAGTAATATGCTCCAGCAGCAGTTTTTAATTAGCTAACATTTCTCAAAAATTAACTTGAAAAAAGGCAAATTATATTTTGACTGGCTTATTTTTATGGTTAGAGATCTGGGAAAATGCTAAATTAAATTTAGCTATAAATTAAATTTTCCCCCTAAATAAGAAGTTAAAAATGATAGTTTAAGACTTTGGAGTGAGAAAGATTTTTGATTTCGTTATTGAAATTAATACTTATTCAAAAAGGACACAATAATATAATATAAAATGACAAACACATTTATAATGATCTGAAAGATTTCTATTTCAAATAAATGCAGCTCAAGAACCCTGAAAAAAAGAAAAAAAAAAAGTTACCTGAACACTAAATCAGCATATTAGAATTATTTTTGAAGGATCATGTGACACTGAAGACTGGAATAACGTACATGCATAAAAATCTTACCGACCCCAAACGTTGGAATGGTAATGCATGACTGCACAATACTTATAGAACACACAAGTCACATGGACTGATTTTAATGGAGATTTTGTGTCCATTTCAGATCTTAAAGGGGTCATATAATGGTACATGCACTTTTACAAGTTGATTGTACTGAAATGTGTGTTAGCAGTGCCTGTACACAACCATCATAAAATGATAAAAATCCATCCAGTGTTTTTTTTTAAATCTCCTTATTTGTTTTACCCTGTCTCAAATCAAGCCGTTCGACCGTGTGACGCCACACGGTCGGACGCCCCTCCCACGATGGTTGATTGACAGCAGTGTTTCAACACAGACCCGCCCTTGCTCGTGAGCGAGCTGTCAATCATAGTCCGCGCGTCATTGTTGATATACGCTGGAGCTGTCTATGAGCAGAATGGCGTCTAAGCGATTGTGGTGTTCTGTTCTCGGGTGCAATAATGAACACAGCAGTCATTTTGATGTTCCTAAGTCCGAACCGTTTTGCTTTTGAAGGGAATATTCCCCACGAGCAACGTCGATGTTTTCATGTTTGCGCGAATCATTTTTCACCAGACTGCTTTATAAATGAAGGTCAGTATAAAGCTGGTTTTGCTAAGAAGCTGCTCCTGAAAAAAGAATCGGTACCAACTATTCGTGTTCCTGCTGAACCCCCAGAAGAAGTGAGTGTAACGTTTAATTAACCTTTATATTAATCTTTGCAAATCGCTAGCACGCTTCACGATGTATGTGGCTAATGTTTACATTCAGGGTACATGCATGTTTTCTATTTACGACGTTCTCAATATAATTAATAATCCCACGTTTATAATGAACAAAACATTATGGTTATTGTGTTATTACAAACTGTGTACGCAGGTATTAAAGTTAACATGATAACACTACACTAAGCTTACTTTTGTAGATGGTTTATAACGGTGTCTGTTAAGAAGTAATGTAAAAAATTTAAATAAATAAAAAACAGTTATAACTGCATGAAAATTAATGGTAACACAATACCTGCAAAATACTATTTACATCCTGCAAATGCTTATGATTCAAGACTATAAATACTCTAATTGATGTTTTTCAATATTATGCCAGAATAAGTTATATGTTATCTGATCACATATTTACTGCCATTCTTCAAAATATACCCTCAACTGTTGTCAAGGCAACACTCCACGTGTGTTGTGTCAAAAACGCCCCACAGAACAGAGGGGCGGGGCGAGCAAAGCTCACTAGCATTTAAAAACACACGCACTAAAACGGTGTGCTGAAAACAGAGCTGTTTTTGAGCAGGTAAAATGAGTGTTTTCTTACAATACTAATGAGAATTGTTAATTAAAGTATATTACAAACTTTCAATTTAGACCCTAAAGAATCATATTAGCTTGTACAAAAATGGCATTATATGACCCCTTTAACATCTCACGTTCCTGTTCACTTTCCTTGTATGGAAAAGAACAGCCTGGACAATCTGCAAAATTAACTCCTTTTAAGTTCCACAAAAGAATGCAAGTCATTCATGTTTGGAATAAAGGAGAGAAAATACCACAATTTTCATTTTCGGGTGTGCAATAATTGTGAAAGCATTAACTGAGCAAATTTGCTAGCTAAAATACTTAAATTCACAGTTAAAATCTGGTTGCAAGTGTGATTTTAATAGGTAGGCAGACAATAATCTTGTGTGTCTTTATAAACAATCTGACTCTGCTAAATCACACGAGGAGCCCCTGCTGAGTAAGGAGAAACTGGACACTAGAGCAGCTGAGATAACACAAGACAACCCTCCAGAAACATGTGCACACACACACACACACACACACACACACACAACTAGCCCCAAAACATAAACCTTACCTTGTCACACACAATGCAGATGGATCAACTTTCTGAATGTCACTCTACTCCTAGAGATTTATACCTGAGGACAGTAAAAACTCACACACACACGTTGTAAACTCAACATCTCAGGCCGGAATCATGCTGTATAACTCTGCACTGTAACCCAGCATCAAACAGACCCTGTTTTTAAAGCTAAATCCTTTGTGATCAGACCTTTACAAGGCCTCAGTTCAAAGGCAGGAGAATACTTCAATCTGACATTCCAAATGAAAAAGGGTCAATCCATGAAAGCAGAAATCCCCACCAAAGTATGTTTCTTAGGTATTAAAGAGTTCAAATCCACAAAAAAAAAAAGGAGTGAGAGAAAAAAAAAAAATGAGACAAAAGACTGAAAAAAAAAAAAAACAAAAAAAACTGATAAACTGATTTTAGAATGTTTTGGCCCATCATTGGTATCAGCTCTACTGGATGGGTAAAAAGAGTGTATGTGATAGCCAAAGTTGAGATGCTGAGGCAGAAACAACCTCACTCAGAATCTTATGCTAGGCTGGAATGCACTACATGACTTTTAAACACTAGGCATAATAACTTGCAGACTTTGTAACAGTTACAGAGAAAAATCTCGGAATTACACGCCAAGTAGCTGAGGATCACACACTACTTTCAAGATCTTCTGAACACAACAAACTCGCAAAAACATGTGGCTTGTTCATAGAAGACTCATGACAAATGAAAACAATAAGTGTTCTAAAATTGACTCAAAATATCAATCAATCAGTGTCTGTGACCATCATACACTAGGTCAACTCAGATCTATAGCCTGGCTCTGACTTTTGGCAAAGCATTTGGGCAAACATCTGGGTAAAATGTTGTGTAGTGTATTCCAGCCTTTAGTAACTAACTAATGGTAATTTTACTAAGAAATAGAACTTTTTTCAAAACTTAAATCAAGCATTAAGATAAGAAGTTTCTGTAACACAGCCTCAGGTTCCATTCTTACTAGTAGCAGACAATCAAACTACAGCAGTGGTTAGACATCTGAGCTGGTTATAGGTTTCAATGCCACAAAGGGATCCATTAGCCATCTCCATTGTGCCACTGAGCAAGACAAGTTCAATAAGGGGTCCATCCATGTAATGCGTTTTTGAAAATCATGTTCGTTAAATGACTACTTTGCAAAATCTGTGACTCAATAGTTCTATACTTCCAAGATAGCATTTTAAGGGATCATTTCAGGGTTGTAATATCTTTTAGATATCAAATTCTAATGCAGCACTGCATGTACTGTATATGTACTTCACTGAAAAGGCAATCCTAGAATGTCTAGTAAATTTTCAGCAAAAATTCTGATTCCATTCCATTTGGAGTCAAGGGAAATGTCAATTCTAAAATGTCATTCAATAGCACAGAATATCAAAAAATAAAATGTAAATTTAATTAAAAATTGACTCCTATTCAATATTCATGTGTGCTACATATTTTTATGCTTTGTGTCAATTGCTTAGCAACATGCAAATGTCAAACTCTATTGTAATCAGTTGTGAGTCGAGTCTTCTGTGTGCCATTTCTGTAGCTGCACATGTACAGCATTCCAAATCAGTCAAATGTGAGGTTCCAAATCATTTAGGCTGCTGCATTAGAAGGAAGCTGCTTATGAAGTGAATAGACAGCAAGGCAGCTCATAAGTTTTAATAAGTAATACATTTTTGAATATAGACTTTTACTAGTCACGTGTGTCTCACTACATTTTACAGTTTTTCCTCAATTGCTCTAAAATCTATAAATCCATAAAAGAATATTCACACAAAAAACGAAAATTCAGTTAACCACATTTCATTCCATAACAAGTATGAATTTAAATGGAACACAAAAGTGTATTGCTCTAAAATCTATAAATATCCTAAGCCATAACACCATTTTGAAATTAAACCTTTTTCAAAACATTAAACATTCCTGTGATCCACACAAGATGCAAATCTGCAAAAATTAGAATTAGAATGATTTCTAATGGCTTGGTTTGATCAAATAAATTAGTATTTCCAATCAAATAAATGCAGCCTTAGTAAATGAGCATAAGAGACTTCTTTCAAAAACAGTTACATAAAAAAATAAAATAAAATAAAAAGTACATCCCTAAACTTTTGCATGGTACAGTAGTATACCAGTTGCT
Source organism: Acrossocheilus fasciatus (assembly GCA_036784905.1). Classification (NCBI taxonomy): domain Eukaryota; kingdom Metazoa; phylum Chordata; class Actinopteri; order Cypriniformes; family Cyprinidae; genus Acrossocheilus; species Acrossocheilus fasciatus. The sequence goes on from CM071943.1 coordinate 8,378,414, forward strand.
GGTACCCATGTCATTTGAAGGCAAAGTTGAATTTTATATTAATGATTAAAACAGCATTTGATTTTGTCTTAAAAGTTTGTAAAATTGTGTTTTTCTGTGTTAAACAGTAGCTTTTAGGAAATGTGTCTTGAGAAAAACTGTACATAAAATCACATGCAGCTTTCTGAAATCTAGCTTCCTCAAACACTAATGACAACAGATTTGACTGAACAAAAATGGTCATATTTGACACCAGAAAGGTTTCTCATGACCTCACTACATGTGTATCTGGTGCTCTTTATTACTTTTGCAACTGAGAACAGAGCTTCCAGGCAGATGATCAGCCACAAAAAGAGGCACTGTAGAGTGGCGTCTGATCTGTCATGTGTGCTGGATAACTCTCTCCATCCCCCTGCAGCTAACATAAGGTGTCGTAAATACTTCATGAGCAATATGTCTCTTTAGAGGACACACAAGTGTTGTCTCTAACCGACAGAGACTTCATCGGCTGTCAGCATGAAAACCAGAGGGAGTTCACCGATGTTAGTAGAGCAGATTTGCACATCAGAGAATGAACAAAGTGACAATCAACTACATTGAAGAGAGGAGGATATACAAGGGAAATTATTTATTTGTAGTCTCCTGACTTAGAAAGAAGACATTGAGTTAGATTAGCAGATGAAAAGTTTCTTGTATGTGGGTCAGGTAGTGTTTGTTTGGCAGCTCTCAAACTTATCTTGACATACTTAAGTGAGTGAGTGGAGCAGAGATGAATGAGGTTAATTGGAACACGGCTCCATTGAGGGGCTCCGTTGGGAGAGAGGTATCGGGCCAGTGATGGTGCTGAATTCAGCAAGAAGCCGAGCGGATACAAGGGTGATCTTGTGGAACTGGGTGTCATGGTAACGTGACATCATTAATGAAGTAACTCTTATTCGTCGCAGTGGTTGACGTTTCAAGAGAGTGACGTAAGTGAGAAAGTGTAGAGACTCTCAAAGGCATATTCACACAAAATTGAAAAGTCAGTTATTTACGCTCATTTCTTTCCATAGCTCATATGACTTTTGTGGAACACAGTTTCATTTTTGAAGAATATCCTGGCCCCTTGTCTTAATATAATGAAAGTGAATGGGGAACTGGCTCAATGCAGCTACAACATTACACACACACACAAAAAAATTTACCATTAAAAAGTACCACAAAAGTAGTCCACATTACTTATATTTTGAGTCTTCTGAAGTTATGTTATGATTTTGTGATGACCAGACCAAAACGCATGTCATTATTTAATGAGTTCTTCCCTTAGGATGCATTAATAAGAAAAGTAAAGTTTGTGATTCCTGACATCCAAGTCGGGAAAGAATAACTTTTTAGAGTATTTTTTTCATCAGTAAATCAATTGCTTCATAACTCATTTATGAATCTGACTCCTCACAACAGCCCACCAGAAAGTAGAATTTTCAGTGAAAAGGCAAAATTTTGGCCTATTTATCACACAAGTATTATATGGCTTTTGAAGATATGGAATATAGCGTACTAGTCATATGGGCTACTTGTATATTTTCATAATTTGCATGCTTTGTGAGAGTTACAATCCCCATTCATTATTCAAAATTCCTTCTTTTGTGTTCCATAAAAATTATATTACACACACACAAATTATATAATAAATGACAATTTTGTGTGTGTACATATATTATACACACACAAAATTGTCATTTATTATATAATTTGTGTGTGTACTACAGTACACACACATATATATATATATATATATATATATATATATATATATATATTTTTTTTTTTTTTTTGGGTGACTATATTCTATAAAATCATTTGTTAGATCATTTTCAAATGACGAGTCACAGCCTGAGCTGGAATAAAGAGAGAGAGAAAAAAAACCCTCATTTGGCCAATCCTAGCCACAGCTCTGTAAATCTCTTTGGAGGCCATAAGCCAATTATGCAATTAAATTAAGCATACACACAACAGCCAACAGCAAAGTACAGTTCAAAAGGTTTCAGCAACAGTTTATTAATATCATTTTCCTTCCTTCTGGGAATAAAGCAGCTTACCTGCATCTCTTTTGCCAGTTCTTCCTCCTCCCTCTCGCCCTTTCTTCAGCACTCCCTTAAACATGGTGCAGTTCCCACTTTTACCGCAGTCCTTTGTTCCTGCAGAAACACACATTTATTGAAGAAGAGCACACTGTTAGCAACTGATCAAGGAATATGATCCGGTCAATAATACCACAATGCTTTGGACGAGTAATTTAAACAAGTTACCAACAACTTGACAACACAAGGGAAAACAAAACTCCCTATTCATTTCATGTATGTGTGTGTTGCCACCTCGTGACTGGAGGAATTGGTTGATGAAATTCCCACATTCCACATCTAATTAACGCTCTGCCGCCTGGTCTTAGGCATATAAACAAATAAAGAAAGAAACAGTGAGTGCCAGCGGTACCCACACACTGTAAACTGTTGCACGCCACTCACATAATCCATTAAATGAGAAATAAAAATACATTTAACAGCTTAAACTGAAGAAAAACTGAAAGACCTTAGTAGGCACGGAAAGACCAGTTGCTATAAACCACTCAAAATAAGAGGGAAACTAGTGTGGCACTGTCCTTCATGAGTCCATTGCATGTGTCCACACGGCAGCTGTCCACACTGACACATCTTTCAGACAATAGCAGGAAATACCAGCCCGTCTACCAAACCTCCACCTCGTTCTAAAATAGCAGAATGGATCTGTCTGCTTATCTGGGTATCCAGGCCTGCAGGCTGGACTCACAGTGACAGGCAGGTCAGAGGTGGATATTTGCTCATTAGGAGACACAAGAATAGTGTCTATTCCAGGGTTCTGTTGGAATCCAGCTGTAGATGTTTAACTGTCCCATTACAACTAAACTACTGGTGTATCAAGGCATTTTACACTACACTGAATGTCCAAAAAGTAGCATAGAAATGGAAGTGACGGATCTTTTCCATATTGTGATGCACATCCAAGTGAAACAAATGTAGGGCAAGGACTTGGTTCTGTATATTGGTTGTTCCCTGGATTTTGAGATGTGGGTGGTTGCAGTCAAAATTAGAGGCGCATGAATGAGAGTTGGAGGGGCGAGGTTTACGAGGACTAAATGATTGGAGAAGGTCTGCATACATTACAATGAAGTCTGTCTTCATTGTATATGTATATATATATATATATATATATATATATATATATATATATATATATATATATATATATATATATTTTTTTTTTTTTTAATTATACATATTATTATTACAATTATTATATTATTGTTGCTTTTGTTAAAATAGTCATAAGATGGTCACAAGATAAATATTCTGATTTTTTTCCCCCTAGTAGTCTGTGTAATTCAAACAATTATGAACATTTTTGCATTTACAGAAGAACTTTGCCTGTTGAATATTAAAAACAAATGAACAAACAAAAAATCTGGATCTCCATGTCCGCCATGCAAATCAACTGTTCCTGCTCATTCCCAGACCGGATCTCTTCTCTCCACCTCCCCTAATTGCAGATTCAATTATTAGATCTGTCAGCATTAATATTTTTATACTTAAGATTTTTTTGGGGGGATCAAACTGTAACACCGTGTGTGTGTCCCAACCAGACGCAATGCGATAAAAAGTATATTTTCCATGTAGTTTTTGTCCTAACCGACAGCGACGTGACAATAAGCGACACAGAATTCTATTTCAGAAATGGTGTTCTGCAATCCCAAGGCAGGAACAACATACAAAATATGACAGTAATAAATGTCAGGTAATGATTATGTGATTTATTCAATGTTAAAAATGTCTAATGTGAGTTTGAATATTATTTTGCGTGATCTTTATAGCCATAGTGAAAGTAACAAATATTTTACATCAGATCTTGAAAATAAATTAAAGCAAACTTGTGGTACATTAAAACTGTGAACTCACTGCAAACCAACATGCGTGTTCCATAAAGATGGTATCAGTCACTTACTCAAAACTGTTCAGTCCATTCACATTTCAATCATCTATTTTCCGTGTCCACTTTTCTTCACACTCACCATGTTTTTGCTGTCACATCGTATCTACACCAGACATGACAAAGCATTGCAAATCATCTGAACGTTGTGTCAGTACGTCATAAATAGAATGAGTTTGCAGTTTATTGTCGGGGATTTGTTGTGTCGTGCCACATCCAGTGTAGATATCACTGATTATAATGGGTTCTATAGTATTTTGTTGCGTCGTGCCGCGCCACTCACGTCCAGTGTAGACACAATGTAAGTTAATGTAGCTTTATGATGCTGCGTTTGAATTTTCATGCCACATTATTTGAAATTAGCATGAGCAAAACATTTTGCGGGCCACCTATTGAGGAACCCAGAACTACAAAACAAACAAACAAAAAAAAATATTATACATATATAACAGACGAATTTTTATTTCATGAAGACATTAAACAATGTTTCACACAATTTCAAACGCTGCTTTATCAGACATTACATGCAAGATGAAATGAAATTGACATCAAAATTTTCTGAAGACAGTCGGTTTCCATCAGAAATACAGTGATATAAAACACCCGCACCGGGTTTTGATTTTGAAATGTGCAGTGCTCAACCAAGCGTTCTCCCCACCCGCCAACCATTCGAATTTTCGTAGGCGGGATTTATTTTAATGATATTCTAATGGGCTGCTTTGTGATATCACAAACACCAGAAAACAATGCTGTAGTCCAAACGAGCCGTTCGTTCACAAAAACAAAAGTGTTGCGTTTATAATTTTGTTCAGTGTATGTGTCATGGCCAAAAATAGACACCCTTGCAATTCTGTCAGAAAATGCAACCCTTTGTGTCAGTTGCGAATGTTTTGGTACTCACGTTTATTTTTTTTTTGTTTGCATTGGAACAACACACACACAAAAAAAAGAGAAAAGTAAAATCTGATACAATTCCACAGAACCCAAAAAGTGCACTGGACAAAATTATTGGCACCCTTAACTTAATATTTGGTAGCACCCCCTTTGTAAAAAAAATAAATAAATAACTGAAATCAATCACTTCCTGTAACCATGAATGAGTTTCTTACGCCTCTCTACTGGAATTTTGGACCACTCTTCTTTTGCAAACTGCTCCAGGTCATTCAGATTTGAAGGATGCCTTCTCCCAGCTGCTGTCTTGAGATCTCTCCACAGGTGTTGTATGGGATTCAGATCTGGACTCATTGCTGGCCATTTCAGAACTCTCCAGCACTTTGTTTGTAACCATTTCTGAGTGCTTTTTTAAGTGCGTTTCGGGTCATTGTCCTGCTGGAAGACCCATTACCTCTGGTGGAGACGCAGCTTTCTAAAATTCTTTGGTAATCATCAGATTTCATGATACTGTTCACACAGTCAAGGCATCCAGTGCCAGAAGCAGCAAAGCAACCCCAAAACATCTTTGAACCTCTACCATGTTTGACTGTAGGGACTGTGTTGTTTTCTTTGAAGGCCTTATTTCATTTTCTGTAAACAGTGCCATTATGTCCTTTACCAAAAAGCTCTACTTTTGTCTCATCTGTCCACAGTACGTGGTCCCAGAAGGATTGTGGTTTTATCACATAAGTTTTGGCAAACTCCAGTCTTGCTTTTTTATGCCTTTTTGTCAGCAGTGTTGTCCTCCTGGGTCTCCTACCATAGCGTCCCTTTTCATTCAGATGGTGACGGATAGTAAGAGCTGACACTGTTGTACCCTGTGTTTGCAGATCACCTTGAATTTGCTTGGAAGTTAATCGGGGTTCTTTATCCACCATTCGAGCGATGCTTCGTTGTAATTTTTCATTAATTTTGCTCTTCTGTCGACATCCAGGGAGGTTAGCTACAGTGCCATGGGCTGTAAACCTCTTGATGATATTGCGCACAGTGGACACAGGAACATTAAGATCTCTGGAGATGGACTTGAAGCCTTGAGATTGTCCATGTTTTTCCACAATTTTTTCTCTCAAATCCACAGACAACTCTTTACACTTCTTTCTTTTCTCCATGTTCAGTGTGACACACAACACAAAGGTTGAGTCAACTTTTCTCCGTTTTAACTGGTTGCAAGTGTGATTACTATATTGCCCACACCTGTTACTTGCCACAGGTGTCTAAATACAAATTACAGGAGCATCACATGCTTGAAAAGCAATTATTTCTTACAAATTTGACAAGGTGCCAATAATTTTGTCCAGTCCATTTTAGAGTTCTGTGTGAAATTTTTGTGCAAACAAAAACAATAAGCACATGAGTACCAAAACATTCGCAATTGGAACAATTTTCTGACAGAATTCCAAGGGTGCCGATATTTTTGGCCATGACTACACACACAACCTTATGGCGATTCTATTGCCAAAGTGTGTAGAGACTTGCAACCTCATAAATATGCAAATAATATTTATTTTCAAACATATACAGTGTGAAATTCAAAACCTGAGATTAATTTATAACTAACGATTTAAATAATAACCCTGGGTAAAGCATGAACAGAATGAGACATTAACCCAGGGTCATTTTTAAGCTTTTGAACCATGTTGTTCAAAAGCCCAAATGAGTGATGGACTCACTAATACTTTGTTTTCTGCCTAAATAATCATTTTCTTGGAACACCACAGACAAGCAGAAAAAAAGGAAACAGAGTAGCTGTAGGCAGCATGCAATATATTTTTGTGGAAAAATGACTTGGGAGTTATTAAGACATGGGTCTGACTGTTGGTTTGGGCTTAAAAACTGTCACCATCAGCTCTTTTATACAGCACAACCAATTTTGCTGATTCTTTAACTCAGCCACAGGACTGCTGGCCACAACCAACCAGAAGCAATCAAATAAAAAAGAACAACAAATTAGAGGAAATAAAACCATATAAGGGTAGATTATGAAATTATTAATTAAAGAAGCACATTATGCCTTATAAAAGATGCATCACAGTTGTGCACTTGCTATAATTTGTTAGAGTTTTGGAGACAAACTCAAGGATTGATTAGTTTGTGTTCTGTTAAATGTTAAAATTAATTGTCACCAAGCTTAAAAAGCTGTACTGGTTCAATGGAGTCAATACTAATTGCCTGGATTTGAAAGGAGCCACATCCTGTCATTCAGAGACATGGTTTTGAAACACAAGCCTAAATGACATCATGAAAAACACATCACAGTCTTTGGACGAGCACAACATCTATCTCATTTTCTCATCAGCCATCATTTCCTTTCATATACACTGGCACATGTGCACCCCAGGAACATGAAGCAGGGTCACACACATATGTGCAAAATGGAGTTCATAACGCCTGGCTTGTCAAAGCCACATACTGTACAGATTTGCAGAGACACTGATGTCACAGAAGTGATGTCACATAACTAACTCCATCTGGATGGTGCTGGATATATAGGGAAAACAGAGACAAAGCACATACAGATAGAACTCTATAAAATAGTTAACTTCACTAAGAAACATTTATATCTTCTTAAGTCTGTTTTTTTTCTAATACTAAAAAGATTATTACAAAAACCCTCTAATTTTGTACTAATGATAGCGTTTTCGTAGATATTGCATATTGGCTACCAATTCACCATCACAAGTGATATCAATAATGGTCGTTCTACTTTTAAAGTCACTGATTTCTGTTTTAGAAGCTAAAATAGACCAGAGCAAATCATCCCTGCGCGTGACTGAAAATCAAATTACAGACTCCAGAAAAGTGCATTAGAGCTTCACCGTGGTGTGTTTGCCAGAGTTGGAACCAAGCAACTGGAAAGCTCTGGTTTGACCACCGCTGGCCCTCCACCGTGAATAACGTTTTAAGTTGTACTTTCTAGTAATAGCAGGTTTCTGTGGGCCATGACTGCAGCCTAAATGTGCATTTAATTGGATGAAAGCTGAGATTTATCAGAGGGTGGAGGGAAAAATAGAGAATGACAAGAAATAAGGTGGCGACTGGGGTGGATGCTGAGGGATGAAAGCAAAACATGACTAAAAAAAGTATAGGAAACAGAGAAAACCATGCATTCAGGAAAACACTGCAGTACATGTAGTCTCATAATGCTGTAGAGTTTAAGTGCTATAGTATATGAAAATATAAAAGAGCTGAATGGGAATTTTTCATTCAAATCACACATTCAGAAATACATTCGCAGCACAAATGAACGACTCGTCTTAGGGGTTTTCAGAATTGACGGTGCTCGTTCAGTGAGCGGGAAATGAGGACATCTTTTCTAAATAGGTTTTATGGCTAAAACCTAAGGGAAAATGGCCTTGTTTCCTTTTATGGACAATCTGGCCTAAATCTCCTCCCCACTTTACCATTTGAATAAGACATATGACACATGGGGGGTCTTATACAAATGTGCAGCCCTCACATCAAAAGCTGTCAAGCTTTTCAGGCCTAACAAGAGCAGATTTTTAGACAGAAGGTTACTGGTTTTGTGAGCAGTTATGCAAGAACTAGTTTCCGTGATCCTCCAGAAGTTGAGTTCTAGTACACACTTGTCAGATTCATTCATTTCCACGATAAGCAGTGAGAGGGTGAATCTCACCAAGAGGTGTGCAGGTCATAATTTACTCCAAAATTAAGCAAAAAACAAACAAACAAGAAATATTACAAAGTTTAAATCATATCAGCCATTAGCTGACACCTGCATTAGTTTATTTTTTATATGATTATATATTATAGAATCAGCTATTATTGAATATATAGCAGCAGATAGATATTTCTGTCTATTTTAAGATTTATCATCAATGAGCACCAGTTTAAAGAGATAATAGCTAATGGCAAATATAACACTTTAAGAATACTTTTCCTTTAAAAGTGCACATCAAATACATGTGATTTTTATTTTTTTAAAACAAGTATAATAGAATAATAATATCAGTCATTTATCAGCATCCTAAAAGCTTCTTTCATGTGACATTAATTTTTTTAAAATCCATGTTTGGCATATTTTATATATATTATGGTAGCATTTGTTGTCCTTCAATCTATTCATGAAAAATTTATTATGTTTCAAATTAAATCATTTTACTGATTGATAATTGCAAAGACAATACCAGAGGTATTAATCGCAAGGGGAAAATACCAGAGGTATTACTGTAATTGCAAGGGGAAAAAAATGTGCTTAGTTGTCCTAAAAAAGTGACAAGGTAAACCATTCAAATGGTCTTAATAAATAATTGTATACATTCTCTTTATGCAAAATATGATTTCCTTTTTTATTTTATTTGGGTTTGGGGTAAAATGTGACCTTAACATTTCTTAAAATATTTTACAAGATTCACCTGGAAACTTGATGACCATGATTTCAAGGCTCAAGTGACTATAGAGGTGTGTATGTAACACAAATGAGGAGACAATCTATTCCCAGAACCACCATGACATCTGTTTTTTCCATTCTACCTAACATGACATCATGGTGCATCATCCTGATGAAATGCGTAGACCAATGACTACCCTAAACTTATACAGTAGATCTGATGAGATGAGATCTATAGCTGATTCTCGGGTAATTTCGACATCTGAAGTACATTAAACACTGTGAGGCAATTTTTCCTATTTCAGATCCCACTTCAATACAGCCACAAACCAAAGTTAAATCTTGCCATCAACATACTGCGTGTTGACGAGAACAATGTTCAAAAGTGTCACTTTAAATCTTTCTGGATGGCAGTGAGTGTAACAATCCTCACTTCATTTCACTAACCTATAGACACCCTGTGGACATTAACCAGCCCACCCTTTCACTCCAGCTCTTTTCAGGTCAAACATTAGCTCATTCTCTCCCGCTGAGTTAAACACAGCCAATTAAACCATTAGTCTGCCATAAAAACACTAGAGTGACTCAAGGAACAGCAGGACTGTGCAAGCCTGTACTTCCATTAATGAGTAAACATGGGAAATGCTCTTAAGGTGCTGACAAGGAGATGGAAGGCTAGTGTTCACAATGTCCAAACAAATACTATAGCACAGCGAGCATGTATCACTCACTGGATCGCTTCTGGAACTCACAGAGGGAATAATTACGCTGATTAAATTAGGATTTTATGATTTTTCCAGTCAGAACTACTTCTGTGGCACTCTCTCTTCAGCTGCCAGAATTCTCTGTTCGAAAACAAACATTCCTTTTTGTTTTATTACAATTTTGCAAGTCACAGGCTTCTGGGGAACTATGGAGGACGTCCAGTGATGCATGTCCACCACAGTTCAGCAATGATGTTATGTTCTTATTTAAAAAAAAAAAAAAGTGCAATTTTACCATAATAGTAATTTTAAACATAAACAAGAATCATAAAGTTCATATAAAACACACAATGTCAAGCTACTTTTGATTACAGGACTTTTTTTTGTATCTTTCAACATTAGTGTCTGCCCACTTTTTCAGTGGCTTTGGCTCCGGAATAATTATTTTCACTCATTTTTCCCACAGGGATTTCAAAAAAGCCTTTGTTAAGGTGTTTAAAGCCATGAACCAAGCAAACCAGCCACAACATTACAAACTTTTATTTAAAAATTATTTTAATACACTGTAATAATAAATTTTACTACTTTGCTTTGAGAAAATGTTGCCATTTTTGTCATGTCCTGCAATCTTCTGTAACTTCTAGGCTTGGTTTCATAGACAGGGCTTAGACTTAAGCCTGGAATACACTACACGACTTTTAAAATCTGAACAGATTTTTAAAACAAAACACTAGGCATCATACACTTACCGACTTTGTAAATAGTGACAAAGGAAAACTGGGCATCATACACTATGCGACTGAAGATCATACACTACCAGACTTTAAAGTTGTTCCGATCACAACAAACTCACGCAGAAACTTGCGCCTTGTTGTTAGGCGACGCATGACAAATGAAAACATACGTGTTCTAAAATCGACTGAAAATATCAAACATGTCTGAGTCTGTGACCATCATACACTACGCGATTTTCTGTGGAATCGGTCAGCTGTAATCTGCAGACTGGCTCCGACTTTCCTCAACTAGCATCAGCTTGTTCAGACTGTAAAATCGGGGGAAAATTGGGGCAAAAATCGCTTGGTGTATTCCAGGCTTAAGGCTACGTTTTCACTAGTGCGGTTTCATTTTAAAATGTAAAATCGGGGGGAAATTGGGGCAAAAATCGCTTGGTGTATTCCAGGCTTAAGGCTACGTTTTCACTAGTGCGGTTTCATTTTAAAGCGCATAACTTTTGCTACTATTACGCCTGTCGTTTACAAATCCGGGGTTGCATTTCGGTGTAAACAGACCAAAATGGAGACTTTTAAAACAATGGCGTTGCTGCCCACATTCGCTCTTTGTATCCTTGACGACCGAAAACATCATTGTTGTACCCCTAGATATGAATATATAAGTAGATTCCACATTCGACCGCTGCAAGCACATAGATGCATCCACCATCTAAATAATAGGGAATCTACCTATACATATCTATAGACAATACATTTTCTGTTGTGCAGTGTGGACGGAGATTGTTTCTGAAACGCAGTGAAAATGGCAGTGCAGACGAGGATTGTTTTTTTTTTTTTTTTTACGTATTAACAAAAAGGCACTAGTGTAAACAGGCCTAAGCCAGGATTAGGCCATAATTAAAGGTGCCATAGAATGCATTGATACAGTATTATAAATTGTTCTCTGATATCTACATAGAAGGTATGTAGCTTATGTAAGGGCAAAAAATATCCAGAAACGGTTTTAAATGTCCATTTACAACCCTAGGATTTCTCTCTAGAATGAAACGGTCTGTTATTGGCTTATTTGGCAGGGTCATGAATAATAATGATAATGTTTCACAGTGCGGCTCATTTCAATAGCTCACAGCAAGAAGGAAACACAGGGAGGAAAATATATATTTAAATACTTTCTCTCGCAGTTATATCGTCAGGTAATTATACTGTATATAAAATGCAGGCATCAGGGAGCCGTTATTAATACAGGAGGCATTGAAACTGCTTTTGAACTATCAGTTGATCGCGTTATAGTTTCACTTTCAAGATACCCGATCGCACAAACTAGCAGTACTTACCACACATTTTACAAGATCAGATGCTTGTCAGTGGTGCTCAGGATCTGTAAATCATTCGCCGTCATCCTCATCTCTCCTTACTCTGTTTATGTGGTAAGTGAAATCTTATGTACTGTAATGTAACAGGCTACAGCTAGCAAGCAGCTAACCATGTCCCTTTAGTGGCTCGTGTTATTTTATTAGGACACGTTATTTGCTTTCCGTGCCTTTCTGAATACAGACACCAACCCATCCCTGCACTTCACATCCCCTGCACAACCCGGAACATAACATTTATTTCCATGGTCTGCCATTTTCGCTGTTGTCCTCGCTTGCTTCTTTACAATACCTGCAGAACTTCTGATGATTCGGTTGTGTAGTTTCAGCTGGCAGCTGGCCTAGAACAAGGGCGGGTTTATGCAAATGTTGGGGGCGTTACGTCACAGTCGGTGTCATGTTCTGATTCGCCTCTTTTTCAGTGGTCTTTTTTATTCACGAGATTTACATAAGGAGGAAACAATGGTGTTTGAGGCTCACATTTCCATGTACAGAACTGTTATTATTTAACTATACCAAGGTAAAGACAGTTTTCCATTCTATGGCACCTTTAAATTAGAACATTTTTTATAAATGTGCCTTAGAAAAAAAAAGAACATTACTTGTGTAAAAACAATGGTAAAACATAAAACCATTCATTTGAAATTGTTGAATATATAGACCTCATGTAGCCCCACCCCTTTTCAGTGCTGCTCTCATTGCCTTCTAACTTCCATTTGTATTTCCACAGCGTGTACTGTAAGGTCGTACGAACTGATGAATGAAAGGCTCGTTTTAAAATCTTCCCTGTCTACTGACATTTGTTATGACATCCACTTCGAACATTACAATGCACATGATCATTTCTGTAAACTCTGCAATAAGTAAATCCACTTCACCAGCTAATTACTCTTCAACAATTCATGCTATATAGAGCTACTGCAAAAATGGAAGTTTAAAGACAAAATTCTAAAGGTGGCTGCGCACTTGTTTCTCTGAAGCATAAGGTCTATACACAAATATTAGTGGAATTTCCTGTACAACGTCATGGGTAATGTAGTTTTTCACCACAAATTTAAACTGTTAAACAATTATTTAAAAAAATTAATTAATTAAATAACGCAAACAGATAGCGTCAACAAAAACCATCGATTAAGAGCCTCTGGGTTAAATACAGGGGCCCGTTACAATAAGGAGGTTCAACCAACTCTGATTTTAAACTTGAACTGTGAGTTGACACACTGTGAGATGGGAAACTTAAGAGTTTTTTCAATGCGCTGCAGCTTTTGCCACATAGTCTAACTCTTTTCACATAATTCAATAATCTCTAATCCAACCTGTTACATTTCTTTAGTAATAAAATTAACTATTGACAGCAAGAAGGCAGAGGGAGAACCTGCACCAGCACCACTGACAGATCAAGAGGAGATGGTCAAGTATTGGAAGAATTCAGTCCTGTGAAACTCCTCTTTGACTGATTTGTGCCCAAGAAAAAAATTCTCAGAATGAGTGTGAGAGGGATGCACACTTTCCTTAAAATCTGCATACACCGGACTTATAATGTGCTCTGCATCTCCAATGTTTTAAAGTGCATTTTTCTTATTTTGCAAATTATCTGTCAATTGGGTAAGAAATTAAAAATATTCTTGTTTCAGTTTGCATTAAGATTATTTTTCTTACCCCATGGCGGACAATTTGACTTGTTTCACGTAAAATACACTTAAAACGAAAATCCCCCAGGAAACAAGACTAAATATCTTATATCATTTTTCATCTATAAAATGCATATTAAGAATTTTTAGATATTTGTACTTGAAATAAGACAAAAAAATACTCAGTAAGAAAAGCATTTTTGCAGTGTGAATGAATATTTAAGGTATTTAAACATCGCTTACAAAAACTTTGGGTTTAGCGAAGAAAACCTGCTCCCGACCAGGTTAGGTTCACAGAGTAAGTTACCTCTCTTTCAGAAACGGGCTTGACTTACCCTGCTTTCTCGGGTTTCGCAAACCTGCCATTTTGAAACGGAAAACCCAGAGTTTCCCTCATTTCAGGATTAACATACTCAGAGTTTTCACTTAACCTCCTTTCTGAAACGGGCCCCAGGTCTGTAAGTTATTGTTAAAAATCTGTTCACCTATGGAGAAAACAAATGGAGTTTTTACTTCCGGAAAAGTGACTGTTGCAATCAATTGTGAAGCAATGGCTTCATAACCTGAAGTTCAGTCATATGCTCCATCAAGTAACAAGTTATGCTGTCCTAACTGAAGATGGCACAAATCATCGCAAGTATCGTGACCCCTCCACTGTTATGGAAACAGTGCTTGGAATGCTCACAGTGGAAGTACCAGACACTAAAGGATCCGTAAGGATTAAGCAGCGGGATAAGGACAATATCTTCTTTCACGAAAACCCACAAGGCATGTGGTCCATGCTCTTACTTTTGCAAAATTCAATATAATTCGATAGGGTTCAATAGAGCATGCAACAACAGATTCAGTGATCAGAACAATGGCAGCAAGCTTTAAAAATGAAATCCTACTCTGCTTACCGCAAGTGATCTGATTACTTTCTGGCCGAGGGCAGCAATAACAGATGTCTACTGAACTGAAAACATTAACTAACTGAATCAAGAGGCTTCAGGGTACAGTGTGGAAAGCAGAAAAGAAATGCAAGTGTTTAATGACAAGCAGGCACGGAGGAACGGCCACAGTCTTGGTTCAGCTGACCTTTACAAATGCAAGAACAAACACATTCCATTACTTTGTCAAATCTAGTGTAACATGTGTGGGTGGGTGTGGGTGTGTGTGTGTGTGTGTATATACACCTGTTCAGTGTCAGTTGGCTCATGACCCTGACAGAAAAGTCTTGGGTACCTCACATTTTTTCCTAAAATGAGCATGTGTATAAAGAGGAAAAGAAACTCTCAGGCTTTAGGTGTTGATTTAAAGGTCCAAAGTCCCTGTTGTAAGTATTTGCAGCACAAAATATCCACATGTGATGCCTACCTCAAGTCTAGTGCAGTATTGTGGCTAAATAAAATTCAAGCAGCTGTTATATACTTTACTTTGTGTGCAAAACAGAAAATAGTACTGGCTTGGTTGACTAATAATAGAAAGGCAAACAAATATGAATCAGGATTGCAAACTACTGAACTGGTTTGTGTACAAATTATGACCAGTGTTGCACGTGATAACTGAAATATCACAGCATGACAGAGCACTCAATCACTAATGTTGAGCCGGAAAAGATAAATATGTCCAACAAAGGACGCTAACAAAACAACTGTGAAATAAACAACGCAACTAGTAACATACTCTGAAACACGCATTTTTGATTCATCAGTAACAAGAACGCGCCTCTGTGTATCAACTTCACAAGACCAAAACTTGCAAAGGTTGTCCGTTATTACATTGTTTCATGTACAAACTGTGTCAGAATTAAAGTTTGTAGAAAACTTACCTGTTTTAAGAGAGATACCGCTCAGTCTCTGCCTGACACACGCGTTTCTCGTTCAGTATAAGTTTATAACTGGAGTGAGGGAGTGAGTGAATGAGGGCGGGCGCGCGCTCCATCAGCTCCTCCCTCTCGCGATTCCCTCAATCAGAACAAACAGCGCGATAAACTGACACACTCCCGCCGCTCTGACTGAGAAAAGTCTGTTCACATGGACAGTTAAATACTTTCTTTCCTTAAAGCATATTAGCATTTTAAATAAATAAAACATAAAATCTAAAAATGTAAATTGTCTGATACAATGTCTCCATCAAATACCTTAAAAGGATAGTTCACACAAAAATGAAAATTCTGTCATTAATTACTCGCCCTCATGTCGTTCCAAACCCGTAAGACCTTTGTTCATCTTCGGAACACAAATTAAGATATTTTTGATGAAACCCGAGAGCTTTCTGACCCTGCATAGACAGCAACGCAACTGACACGTTCAAGGCCCAGAAAGGTAGTAAGGACATTGTTAAAATAGCCCATGTGACATCAGTGGTAATGAAGCTGCATGTCAGTCTTTGCTGCACATTCAGGACAGTACCACAATGCATGCCTGTGTGCTATGGTTGAACCACTGATATGTTAACAATGTCTGTATTACCTTTTTTGGCCTTTAAGTTTTCAGTTGCATTGCTGTCTATGCAGGGCCAGAAAGCGGTCATATTTCATCAAAAAATGTCTTAATTTGTATTCCGGAGAACAAACTGTTTTCTTGGAAATGTATATTTTTAAATATTTCCCATAAATCCTCAATTTCCAATTCCAATTCCAGTTTGTTTTTTTAAATTCCTTTTTTATTAACAATTAGGCTACACCATCTTCCAGGAAGTGACATCATTTTTGGTGGGGAAAAAAGCAATGATTTTAATTTGTGACAATAACCCAAAAACAATATTAAGTTTTAAAAAATAAGAATACTTTCAAATGTGTTCGTATTTGTTTGTTTTAATTTCATTTATCAAATAAATCTAAAAATTGAATCTAAAAATTAAAGTAAAAAATAAAATAAACAGCAATGGATCTACTGAATTTGACATTTTGTGGTAGTAGTTGGTTTGTCTCATTTTAAAACATGTTGTCCTGTTAGATAAAACTTTAGAAAAACAAATTAACTTATAAGTTAATTTAATGTTAATGTAAGTTAATCTCCTCATGGAGTAATGACTAACTTTCACCTGTTAGGTTAATAGGACTAACTTACTGTTAAGCAAGTTATAATTCATAAAAAGTGTATGAACTTGACCAGACCACATTACACCACAGGCTTGTTCATTTGTTCTTTTTCTTTCTTTCTTTGTAGTTGACCCTTATGTTCATCTGATACAGTAGAGCAGGAACTGACCGCTTATAAATCTGTGCTGACAGAACATGATGTAGACGTAATAACTCACCAGGAAGAAGAAAATAAACATACTGATATGTATCAGGGGTTTTCACTCCCTAAAACCACAAGTCCATAATATCTGTTCTGTTATATCTGCTTAAATAGTATGGTGCTGCTCCATTTATGTGTAGTATAATCGACTCTTTAGCGTCCCTGTGTGGCTATGGATGGAACATTTTACTCATTAATATTGCAAGGACTTCACTTGTGAATAGCTTAGGGCCACCTTCTGCTATTATGCACGCCAATGTTACAAATCTGGGTGTCATTTCTGATTCTGAATGGAAATTTGATAAGCATATTAATGTTGTAGTGATAAATAGCTTCTTCCAAATGAAAGCTATTGCAAAGCTGAAATCTGTCCTCTGGGTTATTCTCTTTTAGAATGTTTTAACACAATTTGTAGTGCGAAAACCACTTGAAAATGAAATTGAATTTATGGTAGATGAATAAACAACATAATCCAACATCAAATATTAAAAAAAAAAACAAATGTTATCTTTATTACATCTAAATATTCTGATAGTAATAACTTTTGCCTCCATAAGGTCTCTTACATATACACACAGTTCTACATAGCGATTTATCATGGCACAGTTTTTTGTGCTTATTAGCACAGATCACGGTTGTACAATAAACTGACGTAGTTGTACAAGACTCCATGGAACATACATTAATCTTTACATTAAGTAGGTTACAGCAATGAGACCAGACAAAATGACGTTTTTGTTTTCCAATGCACAGAACATTATTATTAGTGTTTCTTTTTTTTCTTTTACACTGCTATTATTTCTTTATTAGCTATTTCAGCCAATATGTAATTTAGTAACACCTTTTCATTTGGCTCAAAAACTGAGGTGACTATATTAACATGCCAATAAAAAAAAAAACATGAAAAATCAAATGATAAAACGATGGTTCAAGTTCTCAGTAAATCAGACCTTAATCACGCTGCACTGTCTAAAAACAGCAGACACTGAAAAGTAAAGTCTTTGGCTCACACTCAATCCCAGGTCAAACTAATTCAAGTTAATTTAATTGAGCATTTATGCACATACACACACACACACACACACACACACACACACACACACACACACACACACACACTTCCACTCGCACCTGCACACACACACAAACATCCAAATGAAAATGAATGTCGCTGCAAGGGCTTGTTTGCACACACAAAACAAATTCAATTTGTCGAATGATAATGAACCAGTCACTTCATATGCAACAGCTTGTCCATACAACGGTCTTGGAATCCACTGACCCAGATATGTCTTAAAGAGTAACACCTCCTTGCAATATTCTATCTATGGCTACACGTCACATGAACAAATACGCACACACGTACATGCCTACACCCAGGAGTCAGGTGAGGCTGGGAAGGGCTGAGTTCTGTATGAAGGCCTGCGTGTGGTGGAGTAGAAGTCCACGTAGTTGGTATTGGGTTTGAGCACCTGCCTCTCGCTCACCACGGGATAACGAACCGGCTCGTCCAGGTACGCATCCTCGTAGCCCATCGGAGATGACAGGTACATTCCAAAAGTGTCATAGGTGCTTTGATTTCCCTCCTCTGGGTAGTAGAGCCGGCCATGCTGAAAGAGCAGACAAAAAGAGTGCCTTTTTGATTATCATTTACATAGGTAAAAAGAATAACCAAATAATAAAAAAATACTGACACCATTTATTTAAATCCAGTGATTTTATCTGATTTTTTTTTTTTAATTTTTATAATATATATTTATATAAAATTATCTAAAGGATAATACTTTGTCTTTATTGTCTCTCTCTCTTTCTCTCTCTCTCTTTGTAGAAAAGAGTTTATTTTATTATAGTATTATACTTAAGTTATTTATTATTTAGTATTATTTATTATGAATTACTTATTTTATTTTCAGCCACATGTTATTTTAGTATTATTGAGACACTATTAAACAAATATTACCAATACTATTAAATATTTTGGTGTGTTATTTTTTTATATTTTCTGTTTTCATTTAAATTTTTAGTTTTAGTAATTTTGTTGAGTGTTTTGTCATTTTTATTATTTTTGTTTTTTAAACATGTCTACATATTTTTTTAACCAAATTAGATTTAGTTATTCATTTTAGTACATCAAGTTAATTAAATGAAAATGAGAAATGTTGAAGAAGCTATGAAACAAGTTTAAGGTTTTTTTTTTTTTTTAATCTTATTTCAGTTATTAACTGAAGAATATCTTATACTATATTTTGTTATGTCAGAAGGAGATCTCAAATTGTAAACAATATTTCAAAACCTAATATTTGTAAAAATATCAGCATTAAAGCTTTAAATGTTTGTAACAAAAATTTAGTCCAATTATCACATGCAGTTTGTCTCTTCAGACCAAGGCGTAAAATAAAATCATTGATGGCATGGGAATTTTTGAGTCTGTTCATTCATATTAAAATGTTTATCACAGACATTTCACATGTTGGTGTGAACAGGCCTTTACATCTTTACATTTACAGTGTCATGATGTAGTGTCATGTATGATGATTTATCCCAACATACAATATTTTTATTGCTATTACTAAATTTATTAAGAATTACTATAAGTGAAAATCTTACAAAAAGTGAATCTTTTGCCTTAAATCTAAAAAAAAGTATAATATAAGGTGCATGCTTCTAAACCCAGATGCTTTTCACCACAGATTATTTGTGGGCAATGATCAAGGAATAATCTGAATAATCTGTTGGGATTAGACACATTAAATCCACGTCAATGGTTATCATTTACAGTGGGCATATGGCATCTGGGTTCAGCCAGACTTCAGATTCAGCAATTTCTTCCTGCTTCCTTCCTTTCTTCACCTCACCTGAGATCTGCGGGACTCCTCGGCTGAAGGAGAGGGATAGGAACTGATAAAATAGGCAGACTGCTTTCCAGACCCTAAACATAGATGAACACAAATATTAAAACACAATCTCTATCTTAAGAACAAAATGAAGACTTTTCTATTCACCAGGTATTAGTTAAAATCATCCATGTTCTCTAATAATGTGATGTTTAAAGGTGTTATTTTTGTATTTTAAATAAATGTACAGTCTGTGGTGAAGCTCTAATTCTGTGAAGACCACAGTTAGGGCAGAGAGCAGGGCTGAGGGTTAGATGGGCGGAAATGGTTCAACAGCCCAACAGGGCTAATGAAGACCTCACACATTCTGAATCACAGCCACATAATCAGACCCTCCAGGCCGAAGTACCACCAATCAATAAAGAGTAACTACGGAGGTCAAGTGCTCTTAAATGAATGACCATTATAGCTTCCGACCAGACAGGGGAATAAAACTGATTGCTCTATTAGTTGAAGAGAGCTTGGGTGAAATATCTATTAGCACATCAGTCCAGCTTCTTAATTCACAGACAGATTCTTCTGTTGTTTTCCAAGAGTGATGTACCATAAAACTATGCTGCATATATCTGAGCAAAGCTGAATATTCAGTAAGTAATAATGTATATAATGGGACTTCATTTCATCCGGTGGCATTTGATTGGATCTTGACAAGGATTATGAGGGGAAAAACTTAAGTTTATTGGTTAATATTGTTTTTTCCTGACTGCACAGCATTGATAACATTAGTAGAAAAGTCAAATCAGAAACATGTTTTCAAATCAGAAAACTGAATAACATTTTGATGGAAACAAGAATAACAAGATTAGGATCTGGGTATATTTTTAATTTTTGTCTGTTTTGAAGTGGAAAGAGGATTCAAGGAGAGCTCACCTGTATACTGACTTGTGTTTCTGTTGGCGTCTCCATAATAATTATGAAGTTGCATAGACGACTGGGTCCTCCGCTGATTTAAGTGATGACCTCTTATACCCAACATGGCAGGGGAAGAGGTGGCACTACCTCCTAAATGTGGAGAGAGAAAAAAAACAAATAACAATTAACAATAAACCAATGCAGAGTACGAAAAAAAACAGGAGAATAAAATAAAACAACCAATTAATAAATATTAATATCAGAATTAATGAGAAGTGAGTCATTTCTCTGTAGCTTCTACATTACATTTCCTACAATTTCCTTGCTGTTGTAATAGCCCACCTGATTGGATAACAGGTGACATCTGCACATTGCTGGTTGGCAGAGTAGGTTGGGAACGGTAGCGGTCTCGTTCCAGTGTTGACACAGGGGTGATGAAGTGGTTCTGGTTCCATCCATCCTGATGAATCACAGAACACACAGTTCCTGTTTACATCTACTGTTAGTATCCATCTCAGGTGATGCAATTACAAAAGATCAACCGAGACAAAGTATTTTCAGTCGAAGTCAATTTCAAGTCATTTTGTCTGAGTTCCAAGTTTTTGATGAGAAGGTTGTTCCTTTGTATGTTTTTGGAAATAGGCTCATTCTCCAACTCCCTCAGAGTTAATAAGCTGAGTTTTACCGTTTTTGAATCCATTCAGCTGATCTCTGGATCTGGCGATAGCACTTTTAGCATAGCTTAGCATAGATCATTGAATCCGATTAGACCAGTAGCATCGCGTTCAAAAATGACCAAAGAGTTTCGATATTTGTCCTATTTAAAACTTGACTCTTCTGTAGTTATATCGTGTACTAAGACCGGCGGAAAATGAAAAGTTGTGATTTTCTAGGCTGATATGATTAAGAACTATACTCTCATTCCGGCATAAGAATCAAGGAACTTTTCTGCCGTACCATGGCTGCAGCAGGTGCAGTGATATTACGCAGCACCTGAAAGTAGTCCCCAGCTAGGTACCTAGTTATAATATAGCTGGGGACTACTTTCAGGCGCTACATAATATCACTGCACCATGGTACGGCAGCAAAGTTCCTTGATTATTATGCCGGAATGAGAGTATAGTTCCTAGCCAAATCGGCCTAGAAAATAGCAACTTTTCATTTTCCGCCGGTCTTAGTACACGATATAACTACAGAAGAGTCAAGTTTTAAATAGGACAAATATCGAAACTCTTTGGTCATTTTTGAATGCGATGCTACTGGTCTAATCGGATTCAATGATCTATGCTAAGCTATGCTAAAAGTGCTATCGCCAGATCCGGAGATCGGCTGAATGGATTCCAAAACGGTAAAACTCAACTTATTAACTCTGGGGGAGTTGGAGAATGAGCCTATTTCCAAAAAAAGTGGAGTGTTCCTTTAAACTATTTTTGTAATGATTGATATTTAGGTACTGTAAGTATCTGTAAATAAATACATTGTTTTCCGCAAACCATTAGGGTATACACTACAAATTCTATACACTACAAACACATAAAGTAATATTTTTCTAGTTGTAAGCACAAAACTGAAAAAGCATAAAAAAGCTTATGCTTAAAAGCAAGAAAAACAATATCTATCTATCTATCTATCTATCTATCTATCTATCTATACGTATATATATCGCCTGAAAGCCCATTTTTGCTCCTCAATTAAATGTATGAGTCAGGCTGAAAATCTGGAAGAAGATTATTTTGTTTAGCTAGTCACGGTGTTTCTGATTTTTAGTTACTGTTTCATTAGTTTCCTAGTTTTTTGAAGTCATGTCGAATAAATCGAATTGAATGCACATGAACACAACCACAAAGTCCCAATTACAAGTGAGAAACCTAAAATTTTCTTGCTAATATGAATTTATAAATACATATTTACAACAAAACTAAGTTGAATGTACAAAATACAATTGTATTGTACAATTATGATAGAAAAGAAAATATATAGCAGTTAAATTTACAGAACCTTCATAAACTGAAATAAAAACATAAAAAAGCAGAACGCATTTTTATTATGTTTTAGAAATAGAGAAAATCTTGCTGAATTTTATGTAGAAATAGTACATCACCACTTTGGTCCCACCAAATTGACTTGAACACACCTGAGATCATAATTACGACTTCTAAGCTCACAAATACAAACTTCACAGAGGGACTTGTATGCATCTTATTTCCTGTTAGTCAACACAGTTACTGATTATGTTCACCACCTTTTCTGTGTTTGGTTGCTTGTATATATTGCTCTGTTTTGCCTCTGTAGTTTGTGGGCTATCGTTTATGTTGCTCTATGTATCACGCTGCCAAGAATTCTTTGCTATTGCTATTTGCTATTCAGAGGCGATTCTAGGTTTTTTATTAATGGGGTGGCACAGGTGGGACCAAGAACCAGCCAGGGGGGGCCCATAGGAAAAGTCATGTGCCCCAACACAAGTGGGATGACATAAAAATGGCACTGCAGAAGTGCCAGCACAACTCATCTCTTTTTATAAATAAAAACCACTGATCAGACAATACTTGTTCTCATTTTTTATTGTCCAAACAGACAGTGTGTGTGTTTGCGTCTAGTGAACTTTTTGTAAAAAATGTTCATGTTCTGACTTTCACCCGTTGCTGCAGACAGATGGCTGCTGGTGTAGGCTAGTCCTCACTGGCCCTCTCTGGCTGCCTCTGACCTGCTAATTTGCTGGTCAACTTGGCCCTGCCAGGTGGATTGGCTTTGACCTGCACTGCTCTATATCTACCCTGTCTTTGACATGGTTTCTTCTTGAAGAAACCTTGTATGTATTGCTGCTGTTGTCCCCCCATTTTTTACACAAAATCCTGTCTAAAAATAAAAAAAAAACAACTGTAACTTAATCATCAATATTACACAAATAGTATATTTAATAGCCATATTCTCATCTGATTAAAGACAAAATCATTTAAATGTAAAGCTGTTCTTGGACATTGCAAACAAAAATAAAAAATACAAGACTGCACGCAAAAACGTTTGTTTATTCAATTTACTATTCTACATCTTAAAATTCCAAGTGTCGGAACGGTAACATCATTAAAACCCCACATTTTTGCGTTTACCACGTTACTGCAGACTATTTGGGAAAGTGATTTTGCCATTAATCTTTGAAACAACAGGAAGAAATGTAACATAACGACTTCTATTTTAAGCAGTGCAGGTGCATAGCGGCAACATAAATAAGTACAAACTCTAAGGAGCTTATATAATAGGCCTATAATAAACTGACAATGAACAGAGACGTGGTCTGCAGCCTGCGAAATAGCGCTTCTCCTGTTTGAGCTGTGCAATTGACAGCATCCAATGATGTTGAGCATTGTGAAATTGACAGCACTCTAATCCAATGGCATCGTAAACGGGAAATAATTGGCAGCGAACCAGACAGTGAGTAGGTGTGTTCTATTTCAAACGGCACTACGCTGCCGATTAGTGTATCATTGCGTGAGATTTTAAGTGCACCCAAACTGCTCCCGCACCATAGATGTTATACTCTGATCAGTGTGCGCGGTGGGGTGCATGGCCCCCCTCTAGACACGCCCCTGTTGCTATTATTAATAAGCTTTTGTTTCTGTAAATAAACTATATTTTTCTCACTTGAAAACAAGACAAAAATATTGATTGTGAACATTTTTGCAGTGCATTCTCATATTTTTTGCTGTGCACTTTTGATTGGATCCCACAGAATGGATGTCACGAGAACATCAGGGTCCCTTACCACAGAGCAATAGCTGAGAACATGTACCTTTTTGTAGAAGTTACGCAGATCTCTGTACTGCCACAGAGTGTTGAGCACCTGAGCTGCTGCCTTGACCACCTTCATGGAGTACCTGCCACAGAGAACAAGGTATTATTCTAGACATACCAGGATATTCAAAGAAAAAAAAAAAGATTTTGTTATGAAACAAAATGTGGCAACGCCAAACTTCCCACTTCAAACAGCCCATTAAAAACAGGTATGCACCTCTCCCCACGTCCTCTGCTGATTGTAACCAATTTGTCGATGCCGCCCGTCTGGGCGAGAGCACGGGCGTTCTCCATATTCCTGCTGGTGACCTCGTGCAGCGCACAGCAGACCGCCGCCACCGTCTCATCCGACAGCAGAGAGGGCCCATTGCCAGGGAGACGGGTCACTAGGTCCCGCATGGCATATTTTCCTATCAAAGCAACCGAATTCAGGAAACATTTATTTTAGAAGTTGCAATGCAGTTTTTAACGGCCACATAAAACCGACATATAATAAAAATGGAATGTAAAGAGTTCATAGCAATAAGTTTGAGTGACTGACCAATGAGCTCCTTGTTCCTGGCGTCCAGAGCCATGTTCCGTAGAGCAGTGGCCACAGAGCAGACCACCCTGTCATTATCCATTCTTAGTAGCTCCACCAGTATGGGCAAACCCTTCTCTTTACGTACAGCAGCACGGATGTAGGCCGCAAACTGAACGTTGAAAGAGAGAGAAAAAGAAGGTTATTATCTTTCAGTGAATCAAGAATTTGGATGAACGTTTACTGAAACAGAGAAAGTGATGAAATCAAAACACTATATTTAAGTATCAAGTCTATCCCTAACTTTAAAAGCATTTTCCAAAACAAAGGATGCAAAGAAAAGAAAACAAAAACTGTTGCTTTATTAGAACCTTGAAGCTACATCTGGTCAAATAGTGTGTGTGTGTGTGTGTGTGTGTGTGTGTGTGTGTGTGTGTGTGTGTGTGCAGGACATATCCTTCATCCACCAGCCAATTATGGCATTCATATAATTCAGTTCTATTTTGAAGACTGCGGCTGTATAATTCAGTTTATGTTATAGTGACCACAAGCAGCCTACCCTCCAGGTTCCGGCGGAGAGGTTCTGCAGAGACCCAGCCGCCCCTTCCAGCGTGGCTGGGTTTGAGCTCTCTGCCAGCAGAGTGAGGTAAGGTTTTACCACAGATGGATGCCACAGCATCTCTGCCCCCTTTGGACTTCCAGAAAATCCTGGAATAGGCCCCACACCATCCCACTGCATCACAGGATCACACAAATAGTGATAGGTTAGTTTTAGCTGTGAACAATCCGTAAATGCCTTTTTAGTCTGGTTTGTTTATGTGATAAAGTATTGTAATTCTGAGTGAACCTGCTGTAACGCAAGACAAATTTCAGACTCCATCTGACAATAAAGTGTATCGTATCGTAAAAATAACTTTCTGTAGAAACAAAAAAAATTGGTTTCTGTAAACATAAAATGTGAAAAACAAACATATTTGTAAATATAAAAAGATATTATTATTCATTTCCATTTTTAATTTATTAATTATTATTACTTCTATTATTTTTTAGAAATATTATTTATTATTATATAATCATTAATTAATTATTTAAAATGACAACTAATTTTAAAATAAATAAAACTAGAAAAATAATTTTATAGAGGCTGCTGCACTCAAAATCAAATATTTTGTTCAAATATAAAGTAAGCAAAACATAAACTTTTAGAGCCGAGCTGAAACTGAAAATAAGTTATAGGAATTTCCATGTCCTTTCCATAACATTTTAAAGATTTTATTATTCCCATTACAGAGCTGGAAATGTCAGTTTTAAAATTTACTGATGTTTCCAGGTTTTCCATGACTTTTGGCTGAAAAACAATTCTTTTAAATGTACAGCTTTTGGTGCTTGCTCTTATGAAACATCTGTTGGCTTGTGCAAAGCTATTTGCGAAATGAATTTCTCTTTCCAACAATCCCAAATCATTTGATAACTGAGCACAAAAGCAGTTATAAGCTTTCAGAACATGGAGTCCAAGCTCATTTAATTTAGTGATAGATTACCTGCTGATCCTGCCAGGACCTCTTCTTCTTCTTCTTTCTGAGCCCCCAGCAGCTGTAGTCGGCCTGTTTACTGGAGGTGTCAGGGCCCAGGAGCGTGTCCAGATCCTGGGTTCCCATCAGCCGAGACGGAGGCATCTCCAGCTCAAGACGGTATGACAGGTTCCTCAAAGTGCACACACAGTTTTCCACAATCTAACAACACAGGAAAAGAGAAAAAGGGTAAGGAAAGAAATGTATAATATTTTGGACATCGACAGTCCCAATCTTCATTATATTTGTCCTGGATATTTTTCAAAAATCACAATAACTTTGTTCCATATAAGAAAAGTTTAAATTAAATTTAAATTTAAAATAACAATTGCTATTATATTTCTTACAATAACAGTTATTACTAATCATTTAAAATAAATGTAATAAAAATATTTAAAACATTTTTTCCAGGAAGCTTTTCAATGCTTCCTGTTCCAGCAGATGGCATGCTAAGACTAAGATTTCATGAAGAAAAATAACCATAGCTGCACAATTCTGAGCTCCACCACTAGAGGCACTTAACATTTTTTGGCCCTTCAAGGAGTGGCACAGAAAGCAAGTAACACCTTTTTATAAGCATCATGAGCCTCTGCCAGTTCCCAGCTGTCATCGGATATACAGACTGAAAATTTGTCAAATATCTGGCAAGAATGTATCAAACATGTTCCAAATATTACCAACAATCTATAGACTGTTGTACATCAGAGCTGGATGGTTTCAGATATATTTTTTATGAATATCTCTAACCTTGCTGTCATAATCAGAGGTGTTTACACAGGTTTTGATTATATAGAGAAGGGAATCAATCAGCCCTTCACAGCAACGCATCTGCCTTCTGGCCTCTTCTCCAGCTGAGCTCAGGTTCCTGAGACACACACACACACACACACACACACACACACACACACACACACACACACACACAAAACCATGTGGTTAACTATTACAATGGTTATCTGATTTAGATAAAAAACAGTCATTAACACTTGGAAATATAAATAGTACAAATACTGATAATTTCTGAGCAAGAAGAGTGATGCTGCTACTACCAGTGATGTGCAAAACTATATATTACAAAAATCAACTAGTCAGCAGGTTACCTAAACGACTATTGATTAATCAATCTTAACAGGAAGCCCTGTATAATTAGGCTGGTACACCTTTACATGAGGCATACCTGAGACAGCCAGTGGTATTCCTCAGGACCAAAGATGAGTGCAGTTTGAGTTTCTGGTCCTCTCGTTGAGGGGCCGCACCCCACCCAGAGTGAGGGATAATGACTGTGTTGGTAAGTGGCCCCAGAGCGTCTCGAGCAATCGTCATCTTCACAGAGTCACATGATGACAGGTTCCACAACACTCCTGTCAAGGCATGACCCCAAAAACACAGAATATAACATATAAAATGCAACAGTACAGTATTAAATATAGAGAACTAGGAGTGCCACTTTAATATCAAGGAATCAAATTTATGAATTAATAAAACAGAATAAATTACTTATTTCAACCCACTATGTACACTGGCAATAGAATTGCTATTGACTAATACATTTTTTAGTTGCCACTTACAAAAGACCAATGTATATATACTCAAGTAGTCAAAAGTTTGGAATAATAAAGAATCTCTTATGCTGCATTTATTTGATCTAAAATACAGTAAAAACGCAAATATTGTGAAATGTTATTACAATTTAAAAAAATGTAACTTAATCTTGTGATGCATTCATTACTCCAGTCTTCAGAGTCACATGACCCTTCAGAAATCATAAAGACAGACATTTTTAGTCTCCTAGTGTGAAATTTAGTCACATGTGTGAGTAATTTACTCGCAGTTGTATTTTATAAAATTACTAATTATTTTAAGTAACTGCAGTTAAATGTAACACTGATTGACTAATCAATTATTTTGTGATTTAAATAGATTTTTTTTTTTTTTTGCCAATGGCGTTGTTTAAATTCTTTAGCTAAATGCTTTTTAGAATTCATTAATCAAATTAAAATATGCCATTAAGCAGTTTACAGTAAAAAAAATCTGTTGCATTGATAAGAGGCTGAATAAGACATTTTAGGTGAACTATTTAGGTATAATAAGTAATTCAACACACTTGATCATTTAGCATAGCTCATTAGAAAAAATGAGAGACACATTCTGAGGTGTGTAATAAAACTGTAAAGAGGCAGTGGGAGTGTAACAAAAATCCCGCAGATAGAATTCATTAACACAAAATCGTCCCTGTGGTTGTGAGTATGTGTGAGCAGGAAGAGCTCTATCTTTGCTGAACAAACCTACTGCCTCTGTTTGAGAAATGACAGTAAAATACACTGTATGCATCAAGAAAACTGCTTGAGAGAGTAGAATTTCCCCATATCTATCTAGCAATACTTAAGATATCCAGCTTGGAGAAAGTAAGTGTGTGTGTGTGTGTGTGTGTGTGTGTGTGTGTGTGTGTGTGTGTGTGTGTGTGTGTGTGTGTGTGTGTGTGTGTGTGTGTGTGTGTGTGTGTGTGCGCGTGCAAGTTTGTGTCAGCTCAGCTTTTAATCAAATACTTTGTCCCTCCACATTAATCACAGCCACGAGTTCCACTGACTGTAATCTCTGATCTGAGCTTCGCAGCGCAAACTGATCTCGCCACAGGAGCGGAAGAAAGCGAGTCGGAAAGAGCGAGACAGAGGAACAGAGAGGGAGTGAAAAAGCACAAGAAAGACTCTCTTATGGCAGTCAGTCATGTGATCCCACACACCCACTCACCGGTTACGAGCTCTCGCACTTCAGTGTCTGGAGTTTTTCTCAACAGACGAACCAAAGCTGGGATTCCACCAGAATTCCTCACACACACTTTATTATCGTCAGTGGCTTTTCCGTACACTAGGTTCCGCAGAGCTCCGCAAGCGTTCCGTTGAACTTCCAGGGTTTTGTGGTCAAGCAGATCCACCAGGTGTCGGATCCCCCCGAGTCGACACACCTGAAAACATACAGTAAGAGAGTACAAGTGTTCACATTTATGTTTCCAAGGTGTGCTTTTCTGTCTATGCAATCTGCAAATGCAATCTAACTAAAAGCAGAAAGATTTTTTAGTAGCATGCTAGTAATATAACTGCTATTTGAAAACACAGTACATATATCACACTGTTTGCAAAAACAGCTCTTGAACTATCACATGAACTGTCTAAAGGAACTCATTCCCTTTAACCACTAATTCACCGGTTCGAGTTTGTGCATAGAAGTCCCAACTTCTTACTTCTTTTATTGAATTTATTAAACATTGTTGCTCATTTATTATTTCAAATTGCAGAATTAGCATGTTATATTAGCTTTTTGAAACCTACATTTGCATTGTGTCATTTACATACTGCATCTGTTCACATTTAATGCTAATTAAGATCCCCACTGTTTCTGTGTCAGAGAAATACTACTCAGAGTATAAAAATCAACTACAGAATTACATTTATGTTATTTATATTAAATAGCTGTTAAATATCTTCAGTGAAGACTAATTTAAGTTTTGGAGTTGGTAAGATTTTTTTGTGTTTTTGAAAGGAGCCTCTTATGCTCATAAAGTTTGCATTTATTTGATCAAACACAGTAAAAACTGTTATATTGATAAATATTTTTTTAAATGTTTTTTTATTTTAATATATTTTAAAATACAATTTATTCCAGTGATGGCAAAGCTGAATTTTTAGCAGCCATTACTCCAGTCTTAAGAGTCACATAATCCTCGGTTCAAAAAACATTCTGTATATTTATATATAGCGCAATTATACACAGCATTTGTTATTTTGAGATTCTAAAAAAGCTTGCATCATTATATTATTGTCATTGTCAATGGTCATTGCCTGTACTGTTACTTGTGAATTAAAGTGTCCTTGCCTTTAATTTAAAAGTATTAAATTTTCAGACCCCAAACATTTGAATAGTAGTTTAAAATGTACAGTTATTATTAATATTGATGCCTCATCCTGCACTGCACAGATTTATGTCCAAGATTTTTGTCCAATCAAATGTGCATAAAGCATTTAAATAATGTTTTTTTTTCTCTTATTGGTTAGGCTTTTGGTTACGCTTAAGCTACAATAAGTTGACTTATAGGAAGTGCCTATTTGTATGGCATGGGTGTATGTGTGTGTAACCATACCTCTGCCTTTATGCGGTTGTCTCCGTAGCAGAGGTGCTGTATGTACGCTGCAGCATTGGCCTGGACAGAAGGGAAATGATGCTGCAGCATTCGGATTACCTCTGGCAGCTCGGGGTCTCTCCAGGCAAACTCCCTAACCCCCCCCACAGGCACAGAGAAAACAGATGTCAAACACACATACAAATATGAAAAATGTCCACATTTGACAAATAAATGTTTGCAGATTTGAATAAAATATACATAATTACTTGTGTTTACATGTTGCATCAGGACAAATAACTAGCCGCTTAAAAAAAAAATCAGTCCAGCTTCTAGTTTTTCCATTCGCATTTGTCATTAAAATATGCACTGCAAATGTGAATGAGCACTCAGGCTATCTGGTTTACATTTTCTGACAAGCTCTGCAAAATAAACATGCCCAGAAACATGATTACAAAGCAAAACACGCACAAAAGTAGTGGAGGCTCAACAAATCAAATAAGTTGGAATAATGCAGCAAAAAGGGAAGATAAACGCTGGGTTTCATTTACATGCAAAGTTTCCACGTTTTAAATGTCAGTGACTTCAAATCTGTCCCTAAATCATTTTTGAAGCTTTCTGCAATGTTTTTGGAATCATTAGGTTCAGCTCTTCACCTGGGATCTTTGTGAACACTGTCTATGGAAGGTGAGCGCGTGACGGCGTTGTCGACGGCAGCTGCATGTCTGGTGTAGTTCGGGTCAGATTGGCGGTAATGGGCGGGACGATAGGTGTCAGAGTGCGTTGCCATGGAGCCCATTGAGAACAACCCTCGCTGGTACCTCAGAGTGCTACACTGACTCGTGGTCCTTTGTAAAGTACCAAACCCTAAGTGAGAGAGTAAGCCGTACAGACATTGTTAAGATTAACACTGGAAATGTCAGAACTCCTTCACTGAGTTTGCACAGATAGCAGTGGTGCATGAAGGACATTCGTCACATACCTGTATTGTTTCTGGAGATAGCGCTCTGGGAGCCGTGCGTGGGGCTCTGGTACAGAGGGTTCTGGAAGGTTCTGTCTTCATAGATTGGCGTGACGTGGCAGTCAGGGGAGCGGGCTTCTTGGCCTAACTGGCTGTTCTGACTATAAGAGGTTTGCAAGCCTAAATGAAGATCAGAGATTTACAACGGTGTCATTTCAGTAAATTTATTGAACGTTTTTAACATTTTTTTTGTTTTTCTTAAATATGTCTATGTAGTTTTTATTTAGTTGTAGTACTTGAACTAAACTTGGCAACCAGCTGAAATAAAAAAAAAAATGTATGTCTTATTTCAGTTTTTTGTTTATTATATTTCAAGTAGTGCTGTCAAATGATTAATCGCGCTTTGATTAATCAAATCCAATATAAAAGTTTTTGTTTGAATACTATACATGTGTTCTGTGTATATTTATTATGTATATATATATATATATATATATATATATAAATAGACACACATACAGTATATATTTTGAAATCTATATTTACATTCATATAATTTATATTATAAATAAATACATTTAATATTAAAAGAAATTACATATTTCTCTGAAATATACATGTATGTGTGTGTATATATATACATAATAAATATACACAGTACACATACATACATTATCTAAACAAAAACCTTTATTTTGGATGCAATTAATCATTTGATTAATTACTAATTTCAAGTAATGAAAGTATTTCGTATGGTTTTAGTTTTAATTCATTCAGTGATATCCCTGATTTCATGAGTACACAAGTGGGCAAATGTTTGGAATGAACATTTTTTTAAATGTTTTTGAAAGAAGTCTCTTATGCTCTCTAGGGTAATTACAATACAATAAAAACAGTAACATTGTGAATTATTATTTCAATTTAAAAGAACTGTTTTCTATTTTAATATATTTTAAATGGCATTATTCCTGTGATGGCAAAGCTGAATTTTCAGCAGCCATTACTCCAGTCTTCATAATATAATTGGTGCTTAATTATTATTAATTATTGTCCTTATTATCAATGTTTTTGCTGCTTGAAAATTTTGTGGAAACTGCAAGTTAGTTGTTGAATAGAAAGTTCAAAAGAACAGCATTTATTTGAAATATAAATCTTTTGTAACTTTGTTCATGTCTTTTCTGTCACTTTTGATTAATTTAATGTCTTTACTAAATAAAAGCATTGTTATTTTTTTTTTTTTTTTTTTTTTTACAAATAAATCTAAATCTTATTAACCCCAAACTTTTGAATGGTAGTGTATCACAGACTCAACAAGAAATTAAGCAGCAAAATCAGTTTTTACCATTGATAATAATAAGAAATTTTACTTGAGCACCAACAATAGAATGATTTCTGAAGGATCATGTGACACTGAAGAATGGAGTAATGAAGCTGAAAATGTATAATGTATATATTTAAATATACTGAAAGGATCGGCATAGACCAGCATGAATTTCTATCCAGGCTCGTTTGTGCTGATTAGGTGTTGGTCTATCTAGTGAAATTTTTGTTCATCAGCAAAACCAGTCTAGCAGCCATACGACTCAATAACGAAGACTTTCGATGTGCTTCACTAGGCAAATGAAGCCCTCAAATCTTCAAGTGAAGATGTAAGTTGTATTTTATAAAAACAATCTGCTGTAATTAACCACTCCACTGGACTTTCACACCTTAAGATGTATCTGCGAGAGATAATGACCTTGAACAAGAACGAGGCGTATTTTGCAGCAGCTAAGAGCGTGAGATAAAAACAGTTTTATATTGAAAGAAGGCACTACGTTGTGTTGCTGTTAGTGACGTGAATGTCAGTTTGCCTGACACAATCAGAGATACGCATACAATTAATCGCGCAATTTAGATAAATTAGCCAGAGGTTTCAGCCTTTCTCCCACACATGATTTCATGGCAAACAGGATACAATAGATTTGCTCGTGAACGCCTACCCAAAATTGCATACCCAATTACCCAACTCTTGGAGCATAATTACTGAATCTACTGACAAACCTCGTGAATGCTTGTACTGACATTGTACTGCATGCTCATTAGTGTATAATAGTTTTAAGAGCTGTAGGGCATATATAACCACGCAACCTTGTGAGACTGACATTCACAACCAGAGCACAATCTAATGTCCAAGATCAGAAACCTGAGCAGACAAACTTCAAACTACCAGCTGACTATCATCAGACGTCGATAGGAAGATATATTGACCAGTTTGATTAATAAGGCAATATTTGGCCATTGTGAGATAACTGCATCAGCTGATAACCATACTTGATCTACGATGCAAGTTTTGCTGGCAAAAGAAAAATCATAATTCGGTAGGGCTGGGGGAAAGATTTTTTTCGATTAATTGTGATACTCATCCTGAATGATTTTGATAGCACTTTTTCAAATCCCAAAAACTTAAACTGTCTTTTTCATTTCCTGAATAAAAATGTTTTTGTACATCAATGTTTGTTCTGCAGAATTTGAATCTTCAGCACCATGGGGGAAAAAAAAGAGTGAGAATATGAGTTTGCAGTTGTACTGAAATGAAGCAAAAAAAGGACATTTTCTATTGTGAAATAATGGCAAGAACAGTATTCATGAGCTGCAAGCAAAAACAATGCAACCAGTGTAAAATCCAGTTATTTTTGGTGAATCAAAAATATACAGTGAATCCTGATTCCTCAGACTCTTTTAAGTCGGTCCTTTTCATGAATTTCAAAAATGAACCAGTCTGAAAGAATTAAAAATGCTTGAATTTACAGTACTTGCAAATAGATTTCACTAGAAAGCTAGACACAGACAATAAACCAAAATGAATCAAAATCTAGAGCTTAAGCATCAGAATCTCAAAACTCTGGAACGGAATGATTATTATAGTCAAATACTATAGTATTTCTATGGTCCAAGGGGCTTAGTTATACTATTGTACTTCATGTTCAAAAGAATAAGCAAATATCCCTACTCTGCCTTTATACTATGACTGAATGTTGAGTCAGTGTGACATTAGCATTGAAATGAAAGAGAACTCTCAAAGAACTTTCCTCACATGTCAATCAGACACCAGCAATACAATAAAGCAAAGTGTGAACCGAACAAAGCTGCACAGCTCACTGGTTTGGAACAGCCATGCAGAATTCAGTGAGTTTGTCTTTCATAAATTTCTAATCACTTCATACATCTCCAAATTCAGCAATAGTTCTTTCTGATGGGCCTGGAGTTAAAAGCATAGTTAAATAGCACAGAGAAATACAGCATAAATGGGGCAGTGGGGCGCATCTGAGAAAGTCTCCAACAGAGCCAGAATGTGAGATTATCATCTGAGTAATCCTACAAAACACTAGAGCACACAAGCATAAAGACATGCGCGCGCACACACACACACACACACACACACACACACATTTACAGTCAATATCCATGCAGCTCCGGTTTCATGTGGATGTTTATTGCAGATGGAATTGAGACTGTAATACGATTTCGAAACAATATACTATACAGGCCCCATATTAATGCATCTCAGCACTTTCAATTCACAAACTCATATGCACACACAGCATCTCATAATCAGAGGGACTTTTATGAGAACCAATTTGTCAGTCACTCTGAGTTTATGCCCAGAGATATGTGGTTTTCTTTCTGTGGCTCTTATAATTGAGATTTTAACAGACAGTATGCATTACGTCAGACAAAACTGTGAAATGCTTAATGAATTCTTCACAATTTTTTCCAAGTTTTGAAAATTCACCTCACGAGAGGATTTTCAGGAAAGAAATACCTTCTTAAGCCAGGGAAGATTTTATAATCCGTGCCAAACACACACCGATAAGTGACAGCATTACTAATCCTTGTATAATATAGTGCATATACAACGCTAAGAAAGTTTCACACATATTCAAATCTGTGTCCGTAAATCCATAACTTTTCAAGAGTGGTGCAGAAATTGTGTTTGATAGAGTTCTGGCTTGGTCAGGATAAAAGAGGAAATCGTTTTATGGATTTAAACTTTATGGGAAAAACTTTTATGAATCAGAAAATTGTTGTTTGCTTCAAGTCAAGTTTGGGATTAGTAAGTTTTTTGTATGCTTTTAGAAGAAATCTATTATTCTCGCTTATGCATTTTAATTCATATTTAATTAAAAATACAGTACAAACAGTGATAGTGTGTAATGTAATTTATGCCTGTGAAGCTGAATTTTCAGCCATTACTCTGGTCTTCAGTGCCACATGATCCTTAAGAAATCATTCTAACATGCTGACTTGGTGCTCAATAAACCTTTTTTAAAATTTTATTATTATTATCCAAACTGAAAAAAATTGTGCTGCTCAGTATTTTAGTGGAAACCATGATACAATGTTTGATGAATAGAACGTTCAAAAGAACTTTCAAAATCTTTTGTAACATCATAAAATATTAATTCACTGAACAAAAAATTTAATCTTACTAACCTCAAACCTATCAAAAGTAGTAGAA
This sequence comes from Acrossocheilus fasciatus, assembly GCA_036784905.1. NCBI lineage: Eukaryota > Metazoa > Chordata > Actinopteri > Cypriniformes > Cyprinidae > Acrossocheilus > Acrossocheilus fasciatus. The sequence goes on from CM071943.1 coordinate 8,414,538, forward strand.
AAACTCCTATCCTTAATAATAATAGGGCAGTTTGTGTGTGTAACCCACCTGTAAGGCTATCCGGTCTTGAAAGGACCATCCTCTCAAAGATGTCATAGGCCCGAGACCCAAAGGAAGAGTGAGTGCTGTCGTATGCACGTGTATCGTGCTTCCCCAGGGTCCCGTACTGCTGAGGCTGAGCAGTCATACCGGCCCGCAGGAGCGTTGGTGACCCAGACTCTGACCCCGTCCCATTTCCATGCCGTCCCAAGTAGCTGGAGTGTACTGGGTCGGGAGCATGGCTGGAGGCCGGAGGCAAGGTGGTGCCAGGAAATAAACTAGGTAGAGGACGGGGCTCTGAGACAATAGGTGAGCCATAGGGGCTTCCGAGGGAAGTACGCAGAGGCTGGCGAGACGCAGGCGGGGACGGGGTGTAGAGTGGGGACGGGGCACGAGAGGGAACAGAACTGACACGCCTCATGACACGGCCACTGCTGCCCACCTGAGAAACAGATTACATACAATCAAACACTAGAACCATCGTACATAAACACTACACTGTGATAATACAGTTATAACTGAAATATTCAAATGGTATTTTATTTTTTAAAATACTGTAAAATGAATGATACATCAGGATTGAGATCAGCTAAGGGCAAAAAAGGAAGGAAAACTTAAAATACCCTTCTATGCACAGACACTTCCACATTTAGCCTCAAAATTAAGCACAAAATTAAATCTTGAGGAAGGGTCACACAGGAGGACAAAGCAATTATGGTATGATCCACCTTTACACAACAGGCATTTAAAACTTCAGGAACTCATTCATAATAAGTTTTAACAATATGCATAATACACTATTATACACAATATACTATAATTTACTAAATAAGAATAAGAATAAGAAATGAGTTATTATAATAAATTTCATAGAACAACACTAAACACTATACTAATGTTTATATGTCTCGATTTTTGCTTTCAAACGTGAAACCTAAAGTAGAGAGCTTTTATTTTGGCGGAAAACAGGAAGTCCTATAGCTTCTATTTTGTTGACAAGAAACGATTCTCATGACTTATCTGGGAAGATTTGGGTTTTCAAATGCACGTTATAAGCGACCCAAAATCACAGCCCTTGCAGAGATGGAGGTCGTTTGTAACGGCATTAGTGCGAACCAATCCGCTCTGAAAACATCGGAAAGTCGCGTGTTGACAAATGCAGCGCCGCGCTTCACTCTGAAATATGTAGCGCGTCAGACTACATATTTCCGTAATTACAATCTTTGCGACTTGATAATCGCACTAGATGGCGAGGAACATCGTTTAATTTTCTAGCAAACTCATTTGCCAGCATTTGCCGCTGGGCTGTTGAACCCTGTCTGCGATGAAAAAGGGTGTCCCGCACACAGCCGATAGATGGCGCGGAAGCAGTCAATGTATGCATGCAATATATTTGAAAACGCAGCACATTAGTGTGCTTAGTGATTGTTTAAGATCATTCCGACTTCTCAGGTCGGGGAAAAAGAACTTTAAAAATCCCTGATAAAACTGCACACATATAATTTAAATTTAATGACATATGGAAAAGCCTTTCAACCTATGCAAAGTTAAATTAAGCAATTTATCGCTTCATGTATTTGTGTTCATACCTGTGTTGAGGTCTGTCCTTCAGCCCTAGAACTCATGGTGAGGGTGGGGCTTCCACTGGGGGCGGAGCTTGTCGACTGGGACCTCCCTTCCGATCGTCTGGGCGTCACGGTGTTACTATAGTAACCACTCACCTCCTGATATCCACTGTCTGAATACGAATTCATTTGAGTCGAGCTGCGTGAGTTTGGCGCAGACCCTGAGCAAAGGAAACAGCAAGGCACACCAGAAAAATACTGAGACAGACAAAATATTTTCTGTTCAGAAATGGTAAAACAATTCTATTTGAACTATGGTTTTCTAGGTTAAATACAACCTAAGCTCTATCAATAGAAACTGTGGCCTGATGTCGATTAAATAATGACGACCCGTCTTTCACTTTGTAAAAATGAATGAGACACATTTACTTTCCTACTATGGACAATGAACATAAACAGGTTTTAATACCAGTTTTACTGCAATATCGGTAATTGGTGCCATTGATCGTTCATGTGCAGCTGTATTATATAAACAGTCATTTATGTCTCATATTAATCTAGATAGAACGGGAAAAAAACGTGTTCTTTAGTTAGCGTTAGCATCGCTGGCTGCTGATAGCATATTTTAAGTAGATAGCACCTTTTTAGAGGCTGCACTGCCATCTATCGACGTAGTTCAGTACAATCGTCCTGAGTTGTATGTAAATTAATTAAAAAGCGGTCCGCACAATAATTAATTCCCGGGCCTTACCTGTCCAAAAACATCACATCCGTCATAAAATCTTTCCACCCTTTGTACGCTGTAGACTACCAACGTTTGCGCTCGTTTTTGTCCTTGTCGGTCTTTCTGTCTTCAGACCTCTTCTGCTTCAGTCTTAACTTTTACAGGTAAAGTGCTTAATGTCCCGTGTTCCATTGTTTACATTTTGCTTTTGCTTCACCAAACAACACTACGCTACCAGCGTATCTACAGCCAGCCAATGTGCGCGAGGATAGGATATTTCAACATAGCGAACACTGAGGGGTGACCCGCACCATGTATAATTAAAACTCTTTTATAGAAAGTTATTATGAGTACAGTGAGTGTACAGCACGGAAATGACAAAACACATTTTTTTCTTAATGTTAATATTTTAAAACCAGGCTACTAAATGCTCCTTTAAAATGTAATCAAACATTAATATTTGCAAGAAAACGAGAATAACATTCACTGCATTTAAAGTATTTATTTGTACTTTGATACTAACCATTTGATTGAATAATGATTTGAAACGCTTGAAAAGTAATGTTTACCTAATTGAGAATTAACTGAAGGCTGCATGCTATTGTTTTATTTTGATTGGTTTATAATGACATTAATATTTAATTATTTAAATAACGGAGTATGCTCGGTGAGAGTTATTATATTTACAGGTACTGGTATAATCATCTACTTACATCTTGGCTCTGTAAAAGCCCTAATATACACAGTAAATCTCTTAAAGTAGAAGCCTACCAGGCTAGCTGTAGATCACATTAAGTATAACCATAGCACCTTAAGACCAGAAGTGTTTCCTGACCAAAAGCAGCAGTACCATAGTGCAAATAATAGTATCTAAGTATTTAAAAGTGACTAACTTTTATTTATTTGTTTGTTTATTTATTTAACACAAAGTTCCAATCTAACCAGCTAAAAATTAACCTGGTATTTGCTTGCTATACTGTGTGCACAGTAATAAAGTGAAACGTGTACATGTGAAAGTACTGTTTGCATGGCGCAAACTTCATTAACAAGTATTACATCAGAACAACATAACCAGACTTTCATCCACCTATAAAAGTGGTCTGCTTCAAAAGGATTACAAAATGTAATTAGCTTACGAAATGCAAGTGCATCCCAGCTAGGTTTCCAATGTAGGTGTATAAAGACTTTTTACTGTTACAAAGAAGCATTAAATTCGCCTAAAAATGACAGTGAGGACATTTACAATGTTACAAAATATTAGCATTTCAAATAAATGTTGTTCTTTTGAACTTTAATAACAAATCAGCATATTAGAAAGATTTATGAAGAATCATGTGGCATTGAAGACTAGAATAATGTCCTTGCTTTGTCATCATACTAAATTGAAATAGTAATTTCACAATATTACTGTTTTTACTGTATTTTCATCAAATAAACACAGCCTTTTTGAGAATAAGAGACATCTTTCAAAAACATAAAATCATCTTAACAGTAGTGTATAAACTGAGAGACACACTATATTCTGTGGTAATCAACAGTAGGCCACAGATGCTGCCCATAGATCTTTAGTTGTATTCAACTTGGAATATTGCATAAAGGCATCAGTATGAATATTGTTCACATAGAAGTGACAGAAGGCAATATGGAGTGTGAATGAACAGACCCTCACTTTCACGCAGGGAGATCTGTTCCAATTCAGGAGAGTAAAGTAACCCCTGACCTCTGACCCCAAATGTGGGCGAGGAGCAACCATCCGACGGCTTAGACACACCTGCACCTGAGGATTCTGATGACCAAATGGTTAACATACTGTGAGCAGATATAAGTATTTGAGAAAATGATCAAGATACAGTTACCTTCATCAATGATATACTTGGAGGGAGCATTAACCTAAAATAGGCCATCATTTACCCAAAATAATAGCCACTGACATATCATCTAAAATGCTTTTCGATTCTCACAGATAGAAAAATAAGGTGTCTGGTCTATTGTGTTTCCATACTTTAAAGACAGTCTCAGATGACAACAAGAATTAAAACTGAAGAAAAGGGTAGAAAACAGTTTTAGCTGCTCTGTAAGGATTTGGTGAGAGAGAGAAAGAGATTCAGTGGAATAATTCATGGAATACTGTTCATTAGCTAGGGTGACCAGATCACAAGACCACAGTGTCTGATGTCTTTTTTTAGAGCAGAATAAAAAGAAAAAGCCCAGAAACCACAACACAGTGTTTGTCAAGAGTGAAAGAGTTTTTGGCACAGTTCTTGTGCTATCAATGTTCCATTAAAAATACCAAATATTACAATATAATATCGTACAATAACATAGCCAACATAGCGCAGCTTTGGGATACTGTAACTAAACCGTAAAACACTGAGAAAAGATAGGTCAGGGAAATATTTACACTTAATTACATTCAAATGTCCTCTAAATGCTTCAGAGAGCCTTGAGTACAAAAATCAGCCAGCTCAACTATCTAAGAGTCATTGTTCCAAGCTACACTATGTGATCTGTGCTGTATGTATGTGACTGCAATGCTGTCTAAAATGTCATAGTTCTGCTTACTCTTATTTACAACAGGTGAGGTGACAAGAAAAAATAACAAGCAGGAAGAGAACAAGACAAAAATACCTGCAGATCTCCACAGAAGAGACTTCTCAGAAGAGCTGGAAAAAATGACGAGAAAAGGAAAAAGATTAAATGAGAGGAGAACAATGTCACACATGGTGCACAAAGCATCTGAGGCATTTTATGAAATGTGTGCTTTGTTCAGTTTGTTAAGTTAATTTAAAGTAACTTTTTAAAAAACAAATCAATATTGTGTTTAAGTGGTAATATATTATGGCATTAACTGATTTTAATATATTATGCCTTCAGAAAAGTAACACAGTTGACAGTTTTACAATGTATTTTGACATATTGTGCTTTAATTAAACAGTCTTGAGTTCAAGGTTACGGAGCTAGAAAATGTTTATTAAAGAGACAATTTTATACTGGTATTAAATATACACTTTTCACTTATTGCTTACTATTAAAATCATGATAACAGGGCGTGCACTTTTTACGATCACTCCCACTGGTAAACCAAACGTGACATACAACACAATAAACTTTAAAGGTGTATTCAGTAATTCTTTAGCTAGTGATTCTGTTCTCTCCACTGGAAAAGCACTATAATAAGTGTGGCTCATTGTCTAATTTTACACTACACTACTAGTGTATCTACACAACGAAAGCCAATGAGTATGAAGATTTTCTTAGACTTTTGCTTAAATACCACGAATCATGTCATTTCAACATGACAAAATATACTTGTCATGACCCACACCATCTATAATTAAAACACTTTGTGTAGAAAACTATTATGAGTCTCATCTCATGTGAATCTACAACATGACTCAGATGACTATTCACAAAAACACAAGTTAATGTGAAAAGACTCGGCACCAAACTATTGTACTCACCCTCAGGCCATTCAAGTTTCTTCATCAGAACAGATTTGGAGAAATTTACTTGCTCTGCAGTGAATGGGTGCCGTGAGAATGAGAGTACAAACAGCTAATAAAAACCTCACAGTGTGAATGTCACAATGATGTGAGTCCATAATCCACAATAACGCTTCTCTGCAGTGAAAAAAAATCCATCCCCTGTTGTCCTCTCACATCAAAATACACAACATATTTCTTTAGAACTGTTCTGGAGTGTTTTCACTGGTAAACAGAGCTTGATTCAGACGAGATGACTTTTTCATTGGAGAAAGCAACATTATGGATAGAGGACTCGTATTTTAGCCAGAATCAACAGTTTGAAGTTAAAAATGTCTTAATGATCAGTTTGTTTATTACAAACACAGCTTTTCGCTTCACAATATTAAAGGAACACTCCACTTTTTTTGGAAATAGGCTCATTCTCCAACTCCCCCAGAGTTAATAAGTTGAATTTTACCGTTTTTGAATCCATTCAGCCGATCTCCGGATCTGGCGATAGCACTTTTAGCATAGCTTAGCATAACTTGACTCTTCTGTAGTTATATCGTGTACTAAGACCGGCGGAAAATGAAAAGTTGAGTCAAGTTTTAAATAGGAAAACTATCGAAACTCTTTGGTCATTTTTGATCATTTTTGAACTCAATGATCTATGCTAAGCTATGCTATCGCCAGATCCGGAGATCAGCTGAATGGATTCAAAAACGGTAAAACTCAACTTATTAACTCTGGGGGAGTTGGAGAATGAGCCTATTTCCAAAAAAAGTGGAGTGTTCCTTTAATAATTAATGATGGACTAAAGTCATGTGGATTACTTTTTCAGCCATTTCAGCTGTTTCTGATGGCACCCATTCAATGCAGAGGATCCATTGGTGAGCAAGTGATACAGTGCTAAATTTCTCCAAATCTGTTCAGATGAAGAAACATGGGATGATCAGTTGGATTTTCTATCAGTATTAGCAAGATGTAAATATGAACACTCATCTATAGTACATCTTGGGTGGCCAGAGCAGTGCTTAATTTGTAAATTTCGAGGTGATTAGAGGAGGGAGATGTAACGGAGCATTCAGCCGATCACATTGGTGGGCCAGCTTAAGTGATTAGCAGCGTGCATCAGTTGCTTTTATTAGGGTTCGTACATGAAAAACCATGAAATTTTGAAACAGCAATTTCCAGGCTTGGGGAAAAAATGAAAATAAAAATAATGGAATTTTATTTCACAAATCTCTGTAATAGAGTTATAATTAATCCTGTCCAGAATTTCGTGGGGGATTGTGTGTATATCACATAGTTTTACTCATCTCCGCAGCTTTCAAGTTTATAATGAGGGAAATTCCTGCAAACATTTATTCAATATAGCAAGTAGGTTATATGAGTAAATAAATCCACACAAACTAGCAGATTAAATCAGTCATTTGAAAACAGCGTGAGTGATTCAGCTGAACCACGGCTTCACATCAGCGCATCTAGTCTGCAATACAAAGAGCTGCTGCACGCTGTCGCTGATCCAAGACTTTCGCTCGCATTTCGGGACAGTTGACAGAATTGTCACTTGCTTAATCGGGTCATTGTTGCATCGTCACAAAAATGTAGTTTGCATGTCTTTTTAAGCCAATTGGTACTCGCGCGGTCCAGAGGCCGTTTCAAGGCTGAGCGCTCACAGTCACATCCAAAGCCGCCTAGTGAGTATCATATTGAGTTATTTTTCGTAGTTTGTTGTTGATCTTAAGTGGCCAAATACACACAAAATTACGAAAAATTGGCCGTCCTGGCGAGTATCCAGGTTTTTTCTTAAGTAAATGTGAACAGTTGAGAAAGAAAACGCATGTGTATAGGCTATTGGATCCGTGCATTATGTCTTGTGAGAGCAGAGCAGTTCACATGTTGCGTCTTTTGAACGCTCAGGTTCTTTATTTCAAATGTAGATGTGCCACAAGCGTGGTTATTATATGCACACTATAGGTCAGCACAAACGTCTTTCAGTGGAGTGTGAGGAGGGGGATCCGACAAAATGAGGTGCCGGATCGGATTCCGGAGGTGCCGGATCCAGATCCGGCTTGTTCCGGCACAAAAGTGTGAGCAAATTTTCAACTAGTCCTTTAACTTAAAACTACATATGTACAGTATATACCAGGGGTGGCAAACGTCAGTCCTGGAGAGCTGCAGCTCTGCAGAGTTTTGCTTCAACCCTAATCAAACACACCTGATCAAGCTAATCAAGGTCTGAAGAGTTACTAGAAAGCTACAAGCAGGTGAGTTTTAATTAGGGCTGGAGCTGAACTCTGCAGGGCTGCTGGCAATAAACTACCTGTAACTTTTATTTTCCTGCATACAACATTTGGCCAAAGAGGCATCCTCATAACAAAAGACAATCATTGTGAACTGTGCATGTCCAAAATCTGGCATCAGCTATTTCTATTTCTAGTTATTTTTCACACATTTATGAGAAACACAAATGGCATTCGTTTTGTAGAATGACCCATCTCATCTTCCGATAAGTCAATGAAAAGCAAAAAGATCCGCTCCATTTGCCCAGCATTAGGAAACCATTACCAGTGAACATCAATCACATTGTTACAGTCCACTGACTGTCGCGTTCATCTCTCTGACACAAATTTTAAAAATCCTGTCCGGTTAATGACAAGAAATGAACATACTTTTAGGAACTGAAGAAGAATGAAATGACAGGATGTGGTATTAGGAGTTCAGGATGAATAAATGACAGAATGTAGACGCCACTGCCTTAAAACAGCAGACGAGTGTCTGCTAATGTCTGCCAAAAAGCAACACTGTCTGCAAAGGAGGGGTCAAAGGACACCGGTCATCAGTGTACAGCGACAGCTGAAAGGGGGCACAGTGGGGACAGCAGGAATGCCACACAGAGAAAGGTTAAAGGTAATGGGTTGCAGGGTGCATGGTAGCAAGAATGCGCACATGGACCTTCCACAAGCAAAAGGAAAAAATGTCCTGTATACTGCGGCAAAACAGCACAAGCCATCTGACAAAACAGAACAGACACTCCTTCACAGATGAGGAGAACAAACAGGGCAGCTGATATGTGCATACACACATACAGACACAAAGAGTTCACTGTGGCAAAGCAAGAGATGGGGAAGATTCACTTCAGCTTAACCAGATTGAATATAAATCTTTCTGAAGTGACTGTTGTAGCAAACATCTCTGATTTATCAAGAGCAATCTTTCCATGACATTCATTAAACAAGAAACTTTCACAATACCCTAAAGCTTGAATGTGTTTACTGTAAATTGACAAACACCCACTTTCCATAAAAGTAATTATTCAGTGAGGAAAGAGAGACAACAGTTTGCGCTTCACTGCACACTTGTCCTTCATACTGACACACACCATGAGAAACAGAACAGCGAGTGCTGTGTTTCTGTACGGTATGTACACAGACTACATATACTGTACAGCTAAATGTGTTTCACGTGTAGGCAGGGGCGTAAGAATGATCCATTTATGTGTGGAGGGAGGAGGGTTTTAATGCGTAGTTGCCACGGATACACTCATATGGGATACGTTTGAATGCCATAAAATAATATAATTAAAGTGCAATAATTAAGCCTCCTCCTAAAACCTCCTTGTAAAAATTATGTAACAATGTATATTTTTGATGTTCATTTTATTTTGTTATTTTATTAATGAAACATTTCCATCATCCTAAAATGAAAAATTGCTGGATTTTTGTCTTCTGTGTATTCTCTGTCATCAGTAACGCATGGATACGCTGTTTCCGTTCAATCAAAGCGTAAATAAACGTACAATACGTATCCATGCGTTACTGATGACAGAGAATAGCGTACGCTCCATCGGATGCTTTTCAAAATGGTGCTACGCTGACACAGAGAGACAGAGAGGAGACAAATTGGTGAATAAATGTCATTATTTTTATTTTCTTTGCGTACAAAAAGTATTCTCGTCGCTTCATAAAATTCAGATTGAACCACTGATGGCAGATGGACTATTTTGGCGATATTTTTTATACTTTTCTGTGCCTTAACAGTTTAATTTACTTGGCAGTCAATGGGACAGTCACAAGCCTCCCGGTTTTCATCCAAAATATCTTAAATTGTGTTCCGAGGATGAACAAAGCTTTTACGGGTTTGGAACGACATGGTGAGTGATTAATGACAAAATTTGCATTTTGGGGTGGAGTAGTCCTTTAAATAATTTCTGTACATGGAAATGACACACCGTGACCCTCAAACACCATTGTCTAAAAAAGACCACTGAAAAATAGGCGAATCAGAACATAACACCGACTGTGAGGTAACAGTTGGGATCACTACGCCCCCAACATTTGCATAACGTCTACCCGCCCATGTTCTAGGCCAGCCGCCAGCCGAACCTACACAGCCGAATCATCAGAAGTTCTGCAGGTATTGTAAAGAAACAAGCGAGGACAACAGCGAAAATGGCAGATCATGGAAATAAATGTTATGTTTCAGGCTGTGCAGGGGATGTGAAGTGCAGGGATGGGTTGGTGTCTGTATTCAGAAAGGCACGGAGAGCAAATAACGCGTTCTGATAAAATAACACGAGCCACTAAAGGGACATGGTTAGCTTGGTAGCAGTAGTCTGTTACATTACAGTACATACAATTTCAGGAGAGATGACTGATGATGATGGCGAAAGATTTACAGATCCTGAGCACCACTGACAAGCATCTGATCTTGTAAAATGTGTGGTAAGTACTGCCGCTCCATAGTATAAACAGAGTTTATGCGATCGCGAATCTCGAAAGCGAAAGTGAAACTATAACGCGATCGCCCGAACGTTCAAAAGCAGTTTCAATGCCCCGCGTATTAATAGCGGCTCCCTGATGCCTGCATTTTATATACAGTATAATTACCCAACGATATAACTGCGTGAAAAAGTATTCAAATATATATTTTCCTCCCCGTGTTTCCTTCCTGCTGTGAGCTACTGAAATGAGCCGCACTGTGAAACAGCCAATCAGAGCAGAGCTCAACATTATTATTCATGACCCTTCCAAATAAGCCAATAACACACCATTTAATTCTAGGGAGAAATCCTAGGATTGTAAATGCACATGTAAAACCGTTTCTGGAGATGTTTTGCCCTTACCTAAGCCACATACCTTCTATGTAGATATCAGAGAACAATTTAAAATACTGTATCAATGCATTCTATATCAATGCATTCTATTGCACCTTTAAACATCTGCTTTTGTAAGTCAAATGACATGTAAGGTGAGTAAATGACAACACAATTTTCATTTCCTTCAGTACTGTCTGCCACTGCTAACTAAAACCGATAAAAACCACATCAGCAACAATGATAAAATATTTACAATCATGCACATGTTTTGAAAGGAAAAACATGCTGAGCAGGCCTCATGGTAATAACGAGAATGCAGTACAGATGTTCTGTTCATAAATATATTCTGCCATCATTTACTCCAAACTTGAATTACAAGACAAGCAAAAGCCCATGATGTTTGACATCACTGATGGTTACACGTCTCAAGGCGCCATATTTGAATGTATAGGAATGAAGATTCAAGAGCAACAGCAAAAGAGTTGGGATTTAAGTCTGTTCTTCACGCAAAGCTATTGCACAGCGTACAAAATGTCAGTCATTTGGGCTACTTCTATAACATTTTTACTTTCAATATATGAAAAAAACATCATTTGGAAATCAAAAGTCATATAATATGAGGAAAGGTAAATGTACAGCATGTTTAAAGGAGCTGTTTCTTTAAATCAGACCTCTAAAAATAAATTCCACTCACAAAACACATGAATTTAGTTTTTTTCAAAACTGCCTCTTACCTGTCACTCACAGCACCTGGAGACTCCGCCCCCAACCTGCATCGCTCCAGCTGATTGGCCACAATCTGTCTCTCTTCTTCAAGTTCTCTGGTAAGCCGTTCAAACTGAAGCTCCTTCAGGAAGACAGGAGGGACAAAAGTGTCACCACCACTGCCTTCTACCATCAAAAACATATCCATCATGTGAAGGCAGTACACACATCATACCCGTTTCCAGTTACAACATTAATTTAGCTTCAAAATCCATTGTCTTTAAATCCTGTCTCTTCTCAGCTTCCATCCTGTCTCGCTGCTCTTTGCTTCTGAATTTGTGGCCTCTTCCCCTCCTCTTGCCTCAGTCTCTCTGTGTGTGTGCAATGCATGTGTGTTTGTTTATGTGTGTGTGTGTGTGTGTGTGTGTGTGTGTGTGTGTGTGTGTGTGTGTGTGCGGAAGCGAGAAGGCTGCACTGTTGGCCTGCCTCTCTGTGATAGAGACTCGTTGATGCAGCTGCCCTTAAAGGAGACACACTCTCTCACACACACATATAAACAGCTCACATTGCTGTTGTACTGACTATAGTATACTGAGGAGAAAAAAATTGTCACTGTTGTGTCACTGCATATTTTCATGATTGCTTGCCATTGTTAGACTGCAACGAAACGATTCTAGACCATTGTATCTGCTCTGAAATAGATATTATATTCTGAAAGTATTGCAGGTTTCAAGCCGGCCAGCACTACAAGAGGTTGCAATTAATGTAGCCAGTGAAAAGGAGAGATTATTGAGTGTTGTTCTCCAGGCGAGATAAGTCAGGCAATGGCTATCTGCCTTGTGCCATGCTGTGAGCTACCAGCTGTACCAAGGCTCTTCTATTCAACCTATTGTTCAGAGTGACAATACTTGCCTATGTCCTGATTCTGTCCAAGAGGAGCACAAAGAAACGACAAGACTTGACCACACAAATCACTGCAATCACACACACACACACACACACACACACACAATGCAATGAAATCCATGCTGCAGTTTCTGGTGTGCTAGTGAAACATGTTAAGCCTGGTAATGGGACGATCAGTTAGATTTTAACAGAGACTCACAGCGTTAATGAACGCTATCAGCATTAAGAAGATTTGTAATGATTAAGCTAACAGTTTAATTAGTAATTTTCATGACACTGAACCGTGAAACAGATTAGAGGGCCGAAGAGTCAGAGCTGATGTGAGAAAACATGTAAATAATCATTTTGTTCTTAACAAAACTTGCCTGGTATAAATATATACATATTTAAAAATAGAAATTAAATTAAATTAAATAATTTAATTAAATGGTCACTAGACTTAAAACTAGACTTTGTCAGCTTGTTTCTAAACAAAATGGTAATAAAATAATAAAAACACTAACAAAAATTCGTAATAAAATAAAATATAAAAACACTAACAATTTTTTGTTAGTAAAATAAAATAAAATTAAATCGGTAACTAAAAACCAGCCCTCAAATTCTGCGTAAACCTACAGTGAATAAGAATCTTGTTTTTAAACAGAGTGGCTGATAAATTAAAATATATGATAAAAAACACTAAAATATATTTTTTTATAAATATTGAAACAAATAAAATAAAATAAAAAGGTCACTAAAACAGCCCTCAAATTCAGTGTAAACCTATACTGAATAAGAATATTGTGTTTAAACTTGTATTAAATTGCCTGATAAATTATAATATATGATAAAAAGCACTCAAACAGATATGTAATAAAAATGGTAATAAACCAAATAAAATAAAATAAAATTAGTAACTTCCATGATTACTTATAAAACTGATAAATAAGAATCTTGTTAAAAAAACAAACAGGATGATGAAAGTTAAATTAAAATAAAATAAAACCACACTGTAAATAGTGGAAACAGCTCTAAAATTCAGTGTATACCAGCTATTTCTGTCCTCAAAGCGAGTTTTCCCCACCCAGGAATTAATAATGCAAATATGACTTTTGACTAACGAGCAGAAGGTTGACTTTATACATCTACAATCTGTGGCCACTCATGTTTGAGCTGCTATTCAGATACCCTACAGCCAGACACTGGCAGATGGAAACTGTGCGGCATACCTGCTCTTTAACAGAGGCCAGCAGGTTGGTGGTGGTGGCATCAGTCGCCATGTTGTTGTTGTTGGATCTTCCCTCACCGCTCAGCACCTCCCTTTCCTCCACAGGGCTTTGCCTTGGAGTAGGCATTCCCCCTGCACACAGGAACACACAACACACAGCTATTATCATTTATATGCAGTGCCACTGATACACTAATATTATCTTGCTTTGCAAATATAGTCCAATATAGCACTGTCAATGCTCTACCACTTATTTAGATATCATAAACCTTTATAGTTTTGAAGACCAGACTACCATAGTTGTTGAGTTTACTGGTCAACCGTTATGGATATTACACTGATACTGATGTCACTAAGTAGTAACAACAGTCTGGGGCCAGTGAGATTATTTTTTTTTTTTTTTACTTTTGTTCAGAAAACACACATTAAATTATTTAAAAATGACAACTGAGAATTTTATAATGTTACAAAAGATTTCTAGTTGCAATTAAATTTCCATAGTTCTTGAGGTTTCCACAAGACTATAAGGCAGCACCTGTTTTCAGCATTTGCAAATAAGCAAATTATAATGATTTTTCTTTCTTTTTTTTAAGATTACGCTTTTTCACATCGCAGGAAAACACTAAAAAGATGCAGAGATACTCTTAAATTTGCAAGAAATTGGTTGACTAATTGGCCTGGCTGATATATAAGTGAAGGTGACTTCCTTAAAGTCAACATAAAACGGTAATCGGTACCCATTTTACTTCTATAATGTGACAGAGCTTGACGTTATCCATCTGGAATTAATTGGAACTTGAAAAGCAGGCAAGCACTTTTAAGGAGGCTGGAATGTAGAAGCTGAAGGTCAAGTTCATCCTCAAGAGCATCTTGACATATCATCATTTACAATTTGAAGGAATATTTGAAAGACAAACATTTTTCTTTGGAATAATGTGAACTGGTGAGTCGTGCACAAGGACCAGAGACGTGTGTAAAGCAAGCAAACGGGGATTTAACTTTTAATTTCATGTTGATGGTGTACCAGAAAACGGCATGGAAATCTTTGTCCTAGTCACTTTTATTAGAATGGCACAGAAAGCCTGGAGTTCTTGGCAGCATTATGGCAGGGCAACAAGGGATGTATTCCAACGTGTGTTCCAGCATCCCAGCATGCAACAGCATGACAAGACAACCTGTTCCCTTCCCAGTACCCTCCCCCAACTGACAGCAAAAAATAGTATGATCAGCAGATGCACTGTTTTTTCCTCATCCTGGATGGCTTTAATGCTTTTAAGATAAAAAGAATAGCGTCTTCAGCTTAGTCTAACTGCATTTTTATGTAAAAGCGCCATGCAAATAGCAGAAAGTGATTTTGAAGAGCAGAATTTTGATAGGATGTTCTGCAGTACTAAGATTAGACGGGATGAGATTAGATAATGAAGCAAGATTAGAGGAACAAAAGTATATATTTCAAAATTGACTAGTCGACTAATTGGGAGTTAAGGGATCTCTGGTTTCAGTTCACCTGACCCTGATCATATGTTCACATGGTACAAGATGCTCAAAAAACAGTGCACATCACAATGCGATGACCAAAGGTGTCTGTCTGCACGTACAGTCCATAGACAGCATTATATTGATCAGATCTAAGCACTTATGTCTATAGTAATTATCAAAAATAGTGTAAATCACTTTTTGGAAGTTATTTGATGTTATAAATAAATAAATATATATCTATAGTATGTACGTGTACAGATTATACAAGGTAACTAGATAGTCCACTCCAGTCTTCTCACAGTTCAACAGTCACTTATTTTGATCTCTTGACGGGCTAGTTTTTAGAGAGATTTTTACAGCTGTTTTAAAACATGGCCACAGACATAAGAAATAATCAATTACCAATCTTATCAATAACAAAATGACAATTATATAAAAGTTGAATAGTTGGGTCCTCCAATCCGATTGATCTCTCCACATTGTTTAGTAGCCTAATGTTCAGCTTTTTGTAAATCACTGATCTCTTCAGCATCATGAGAGAATTGTGATGTCTATTCTAAGCAATTATATAGTGATGAATCACAATTTATCCAGAATCGTGCAGATCTACTTTAATGGGAATGGATTTAAAAACAAGAGAGGGTTTACTTTAAACAGCTAAAGCACAGCACACTGATTAAAAATATTAAAAATATCATTGATTATTATATTAAATATTATTATGAATGAATTAAACCTACAGGCGGAGCTTTTTGGTCATGGTCTGCACATGCATTCCTCCCTCTATGTTCTAAACAACTTTGGCATCTATTCACACGTGATTTTGTTACCACATATTTGTCATTATGCAACAGAAGCTTGAGCTCCCATGATGTTTGCCTGAGGTTATGGATTACAGGGAATAATGTTGTAATGTTCAGTTTCTTGCACAGACTGATTGTTTCACTTCATATATTGTCAATGGTCGCGAATATTAATTTTGTGCTTCCTATATCAGCTTTTTTGACTCTTAAAGTGACGGCATCTGCTGACTTACATATCATGAATAACCAGGACCATGGTTTCAGCTAAAAATCATCTTTAGTGTTCTATGAAGAAAGAAAGCCATAATCTATGATGGCTTGTGGGTAACTAAATGAACAGAAGATTTTCACTTTTCTGTGAACTATTTAGGTGAACTAGTGAATAAAAAGTCAAATAAAATAAATTTGCTGTAGCACATACACTTTTTTTGGACATAACATATCAGCATAACATACATGTGTATGGGTGATGTAGTCGAGTGATGACGTAACAGAACCAAAGAAGCTTTTTTTGACGGCTTTGATGAAACGAACCATCCGAAGGAACCGGTTCACGGAAATGAATCGGTCTTGCGAAACACACACACATGCATACATAATCCAGAGACTTAAAGCTTATAAACTTCATAAATGGCAGTAGCCCACTGTGCTGGCATTTACAAGAATAAAATCCAAAATCCACTTTAGAAGTCCTTAAAATCCCCACCCACCTCCACATTGGATTTACCAGGAGTCTACTGTCAGTCAGAGCACCGGGTTTATATACAGCCGAGACGAGAGGAGGGGAACAAGCAAACCATCCTATTAACTGTGATGACCAAGAAACAGTAATAAACTGTTACTTATTGGAGTCATCTGACATTGTGTACCACCACCACTTACGTCTGTCAGAGAGATCATTCTGTCACTTCTAATGAATAGCGAAACTCGGCCTTGGTTATTTCAAACGCACATACACACACAAAAGTCCCTGGGATGCTTTTTCAGACCATGTAACATGACAATGCAGTGTAAAGACAGCTCGGGTCTCTGAGGAACACGTCTTACTGCATCATGATGCATTGTCCCTGCAATCTTTACATACTGTAATTGTGGACTGCTCAAAGCAAATCACCGCACAGCAGCAATTACATGGTGCACAGCAGCAAACCTGCATTCAATCTAAACTCTGGTCAATATGATGAGGCAGCTAAAACTGCAACCACACTGCCATTACAGCCCAAACAGATTCAGACTTCTAGATTCTGTCGAGCTTGAATTATTAGAGCAGGAGTTGAGAGCAAGGACAGAGAGAGATGCTCAATTATGCATAAAGAAAAGTGTCTAAAAGATGCTCCAGCCTGAGTCCCAGTGACAGCATCTATCAGTCGTAATGGAGACCAGCCTACTTCACAGGCTGTGGGATACTGGACTGTAGGATGCCATAACACATGTCATCAAGGATTCTGATTAATGTAACTAAATAATGCACCATGCAATGCATTGCCCAGGTTAGAAGATGATGAACAGATGGATAAAATGCGCCATGCAGGGACTGATGATGGACCTGAGCTGATGATGGGAGGTGTAGGTATGTCGATTAGAGGTGGAAGCGACACTACACCTGCTCAAGTTATTCGGCTTTATGCATTAAACAAGGCCATCAATTATGTAAGCATAACTATAGTACAAATGCATATTTTCTGCACAGTTAATCACTGCAACGAAGAAAGACAGATGGAACGAGCTTTAAAGCAGTCATCGACCGAAATTCAAACCGCTTCTCCGCTTGTGCACTGACCACAGCGTCTATTACAGCTCAGTTTTGAAAATGACTGAAGGAGAGATGCACGAAATCTGCCGATAAATGACAAGCAGCGATGAATTCCCGCCGCCAGCGCGCGCCAGATGTTAGCAACGCTTCATTGGAGCTGCGCGAAATCACCAGTACTTACCGCAAAACCGCCGAAATGCAAATTATTCGCGGAGACCGATAAATCCATTTGTAACGGAATCACTGGATGACATTCTTTCCAAAGGTGTTTTCACGCGATGAACGGGCGGCTCCGGCTGGGTCTCGCGCGCTTCCATGGGCAAGAGGGTCAGAGCGCGTGACGTAGACGCTCCACATAGAGAGATGCTGTTTCAGGGCATTTAAATGTGTTGCCATGTAGTCGAACAGGAGTTGATTCAAAAATAAGAAGTTCCCATCGAAATAGGCTAAGTTACGCTTACGGAGCGAAAACAACAAGCCCTAAATAGTCACATGAGTGACCATCTGTTTATAGTGCGCATAAACGCCCAAATTGGTTACTTTGAATTGCTTGATAAATCTTCTATTGGTTGGATTTGTAAGTATTCGGGGTTAACAAAGTCCACATAACTTTGGGGAAGACTAGCCGGCGCATCATAAATATTTTGTTTGATAATAAAAACGCGATTTTCTTTAGGCTTGTTTTTTTTTTTTTTTCGACATGAACATTAGGCAACATTGCCATCGTGTGGATAAAAGGGCATCTCCCATTGGGAGTTATCTAAGTGCTTCTGTCAGATGATATAGCCTAACATCTTTCACTGCCCGATGAAAATTATATTAGGCTACACGAAGTTTTATCTGTAAATAAATAAGAAAACTAGGCTTCGCGATTAGTTTATTTAATTAACACACACGGCAGTCCACAAAAAAGAAAAGAAAAAGAAACAATTCCCACACATTACGTAATAACAGTTAAAGAGGTGCAGGGTAAGCAAAATACCCGTTCTGCCAGATGGAGCACCAAAGCTTTTTGAGCTCAGTTCAGGACTCCTTCTGCTTTACCCATCAGGTGTTTGGACCTCATCTTTTAGCTTATAGGAGAGCCTCTTCTCATGTTCTGCCAACTAGTCACACACACTGAGTCTTGGACCTGTTAGAAGCCAGCCAAAGTCCAACATTCAGGGCTGTTATGAGAACCTGTGGGACTATTAGTGTTTTCCAGGCGTCTCGTCGGTCACACTGTCCATACCTTGCATTAAAGTCCATCTTAATCTATCCAAAAGGGCAGTGGATCCCAGTGTTATGTATACAAAATACGCACAACAGAAGAGTTTATCAAAATAGTGAAATTATTCTTTTGGTTGTATTGCAGTACAAACTTTTCAGCTTCAAAGAATGCCTACATCTGGCATTTAGCAAATATTTAACATCATGTGACTTGCTGACTAATTGCAGATCCTGAAAGTTAAATGCCCAAGTCATGGGTGGTATTTTATGATGGAGTAGGGCTGTCATCAGTAACTGTCCAGTGCTGGGTCGGGTCGACTCTACCTGGGACTGAACCTGAAGCCTTTACAGCAACATTATTTGATTTTGCTCATGGATTATCACCATTTCTGCTTGTTTTGATTTTAAAATTGAACATCTTTAAGTCAGAAACTCCTATTTCTTATCCCCTCTGAACTCTGGTTTCTTCTTAAGGAGTGCTTTACTTATCTTATTTCAAACATATTCTACCATTTAAAATTTTGGGGTCAGTAAGATTTATGTATATATATATATATAATTTTCAGTGCCAGTAAAGACATTTATAATGTTACAAAATATTTGTATTTCAACATCAAAGCTAATGGATCATGTGACAGTGAAGACTGGCTGCTGAAAATTCAGTTTTGCCATCACAGGAATAAACTACGTCTTAAAATAAATTAAAGTAGAATGGTTATCATATTTCACAATATTACTGTTTTTATTCGTAATCATATAAATGCAGTCTTATATTAATCATATTACACTGAAATATTATTACTGTTGTTGTTTTTGACGAATATATCCTCTTATTATCTATTCATTATTATTTTTAGCATCCAAATGTTTGCCTCTTTTTAAAATTTTGTACACCTAAAAGTCTGAGATGAAGAAGTCATTTTTGAAACAATTGAATATCTGTAAAGATAACAGTGCATTCAACCTGAGAAGCTTGCCTTTGAAACAATGACTACAAACAGCAAGCATTTTATGCACATGCAAATTTATTCAGTCATCATTTATAGATATGAACTGACAGCAAGTGTAAACATTGTTTTCAGAAGGAAGAAACATTAAATTATACAGCGTAGAACACCAAAACAACTGAATCTCTGATTATTATTTACTATCACATCAATACTAACAACAACAGACATTCACAATCGCAAACTCCCTGAACCCCCTTCCTTTTCTCAAATCCCTATCAACGGCATCTACTCACTTCATATAATCATTTATCGTAACGTAACCTTCTTGTGTGCTCATCATGCGCTCAACTAGCTAACTACTGGGCCGTAAGAACACTCTAAAGTGCTCAAACCAGACTTAATGTAAAAAACAGCGATGGAGGGTGTAATTTTGTCATATCCATTAACTATGTGAGGTGAGAAACAGCTGTTTAACGTGGCATAGGTATATCCTATCGGTCTACGTGTGTGCTATCTTTAGACTTCTTAAGGTTTTGGCACATTATTGCGCCATGAGCACTCATGTGCAAGTTTAGAATGAATAGTTTGAAAATCAGCTCCATATTGGGATCAACGCTTTATGCATCTAAGATGTATTTTGTGGTGCATATACCCTGTAGTTTTCATTTAGGGACTTTGCAAATATTCCTTCTTTCTAGTGGTATAGTTATCCTGATCACAAGCACCATAAATATATGAGCATAACACGAGCCATTTAGATAAAGATGCAAAATGAGCACAATCTGATGACTAAAAAGTGTTTTTGCATAAAGCAGTGAGTGGGTGGTTGATGCAAAGGAGCTAGTGAATACAAGAGAACAACTATTCATGAAGAAGGGTTTGGGGGGCATCATCTTTATTCCAGTTCATCCTCTGGAGCAATGGTGCTGGTCTGCTCAGAGGTAATGCCTAAAATATCAAAGGCACAAAAGTTAGTTTTACAATTATAGAAATAATTTGACATGCTTTAGGAATTTCATACCAAGCAACACTGCAGCATCTGCCCCCTACTGTTTATGTGGTTAATGCAACACAAAACTCAAACCACTCATGATGTTATAATAAAAAACAGGAAGTCTCACTTGAAGCATCATCATCGAGAGATTTATTCTCTTCCTCAGCATAACCAAAACTTAAAAGTTTGGACATGTTCACTGGAGCTGTTGCCTTCTTGTCATGGGAACTGTAGAGACAAATATCAAATACTTATATAGACTGAAAACATTTCAGGAGTTTAACAATTGTTGTTATTGTGGATCTGGAAAATAATGTAGAGGCTAAAAATGTAAAAAGAGACATACATCTTTTTGAACTTGTTGGCTTCCACAATCTCTTTTTGGCTTAGGGAGAGTTTCTGCATCTCTGATGCAGCATGGCTGACATCCTGTGTAAAGAAATGAGATGTTTATTATGTTAGGATTAAACAAAATTATTCACAATTTAATATAATGGTATAAATTGCTACTAATGAAATTTTCTTTACATGTGATTAATTAAAAATTCACAATGAATAATTCCATCCAGCGATTAAAAAAAAAGGAAATTCACAAACGCATCATTAATAAAAAGAAAGATGAGAAGTATGAAGGCAGAATAACAAATGACTAATAATGCAATTAGATGATTCAGTTTCCTGTTTAAAAGATGAACATGATAGGGCATGCAGTGAGAACCAGGGTACAGAGCATAGCAATAGCCATTTGAGTCAGCGTTCTAAAAGAACCAGTGCTTTGTAGTTAAATATGTCAAACTGGTTTTTACATTTGAAAGTCTTTGTTCAGTAACCTTAGTACTTTAAAGTATCTGCATAGTATGCAACCCTAACTTGACTACAACAAATTAGTATTTTGTCATTACAACTAAACAGCCACATAGCAAACAATTTTATCAAATGTGACCCTGGACCACAAAACCAGTCTTAAGTCACTGGGGTATATTTGTAGCAATAGCCAACAATACATTGTATGGGTCAAATGATAGATTTTTCTTTTATGCCAAAAATCATTAGGATATTAAGTAAAAATCATGTTCCGTGAAGATATTTTGTACATTTCCTACCTTAAATATATCAAAAATTAATTTTTGATTAGTAATATGCATTGCTAAGAACTTCATTTGGACAACTTTAAAGGCGATTTTCTCAGTATTTAGATTTTTTTGCTCCCTTAGATTCCAGATGTTCAAATAGTTGTATCTCAGCCAAATATTGTCCTATCCTAACAAACCATACATCAGTTGAAAGCATATTTATTCAGCTCTCTGATGATGTATACATCTCAATTTCAAAAACTGGCTTTGTGGTCCAGGGTCACAAATGTGTATGCCTAAAGAGTCACCATGAAAACACAGAAGATATCTTGCCAAAGTCCTATATATTGTCCTATGAGAGAACATGGTCTGACCATATCTTTATCCAAAGTCTTCATGTCAACCAGTCAAGAAAATAAAAAGCAGAATCACAACAATGGAAAACAATAATGACAGCTTCCAGCTTGGAGTTTTTTCCTTAAATGAATCAAGTGAAGAAGATTTCTTCACTAATATGGTTTTGCAGGTGCATGGCAAAAAAATAAAGATGGCAACTGAAAGATTGTTTGTAATATGGCGGCAGGACAAAGTATGGAGGTAAGATAACTGTCACCGTCTGTGCTAATCCATTCACCTTTTTATCAGAATCCCAGGCTGAACAGTTATCAGTTCCAAATGGGGCTTCCAGGTGCTGTAAGACCCCTTTAGATTGGCTGAATCCATCAGGGGTAGTTGCATTACTTCCGCTGTAAGTAAAAGATCACATGATTGAACCCCAGATTCACACCACCTCACTGGATGGATTGGGGTGGGCCCTTTTGTCTCTACACAGCCCTAGAATTCTTCTGAGAGAAGAATGTAGATCCTCCATGTCACCCTAATATGGACCAGATTAATGCTGAACTGCTTGAACATGCCATGCTAGATTTAGAAAGCCTTAAAGGAAAATATACTATCCTCAGGCCATCCAAGATGTAAATAAGTTTGTTTCTTCACAGATTTGGAGACATTTAGCGTTACATCACTTGCTCACCAATGGATCCTTGAAATAAATGGGTGCCATCAGAATGAGAGTTCAAATAGTTGATAAAAACAAGTAATCGACACGACTCCAGTTCATCAATTAACATTGTGTTAAGAGAAAAGCTGTGTGTTTGTAATAAATGTTACAATCCATCAATAAGTTATAACTTTAAACAAACAAAAGTCTATAATCCTTCATAACGCTTTCTCTAAGGAAAATTCCATACCCTGTTGTACTCTCGCATCAAAGTCTGTTTTGGACTGTTTTCCAACATTTCACTGGATAAAGCAACATTAATCAACAGAGGACTCTGTTTGAAGTTAAAAATATCTGAACGATAATTTATTTATTACAAGTTTTTTGCTGCACAAGATGTTAATTGATGGACTGGTGTTGTTTGGAGCACTTGTGGGTTATTGTGATGTTTTTATCAGCTGTTAGGACTCTCATTCTGACGGCACCCATTCACTGCAGAGGATCCATGAGCAAGTGAAAATACTTCAAATCTATTCTGATGAAGAAACAAACTCATCTACAACTCGGATGGCCTGAGGATGTGTACA
This sequence comes from Acrossocheilus fasciatus, assembly GCA_036784905.1. Lineage (NCBI taxonomy): Eukaryota > Metazoa > Chordata > Actinopteri > Cypriniformes > Cyprinidae > Acrossocheilus > Acrossocheilus fasciatus. Next base: position 8,438,097 of record CM071943.1, read on the forward strand.
TTTTCATTTTTGGGTGAACAATTCCTTTAAACACCAGAACTAATTGACACATTCATGGCGCCTTGTAGCCAAATAATCTGTAATGAACTGAGATCTATTCTAATCTGTCTAGGATCATTCTTTTAATAAATATGTTGTATTTCCGAGGTCTTTGGCTTCATTCATTATTTCTCTACAAAACAACACCACATGGGCTGACGAATTCTCACCTCTCTTGATCTTCAGGTGTGCCAGAGAACCAATTAGAGGGTTTGTAGGCACTGTTAGGTTTTGGTTCCACAGGGTCATCATGCCTCAGCAAACCTATGGCAGAATTGAAAGATAAACAGGATATAATCATGAGTGTATTTTAAAAGGAATCAAATCTACTGCGGTTATTTTAACTATTTCTTTAAGGATTTGAAAGGAAAGGAGGCCAAGTATGGTGTCCCATTCTCGGAAATTGGCTCTGCATTTCACCCATCCAACTGCACATACACAGCAGTGGGTAGTATACACACACACACACACACACACACACACACACACACACACACACACACACACACACACACACACACACACACACACACACGGAGCAGTGGGCAGCCATTTTTGCTGCAGCACCCAGGGAGCAGTTGGGGGTTCGGTGTCTTGCTCAAGGGTCTCACCTCAGTCGTGGTATTGAAGGTGGAAGAGAGCGCTGGTCATTCACTAACCTCACCTACAATTCCTGCCAGTACTGAGACTCAAACCCGTGACCTTTGGGTTACAATTCCGACTCTCTAACCATTAGGCCACGACTGCCCCCATAAGCAGCATCAGGATCCCAAGCATCATCTATTAGCCGATTTCACTTTTTGTAATCCAGTTTTGTGTAAAAATGTCCTAACTATTGGTAATTTTATCAAACAATAAGTCCCAAAATACTTATTGCACAGGTTAGATAAGGTCTTAAGTTAATTTGTCACAATCACTTTGTATTCTATTCTGAACATTTTTGAAATAGCAGTAGATCATTCTGTAAATATATACTTCACTTTTGACAATCACGGAAGATAAATACGAAAATAATGCATTCTATACAAGTGTGACACAATTACCCTTCTGTCCTCCTTGTTTTGCAAGTTTAACATAATCCGAGTCAGTGGCCTGAATTCCTACACGTCTTCCTTTAGTTTTTTCTTCAGGAGTGATGTCGGCATTCACAGATAAACCCGGAATCTGTGATGAGGGTCCAGCAACTCCATTTGAACTAGCAAGGTTAGCTGTCCAAACGCCTACAATGAAATTACAATATTTGTACTATTACTAGCCTTAATAAAAAATGTTTTGTGAAAACACAATGTGTATTGTGTATTATGTATTATGTGACAGCAATGCAGGCATAAAGTGGTGTGTAAATAAGATAACAGTATAATGCTATTCACAGAAGGCCCGTTACCCGGTTTTGTTCGGCGATAGTTAGGTTCGGCAGCCATGACTGGTGTCTTAGTGGTCAGTGGAGGTCTGATAGCTCTGAAATTGCAGAAAGAAAACGTTAAGTGCTCAGCATTTATTCCAAATAGAAGGTCAGCCGAACTATTGCCCTTTAATGCGTGCTTAAATTATCCAGTTAAACCGCGAATACTGTCAGCTCGACACGTGTATACAGTTAACTTAGCAAAGCTAATACACGCAGCTATTACAGATTATGTTCTAAAACACTGTGGTTATTATAGCTATTTCTCTCGAGATTTTTCCTGTTTATCATTTAGCTGGCGAGTCAAACTGGTCGCCTAGTAACAAAAGCAGCATCAGGACCACAAGCATCATCTGTAAAAAGATAAGCTAATAACCAACGCAGATTTTCAAAATGGAAATCACAGGCATTACAGATTAAAAACAACATTGGGAACAGAATTCAAATAATACATCGTTATTGATATAGCTGAGGCTCCAAAAAGATGTGGAAAAGACAAAGCTTACGTCGTGTTAACCAGTTCACAGAAGGGGGACGCCTAGATAGATTCTTCTTCTTTATCAGGATGAACTGCGCACTGAAACGGGAGACGCCTTTACTGCCACCTACTGGATAAGATACAAATCTTCAAGAAGCGGGGAACACACCTCCTCCACTGAGTCTCCAACACAGTCTGATAAATGACATGTAGCATCATTGAGAAGCAGAGATTAAGCTAAAATAATAACCCCCCCCCCCCCCCCCCCCGCGCCCAGTTTAATGTGGTCATAAATTAATGAATGAAGTTGAATTAGGCTAAATTATGACATTTTTGTTTAAATTTGTCTCTTTTTAGGCTATATTCTATAAATATAGGAGGCATTTTCTGTTTGTAAATAAATTTATTAAATAATAAAAATGTAATTGAAAGTACATGAACAACTTCAATATGAGAAAAGTGAACGCAAAATATGTGCGAATAATTATTGAAATGAAATTATTCGTTTTATCATCTGAATTTATTTAAAATCGGCGATCCATATTAATGCAGGTCTACTTTTTGTTGTTGTTTTAGGGGTGAGTTTAAACATGATTCTCCACAAATGTGCGCTGACACAGGCTTACAGTAAAAAAGTTTGTAGTGAAGCCCCGGGGGACTTTACTGTGGTCACGTGACATCCGTTCAGCGGCGCGTGTAAAAGCCGGAGAACGTCGTTCTCAGCAGCAGAGATGGCAGCACACACTCTGAAGATGACAGCATCTGTTCAATTCATAAGAAAACTGCTGGGAAAAAGCAGCTGTGCGACAAGCAACCTGTTGAACACTGGACACAAAACACAGAAGAACACTATTGATTATAAATCAATCAGGAACAAAAATGGAAAAAGTCATAAAAGAAACGTAAGTGACTTTTTTTCTTATTTGCTTTATTTTTTGACATTTCTTTATTATGTTTGATATGATTTGATATTTCTCTAGTATTTGATGGCCTGTATAATATTTAGTAGGCTATGTAAATAAATAACATAGGCTATTACCTATTAAATTGCTCATTTTAATTATTAACAATGTGGAATGTTATTTTGTAGGTAGTGCAATTCCAAGACAAGACAACGGAGCAGTACATAAGGTAAAAAATAAATAAATAAATGTTATTAATTTGCATTTTATTAATCTTAAGCTTGTCAGCCCACATGCACAACTCAAATTTGGTCTGACTCGCTCTTGCTCATGTCTCTTGGTTAACAGGAAAAGTGTCATTTTAAGAAGAAAAGAAAATGAAACTTTTGGGTTTGACATCCAGGTAACCTCATTATCCACCCGCCCTCTCTCTCTCATATTTTTCTTATACTTTTTTCTCCATCCATTCATGCATTACGCGCCTGCCTGAGGGCTTATTATCTGTCAGGGGATAATTGGATTTTGGATGATAAATTGATTGGGTCTTTACTCCCTGTCCGTAGACAAGCAGTGTTGAGAGAAGCATCAGTGCTGAGCAGGATTTGGGCTCATGTGTGTGTTGTGTGAAGGAGAACAGTCTGGCAGAGAGTAGTGGGTTAATGACAGGTGAGTTTTCAAGACACTTGCTCACTTTTGTTGAGCACCAGTATTCATACTTATAAAATCTCTTTGTCTCTCCTCTCAGGTGATGTTATTGTAACGGTCAACAGTGTGTACATTGCTGGATTCACTCATCAGCAAATCAAGGATCTGGTTCAAAAGTCCTCCACCTTAATGTAAGACTCAACACTATTGTCTATGTTACGTTTTTATTGATTAATATAAAGTTATACACTGTATTTTCAATGGGAAAAGAATATAAAAATGCTACAGTACAAAACTGTTAGTGTAAAATATATAATTGTTTGTGGGGGAAAAAAATATGAATTGCAATTTAATTTATGGTTAAAGTCTACATATTTAAAATTGCATTAGCTATAACAGGTCACCACATGTGTATACACACACACACACACACACATAGTATTTTAATGTCATTTTTTAATGAGAAAAGTAGAAGTCACATTTTTATTTATGGTTAAAAAATATGTTCCCAGAAGTCCTTGTGTGAAGCATCACATTTGTGACCCTAGACCACAAAACCACATAAGTGTAAATTTTTCGAAATTGAGATTTCTACATCAGCTGAAAGCTGAATAAATAACCTTTCAATTGATGTATGGTTTGTTAGGATCAGACAATATTTGGCAGAGATACAAATATTTGAAAATCTGGAATCTGAGGGTGCAAAAAAATCTAAATATTGAGAAAATCGCCTTTAAAGTTGTCTAAATCAAGTCCTTAGCTATGCATATTATTAATAAAAAAATACGTTTTGATACATTTACGGTAGGAAACTCACTAAATATCTTCATGGAACATGATCTTTACTTAATATCCTAATGATTTTTGGCATAAAAGAAAAATGGATAATTTTGACCCATACAGTGTATTTTTGGCTATTGCTACAAATATACCCCAGCGACTTAAGACTGGTTTTGTGGTCCAGGGTCACATTTGATTATATTTCATTTAAAAATGTTTATACAGTTTTTATTGTACTGAAATATTTTTATAATATAATATTTTCTGTCTTAATAAAGTATTAGTATTATTGTTATCATATAATAAGTTCAGTCAAAACCCTGTCTAACCATAGTTTTTGTTGCAAGTGCTGCTTGATCTAAATATAATATATTTTGTCTTGTCTTTTATTGACTGTAGGATGGAGATTGTCAGAGGTGCTACAGAAAAGCAGAGACAATTGCTTAGCAAGCTTTATCTCCTGCAGGTGATTTTCTTCAAAACATCACAAAAATTCTTATTAGCATCAGTCCCATTTTGTACCCTAATTATGTATCTTTATAACACTACAAAATCATTCTTCACCTGTTGTGCGTAACTTCTGTATCAGTAGATATTTACGGTAATGTTGTTGTGTTGGGTAACTGTGTGAGTCGTGAACAAAACAGGTTTCCTCATGCTTAACAGGTTTTTTTTCTTTCTCTGTGTTTCCCCCTCACCTTCACACCAAACTACAGCAACAGTTTACAGAGAAATGCGAAGAGCTTCAGACACTCATCGCAGAGGAAGTGCGTCTTACAGGAGGTGTGTGTTAATATGTGTTTGTGTGTGAGAATAAGACAGAGCGATGTGGGCATAAACTACCCACAAGAGAAACACATCATTTCCCCATAAAGCCACGCTCTGCCCTCAGGATGCCAACAAAAGCATCAGAAGATCTGTGTGTGTGTGTGTGTGTGTGTGTGTGTGTGTGTGTGGGTGGCATGTGGGGAGTGTGCGTGCTTATATGTAGAAATTCTGCTTTTACAGGAAGAAACTTTGCTGACAATTCTTGATACTGTTCTGATATGAAACTACAAGAAGTCTACACTGTAAAAAATGTTTTGTCAGGTCAAATAAAATGTGTTTCATGTAGTAACTAAATTAACTTGTGTATTCAGAATGCCTATACCCAGTGAAGCCTTAAAAGAACCATTTTTGGTTCTTCAGTGTGAAGAACATTTTAATAATTAGGATCTTTTGCCATTATAAGGAAAGGTTCCATGGATGTTAAAGGTCCTTCGTGAAACAGATGACAATAAAGAAACTTTATTTTTTATGAGTGTGCATCAACAGTAACTTTTAAGGGATCAGCTGGTCCCATATGTTACAAATTGCATATGCATTACATATTGCATAATACTTTATAATGAATAATAATAATTTGCAATAAAAAGTTAGAAAATTGCACTAAATTAAATATTTTCAGTTAAAATTGTTATTCATTTTAGTTATCTTCTATTATGTTAACACAAACACTTTAAGACAATCTGTTCCTGTTTTCAGGTGCTGTGGAAAACATCCAGAAGCTAAATGTTCTTCCTGCAGGATCTTCTGCTGACCTTTGCTGACAGCACGGACAGAGAGTTTTGTTCCAGTTCTAATACAATCAAACACACCTAAACAAAGTTGTGGGCTTTACTGGAAACTTACAGGATTGTGCATTTAGTAGGGTTGGAACTAAACTCTGTGGTAAAGTAGATTGGGCATCCTGTGCTCCTGAAGCATTTTAAAATTTGTCCAGGAAAACAAATCCTGGCCGTATGCTCAAGGAGAGCCCATAAGAGATCCTGTTCAGACAGCAGACTGCATATTTTCTGTATTTTAAAACTTAGTGCTACATCGTGGTTTGAATTAGTGAATGAAAAGCTAAATGTTGATGTACAGAGATGGAATTATTTAACTATTTATTTTAATCATACTGCTTTTTGTATTATCTATAGTATACTGTATTTGTTTATTTTACACTATTAAGCAGTCATTTTATTGTCAATTTGTCTAAATGTGTTTTGTGTATTTATGTACGGAGTTCTCTAATATTTATTCATTTCCATATTTATGTAATGCCTCTTTAATAAACTTTTACAAAAACTGATGTTTTGGGGCTTTGTGGCGCAGGCTAGTTCTGCTTGGGCTGTTTCTCACTATACACATATCTTGCTGAATGTGGTTAGCATAAGTTGATTTGTCTGCTGTTTGCTTCTGCTGAACATGTAGGTTTCCCAGATATCATCTCAGTCAGTGGTAAAACACCAGATGCAGCTCTCATTCACCACATAGATAGAACTGGCAGGAAATGACACGTCATTGACAGACAGTACATCCCCTATGAAAGACAAACCTTAGCGTTCTCATCACTTTTATAATACTTGATTAACATATATAATTGATGCCTCATTCTGTGTTCAACCTCTCTGAGACCTCATTTTTATGTTAAAAGACTTTGTACAGTATCCTTACGGTATGTAGTGAATGGCAGTCACACAAAGGTCAAACAAACTGACAATAAGATTTTGTTAATTTCTTAGATAACCCAGGGAATGTTCATCTAATCACAGATTATTACTTGAAAGAGTTTTTGAAGTCTTGCTTATTATGCGTAAGATTTGAGTATCTAGTTATTTAGTTTGTTCAAACGCAGATTAATTGTTTAAATTTATACTTAATGCAGTTTAACTTTAGAGTGCTTCTATACTGACATAAGTAGGACTTGTTATAAGTCATTTCATAATTACTTTTAGTGGTTTACTCAAATATGGTGTACTGCTGAATGTACCAACAAGCATTTATAGTAAAATAAAATAGATGTAATATCAAGTAACACTAATTATAATTGAGTAGTCAAGACATCAAATTCAGTGTTCTCCTTTAAAGCACAACAAAACATAATGATATAACTTTTAATTTTGCTTTATTACAATGTGTCCTTTTTAAAGTGGAGAAACATGAAAGTTTTCTCTCTTTAAGTACATTTATGTGGCTTTTTATTTCAATAACACTATATTATCAGCAAGGTTTTTAAAATATATTTTTTAAGAATTAAAGTATACTTTATACTTAATATAAACTTATATAAAGTACACTACAAGCGCACATTTAGTACAATTAAGCACACTTCTTTTTCACAAGGGAAAATAGACACCTGCTTCCCACAAACAGGAGGCTGACTATTTGTCATCTCCAAAAATGTTGGACTGTGAAAATACAATATCTACTTGACAGAAAGCCTGTAATCCTTATGTAAGCAAAACTTCTTGGGAAGCAAAACTTTGCTGTAGAAGAAAGCCAAGACATCTCATATCTTAGAAAAATTTGAATGTCCCCAGAAAGAATCTGGTGACACTTTTCGAACTGAATGTCCTCTCTTTACAAATGGGCCCATAAATCCCACAATCCCATGCTCACACCCAGATTTAGAAGCCAATCAACACTGTTCTCCAAGCTTCGCCACTGGGAATAAGAATGAGGCTGCGTCACCCAATGCCAGTAGATTCCACTGAGTCGTGAAGGGAGGGACACAGGCACAGCCATGCACAGACTGCTCACCACAAGAGACTACTTCTGAGCATCCTTCTCCTTCAAGGTCTCCTCTCCTTCCCAAGCCGCAGGAACCAGAGTCAAGAACAAGAACAAGGTACGATGCGTTATTGAGGGAGTACAGTGAGGTTTTAGGGTTTGCGTCAGTGTGGTGATTGGTTTCTGCGTTTGTACTAACAATGCAAATCTCCTCCATCGACTAGTCATATTTTGATGAAGGTATAACTTTTCGCATTCAGGTGGTTTGGTTTCTTCTTCTTCTTTTGGCTTCTTCCATGTGCTTAAGTTGTGTTATATTGAGGAAAAACTCATTTTGGTTAGATAACTGATACAACCATGAAGAGAACAGCAATGATACTTTCAAAATGTAAGTTGGAAGATGTCTAGACATCGTTGCTTGGACAGATATTCTCGCTTTTCTGTATTTATGCAACCGTACGGCACAATTTCCCATTTATGGCACGTTATGTAAGGCCTCTCATTGTTGAAACATACAGGAAGAATTGTGTACTTGCAATTCTCATTCCAGCAGTTGGTCACTTTGTTTAGTCAAATCAAATTAAAATTCCTCAAAACAACTTTGCATCTTTTGCCAAGTCTCATCCTATCCTTTCGAGAACTTACCAAAAGTCTTTTCCTAATTTGGACGTGACAAACCACAGTGTTGATTGAAAGCACTGTCATCTGAATACCATATTAGGTAGATTTGTAAATGATCATATTAATACAGAAACCAATCATTACTGACATGTTACATCTTGTCACATGTTTGGTTTGAACATTTGTTGGTTTTGGGGTAAATGGACTGGAATTCAAACTTAAAAATGGTCCCTTTTTGTTTATAAATTTACAACTGCTGAAATCTCAGGACAGGAAGTGACATCAATGGAGCAGAACGTCAAGGACACATTGGAAGCTGAGAATAAGCAAATGAATGGTCAAACAGAAGAAGCACCTCAAGAAACGACGACACCCGAAGAGTCGGTGAATACAAGTGAGAATAATTCAGATACAAATGAACAAGAAAAAAGTGAAAACAATGCAGAAAAGAACGAAGAAGAAACAAATGTGAGTAATGGAGATGAAGAGGAAAATACAAATGAAGAAGAGGAAGAAAATGATGAAGAGGAGGATGAACTGGGTGATGGTTTCCAGCCTTCGGTTGAGATGTCAATCCAGATATTTGAAAAGGACAAAGGGGAAATCAACCGCCCTATTGGCAGGTACAACACTGTCAGCTACAGGAAGATTAAGAGAGGAAACACAAAGCAGAGAATAGATGAGTTTGAGTCCATACTGGATGTATAACAGTGAATGTATGTTTTCATGTGGTTCCTTCAAAAGGATGTGATTGTTAAACTTCTTCATAGTTAAAACAAAGGCTTAACACATGCTCACACACAATCACATGAACAGTATTTTCTGACAGCTTAATTGTTAAAAGCCTATCTCACATTTTTGTAGAGATCAGTAGTTGTAGAAATCACATTGTTTAGAAGCATCAAGACAACTGCCTCATCTCTGATTGGTTTAAAGTAACCCCTCATTTAGCAGCGAGCCGGAAAAACAACATTTATTTGTCTACAAACGAGATTTTTCATTCATGAATGCTCCTTCAAATAACACACAGTCTGTCTAACTAACGCAGGCCTGATCTCTATTTACATTTATGCATTTAGCAGACGCTAAAAGCGACTTACAGTACATTCATACTATACATTTTTTTTGTATCAGTATGTGTGTTTCCTGGGAATTGAACCCATGACCTTTTGCGCCGCTACATGCTCTACCACTGTGGCTTGTGTAAGTAGTGAAACCAGAATTGTGTAAGTAGTTGTCAAATCACCATTAATGAATTACTGGGAGAGCTTGCAGTTACAGTAAGCATACAGTATGAAGGGCATTATTGTATTCCTGTTTAAAAATTCGAATTCTAATGTAAGTTTCTAATGTCGTGTTTATGGTTTCATGGCTTTGTAAAACATGCTCACACATTTTAAAACACAAAAATAGACATAATAGCAGTTCATTGTTTCCATGTTTCAGATTTGTACATGTAATGTATGCATACTGTGATTATATCTTTGGACAATTAGTAGTTTTTCTTTGTTTTCTATAATGACATAATGTTACTTGATATCTGCCATACTAGAAACTGCATTCATGTAATCTGTAATAGTTGTTGCATTCATGTTGAAGTTGTTATGGCTTTCTTTTTCTCTGACTACACAAAATAATTTTTTTTTCTTTTTCTTTTTTTTTCATCCTATGAGGTCAAATAAAATCTGTGCAATAACTGGCTTAAATTGACTGTAAATATCTTTACATTTTAACCAAGTTGAGGCAACACATTAAAATGTTTTTATAACATAATATAATATAAAAATATTTCCTCACCACTAGATGGCAACATTGTTTTGTCTTGATATAAAATGTGAGGAAAGCGGTTTGCACGAGGTGTCTCTGTCCACGTTTCTGTTAATGGGTAAGAACGTCTTCATTTGAATTTTGAACATTATCCGTGATCACATGTATTTTTCTAAGCAAAATCCTGACTGTTATGCATAGTTGTAGAATTGAAACATTCATCATCAACTTAAAGAAAATAAATAGAGATGGATGATTTAAAACAAATCATCTTGACAACCCTTTATAAAGCAGTCTAATATAAAACCAGAATAAAACGACAACTTGGATAATAAAATCAAACTTTGACACGACGAAGGAAGACCAACAAATTGTTTACCGTTGTTTAACTAATCATTTTTATGTGGCATCTAATGTATGTATAATCAATGTAATGAGATATTTACTGCAGTAATTAGTTTAATTTGGGTGTTTATGACCCGACGGACTCTTTTATTCATGTCTTTGTGTTTCTGGCCTCTCTCTAATGGCTCATTGGGAGTCTGTGTGGGTTTGGTGTTGTTTCCTCTGTTAGCTTTATAAATGCTTGAACTTTACATTACAAATCTCACTAATTGCTTTTTATTTGAAGGCAGTTTATGAATATCACTTCCATTCCTCCAGCCACATCACCTGCTGCTGACTGATCGTAAAGTACTACAGGTTACATTAATGTTTTCATAATTCTGCTGGAGGTTTATTTAGGCAAAACGAGACTGGGCTTTTGGCCTGGCTTGTTTAAGTCAGGTCCGGGCCTCATTTGAATGGTGACAAATGTCATGCTGCCATGGCAACGGGAGGTTTGTGACTGTTGTGGTGCAGCCTCCCTGGGTTGGGGGTCGGAAGGCACTTCCTGGGCAACGCACGTCCCCCGTGGTTTAGGCTCGTAGTTGACCTTTCCTGACAGAGCAGTGCGACTTTTCGTTCTCCCTTTCTCTATCCCTTTTCTACTGTTTCCTCTTTCTTTCTGGTTTTGTCGCTCTCACTCTTTCTGTCTGCCCAGAGAGCAGGTTGCATCACGGTGGGCTGAAATGCCACGATTGGCCCGGGGCTTTTACGCAGCTCTTTCTGGCTTCCTCTGGCTCTCTTTGCCTGTTTGAGGCATGTTTACGCAGTAAGGACCATGTGCTTGTCTGCTAGTTTTGTGTCAGATAAAAAGAAACAAGCTTTTCATGGGTTGCAACTTTTGAAGTACGATGTATTACACTCAAATATTTGGATACTGAAGCCACACTGAAATGTGTAAAAATTTTATTGGAATAAACAGAATAACAAAACATCGAACCAAGTAGCATTTATTTATTAAAAAAACAACACACCCTTATCAAGCAAAAAAAAATGTATTGATCATGGTAGGCTAAAACAATATACTATACTGCCCTATGGAAATAAAATGTCCGTTGTTATTGTGATTAAAACTAAAACTATAAAAACTATTTTCATCACTTGAAACTAAATAAATGTTAACTTAAATACAATAAAATATTTTTAAAAATGTAACTTTTTATTTCAGCTAGTTGCCATTTTTGTTTAGTTTAACCTGAATAAAACTAAAATAACTAAGACTAAATTAACTAAAATTAATAAATAAAGATCAATAAAAATATATTTAAAAGTGATTAAAAACACACAACAAAATTACTAAAACATGGAAAGAGTAAATACAGAAATAAAATCTAATTAAAATATTATCAAAATCTATAATAGTGTAATCTTGGGTAAAGCCAAGATCAAAGTAACTTCAAAAAGGTCATAATAATAATAATAAATAAGTAAATAATTAAATAACAGATTTTGACATTACTGTTTCATGAACATTTTGAAATTAATCACAAATTATTTTAATATTTTTTATTCTAATGGGGGTAGGAAAAAAGCTGTACTATATTAAAAGAAGTAATAAATACTTTGTTTTATATACTGTATTTTACATAAAAAATATATAAAATTGTCTAAATGTATACCAATTTTATTATTTTTATTATTATTTTCACTGTATGGGCAGTTCTAATTAAATTAAACACTTTGGGGGTGCCTGTGTTTGAACTGTCTAAAAGTGTCCAAATACATTTAAATCCACTGTATGAATGAGATGAATCTATCAGTGAGTAAAAACAATTTTTGTAACAATACAGTGAATTCCAGCTCCGTATTTTATGTGCAGATGAAACCACAGATGCTGGCATGTTCAACATCTTCGTTCTAACAGATCTGCGGATGATGTACAGAATAAATGATGATTTGAGAGCAGGAGGTTGCCTCGGAAGTGTGAGTCATCCGTCAGTGTTTGTGTGCTGTGAGAGCGGCCTACTGTGGCCTGACTCTACGGCAGACATTCATGAACCCCCTCACGCCATGATCGCTCCACAATGACAGCTTTGTGAAGGATGGAAGAGAGCTGCTGTGGAAAATATTCAAGACACTGAGAGAACGAGAGAGACAATGAGAGAAAAAGAGGAGCTATCAAAGTGTTTAGTTCACAAAGCCTGCGAGTGTTCCAGCTCCACTGGAAACTTTCAGTCGTTTAGTTGAGTTTAAAGGGGTGAGAGACAAATAGAAAGCTTGCGTCTTGTGGTAAACATGGGGTGGGGTCAGGAGGGGTCACTGTTCTCTGTGCATTCTGTGGGTGGGTGTGATGGCTTTCTGGAGGCCTGTTCCGCTGTTCATTCTCTCTTCAGGTCAGCTCCAGAGACCAGTGGCGTCACAGTGACTCACAACGGACATGCCATGACAGAAAGCACAGGAACTGATGACGTCTCACATCGTTTAGGGGGAATTCTGAGTGAAATAGCCATCTGAATATACTAATTTCTTACATAATACAGAATTTCTTTGCATGGTGGTGTTGTTTCCTGCACAAAACTCAACAGTTTCAAAAGAAGTCAGAAAGAGCTTTATAACCAACACACACAAGGAATTTGACTCGGCGACAGGAGCTTCTAGTGCAGAAGAAAGTTTGGACATACATACGTGATAGTAAAGACATATATATTACACAGTAGATATGAATTATCTAATGAAAATGACCCAAACTTCTGCTTACACACAAAATCTTTATTTGTCACACAGTTTCTGAAACCTGACACTCAAACACCAGAATCACACACCAAATATGCAAAACCATACGCTAATTCTCGGCCTTTGACTCATTGAGTTTTCAATTTTATAAAACACTTTTTGCAAAACACAACGCACAATGCTCTATGTAAAACACAATTTTTTTTTTTTTTTTTAAATTGCTTAGACACTAAAAGTGATACTTGAGGCCCACTTAGTGGAACCATTCACTAATATACCTAATCTTTAGACCAAGTCTGCAAAACTATAAACACATTACATGCTTTAAACTCAGTTTGATATTGTAAAACAGACTTTTTGCAAAACTCTAACAGTTCTCTACATTACACACATCATTTGAAACTTCTTCTTCTTAGCATTTGCATTGCATGCATTATCTATCTATCTATCTATCTATCTATCTATCTATCTATCTATCTATCTATCTATCTATCTATCTATCTATCTTGAACATGCATACAAGCTAAGTCAGAAAGTCAACTTCATTTCTAAAGTGCTTTATACAATATAGATTGTTTCACAGCAGCTTCACAATAGTATCAAATTCACATTCTGCTGTAAAGCAACTCTAACAAATCAATACTGTCATTCTAGTTAGTTCAGCTGCATAACTGTGTAAAATTCATCAGGCATACATACTGTATGCCTGATGTAAGGCAAGTACAGTATGTGCAAGTGCTGTGACAAACTCCTGTGCTCCACTGAACAAGCAAAAGACACACAAGAGTAGTGCTTTACATTTTTCACATCTGTGTGTAGTTTGGCATGTATGTGGCTAATTATTTTATGTTTGTGTGTAGAGTTACTATGCAAAAATACAATTTTTAGAAAAGTTACTGTAAAACAGTGTTCAAAGAAGTGTTTGCTTTTGCAAGATGTGTGTGTGTGACGTTTTGTATGTTGTGTTTGTGTGTAGAGTTTTGAGAAATGGAACCATAGTTTAAAAAACTGCGTGTAAGCATTTTGAAAAAGAAAAAGAAAAGTAATATTATGGCAAAGGTATTTGCAAATGTTTGCTTTTGAGATGTGTTTGTAATGTTTTGAATGCAGCGCTTTATTTTGCAAGAGATGTGAGGCATTTTGCATTTTGTGTGTGCAATTCTTGGATTTGTGTGTAAAGTTTTGAATAAAAAGAGGCAAAGTTTTGAAATGTAAGCAGTTGAAAAAAAACCCCCTGTAAACTTCACATTCTTGTAACTAATAAAACATGATTATAAAATCTATTTCATTTCAATTTTTAATAATTGTAATATTAGATTAAATTAAGAATCAATAATAACAACATTAAGAATTATTATTATTATTAAATAAGAAACAGAAGAAAATCATGCAGTAATATAGCTAAATCAATAAATAAATGCATTTATATAAGACTCACATTTATATAAGCTGTTTAATTTTAATTATTAATAATTGTAATATTTAATACAAATGGTGGCAAAAAAATATGATGATGATTAAAAAGAATAAATAGAAAAAATGGTGACAATAAAATGACAAATGACAAATATAAAGAAGAAGCGCTTTTACAGAATGGATTTTTCTATTATATAATTTTCCAAAATGTTGAGAGAGAGAGAAAAAAAGAGAAACAAAGAAAGAGAGAGATATACGTACATATAAAGAGAGAGAGAGCAGGGGGAAGGGAATTAGAAAGGGTGACCCCCAGGATAGTGGAGGTCACAAGAGGTTTTCCTGGTGAGTAGTCCTTTGGGGTCTCTTTAAGCTTTGAGTGACAGGCATCCATTGTGATGGCTGTGAACTGCTGCACTCTGGTTTCTATCCATTCTTATCACCAAACCAGGGCCGGTCTGAAGAGATGGCCGTCTGCAATGCATAGAATAAGGATGGCTTTCCACCACAAATGACCACCGAGTCGTTTGTGTCCATCCAGGAGGGAGAGGTTGAGCGGAGAGGAAGTGCAATTGTACTGGCCACACAATGCACAGGTGCTTGATAACTGCTCTGAGAAGACATGGACAGCGGACGGCATGACGTGGGGGGTGGGGAAGAGTTTATGCAGGGAGCAAGTCGGGTTTCCCAAAGGACGGCATTTTAATTTCTAATTCATTAATCTCCCCTGTGCAGCCATCCTGCTTTGTGGAAAACGAAGACCAGTATAAGATTCACCTGACTGGCTCAAGTCAAGGTCACAAGGTATCAGAGATATACTAAGGTGCCTCATTCTTAGCGAAGAGAGAGCGAATGGGCCACAAAAGTAGGCAAATCTAAAATCAGCCGCATGAGGGAAAAGGCTAAATAAACATAATGTCTTAAGGATTGCAGGTAATCAGAAACTATAATCTTTAGATCTTTTTCATGTGTGATATAAATAGTAAGGTGTGTTTTGTTCAAAATGCTCCACAAAACAGTATAGCAATAGTATATTTCCATTTTTTGCAATGCTTATTAGTTGAGGAGATAACTCAAGTCAAACACTGATAACAGGAGTATAACATAAAATTATACTCCTCGATTCGGTTGAGTGGATGAATCATTTACTTTGGAACCGTTCTAAATTAATCAAACTGCATCCGAATATCCCTACTTTTGAAAAACGACATGAAAAGAGTAAGTCTCAATTCATATTATTCATAATAAATAGTAGGGGGAAAAGTACCTGGTGAGCTTCTTAGGCCTACTTCTGGAGAGAGTGGGGTCTTTGCTATCCCATGAGGCCATTTGTGAATGGCAGTGAAACCACACAACTGACACTGGTAGGTCACATGACAATGACAAGCCATTCATACTACATATTACTTCAATACTATTTATACTACACACATTAATACTATAGAACAGACTTTTTAATGGTTGCAAAGTACTTATTCAAAAGACCTTCTTAAGGAGTATGCGATATTAGACGCAACCGCTCTTGATTCATAATAACAATAAGTCTGACACCTTTGTTTTTATCTTAGCTGACAGAATATTGTAAATATTACACACATAATATTTTTGTACTTATAAAATAAAAGAGTTTTAATACAGAAAATCATGTCAAAAATATATAAAACACTATACAAAGGTAAGTTCACACCAATACAAATGTTTGACATGTAAATTCAATCTAATTTTTGCGTGCAAAGCTCAATCTGATTTTTGCATGCCATTTGTCTATATACCAATGCACAAGAACGCATAAAAAAAAGGTTTGCATTGACGGCATCCAATTCTGAATGTTCACGTTCATTTGACTCTGAACGGATGCATTAACAGCCATTAATTAAGAATTATAAATAATTTATAAACTATTTTTGCACCAAACACATGTACCTCTGCAAGATTTCTGTTAAAGATCGCTTCCTCTGGAAAGCATGTGCTATAAACACGTCTTTAAGATGTCAGTTTTACATACATTTTAAATCATAAACATCTTAAAGACATTTTGTCACAATGTTTATTTGAACGTCCTGGAGACGTATTGCCAATGACCAAATATCTTCTTCCAGACGTAAACATGCAGTCAAATAATATAGACGTCTCTCTGAAATGTATGTGTGCTATCAGGGTTGTCTTGGTGTAAACAGTCATTGAAAATTTCCCATCATTCTAGAAAAGCGAATGTGTGTTACTCAGTGCTTTTTGTAGTGTAATGGTTCTCACAGAATTTCTCTCTCTCACACACACAATGTGGTTATATTCTTACACCTTTGTGGGTGTACAATAATTCCTATTTGGGACAGAAATCAAGACAATATTTCATATTCCCACTGCTGTCTGAGGGACTGTAGAGTATTATGATCTGTCTGCCTGGAGGCAGAGAAATGGTCAGGGAAAATGGTGACAAAAGAGACGCTAAAACACAGAGAGCCTACTGTTTATAGTTACTTTCCCCTCACACACAGAATGAGAGAGAAACAAACAAAACAAGAGAGACTAGGGAGACAGACAAAAGAATCAGCTCAAGGAATGGTGGGAATTTTATTCTTCTGAAGACTTAAAGAATGGGAATAGTGATTTCTCATGTGCTAAAAGAAAGAACCAGAAACGATAGCGCTGTGAGATGGGAAAGAGGCCCACTTCACTTCAGTGGTCTTGCTGGTGCTGGATTCAGCGTTTCCTCATTCACACACTTCTTTGTAACTTCTCTGTTCTATCTCTTTCCAGACAATGCAACCTCACATCACAAAAGCAATCTGATCGTCATCAAATCAAGAGTTAATCATTATTTCACCATCCATCTTGCTGTTTTCGTAATTTTGGCTGACGGGAAAACCTGACGAGTGATCCGGTCCAGGATTACAGATGACTCTGAGTTGATTGGGAACTGTACTTCAATGGTCAACGTTCGGCTCTTAAGATAAATCCCGCCATTCCCTCAGCATCATTCCTCTCACATTCTCTAATTAGTTTTCAGTGTGCTAGAAGAAGATGGATTATCACCTAATATCTCCTCTCAAAAATTACAATATGATTTAAACATGACTCTATCTTTGACAAAGAGGAAAAAGTTCATGTTAGACCAACATGAAACTGTTTATTGGGCTTTTCTCAATTGCTTTTACAATAATAATAATAATCAACAACAAAATTGACCCAATATATTGGGTAATTTTATTTTACTATATTTTGTTTTGTTTAGTTTTATTACAACGTTGAAACCACAGTGAAAGAACTGTGAGAAGTGACAAGACAGATATTGTGTTTAAGCATCTGAAAACAACGAATAATGAAAAAATCCTCCTTTTAATGAATGAAATGAATGAAAACATGCAGAAAAACATGAACTTGAAAAAACATGGTAGAGAAGAGTGGGGTAAGATGAGCCATTTTGTTACAAATGTGGTCCTCAAGATATGGGAGTATGAGGCAGAAGTACAATTAAAATATCTAAAGTATTTTCCTATCATTTTAAATGATCAGAATAACTATGACAGAGGGTGCTAAAAATATTGCTTCTTTTAAAAAAGTGTTCCCATGGCTTAATTTGCCTCAGGTTAGGCGTAAATAGATCTGAGTCAGTGGGTAAGATGCACAATCTGGGTGTAAACTGACCATCTGACTGAATCTGATTCAAACCCATGTGAAATTTTAAAGATAATTGACCTCTTTTAAAACTAATTTAATAATCAAATTTCCTTTTACAAAAAGTCATATTTCTTATCTTAAAGCTAGCTTAAAGAACACAATACCAAACAATTTAAGTTTAAATTACAGTCCTTAATTGTTTGCATTTTCCACATGTTGAACACCAAAGTTGTGTAACCTTCCAAAAAACGTAAAATTAAAGTAAAATTAAACAAAAACTGAATTAAAATGAAGAAATAAATGTCACTGAAACAAATAAACATTTTAGTCAAAAGATTCTTGTGATGGTAGCTTTTCTGCAACGTCAAACAGGCCATTAGGGACTATACTGTATATGATTATAATGTGATGAAAAGCATCTTCTGGGTCTTATCAGAGAAGGTTTTGGTGCACTTGTACGCTGTCCCTATCAAATAAACTACAAATCATATGTGTGTGTGTATATATATATATATATATATATATATATATATATATATATATATATATATATATATGATCAACTAAACAGTTGCGTAATATTTCATTGAAATAGGCTACCAGTTTATACTTCAGAGATTTAACATAATTTAAAGGATTAGTTCACTTTCAAATTAAAATTTCCTGATAATTTACTCACCCCAAGATGTTTATGTATTTCTTTCTTCAGTCGAAAAGAAATTAAGGTTTTTGATGAAAACATTCCAGGATTTTTCTCCATATAGTGGACTTCAATGGACTCCAAACGGTTGAAGGTCAAAATTACAGTTTCAGTGCAGCTTCAAAGGGTTATAAACGATACCATAAGATGAATAAGGGTCTTACTTAGCGAAACGATAGGTCATTTGAAAAAGAAAAAAAAACGTATATGCTTTATAAACACAAATGCTTGCCTTGCTCTGTTCTGCAGTGGCTTTCATGACTTCACATAATACGTAATTACGTTGAAAAGGTCACGCTTGACGTAGGCGGAAGTACTGAGTCAGTTTACAAGTTGAACATGCAAATACTAAGCCAACGCCGCTTACAAAAAAAGGGAGTTAACAGGTAAAACAACGATGTCGGGACGATTTTGAACTTGGAGGAGAAGATGAGATGGAGTTTTTCGCCCTGCCCTACCTTTTTGAACCGGAGTACACAGAGGAAGAATTTAGGCAGATGGAGGACACAGTGTCCTGGACACTGCTGCGGCGACACAAACCTCTCAAGCGTGACCTAATTGTACTAGTGTTGTCAAAAGACCCAGTACTTAGGTACCAAGTCGGTACTAAAAAAAAATGAAAAAGCCACGGTACCAGGTTTTTTAAAGTACCGGTGGTACCGACCCGGTTCTTGACGCATACGGCCCTATGATTTCCGCGATGCAGAAAACGCGGACGGAATCTCGGAATCCAGTTATAAAAACTGAATTTACAGTTTAGCACGGAATTTGTCAAAGTTTGGATGACTTAATCAAAAGTAGGTCATTACAATTAAATCAAATCGCGACATGGACTAGTATCTGTAAATATTAAGCCGCAAAAGTCGATTCAAATATGAATCCCGCATGCTCTGCGAGTCTCTGTGTGAGTGAAAGAATGGCAGAGACTCGCGCTTTTTTCTTCTTCTTTTTTTTACTACATACACTGAAGCGCGTGACGCTCGCGGTGATTTCAGCATCTGAGTCTCAGTGAGGACATAAATACATAAACAACATCTACAGAACTGCTCTGAAAGTCCCTTCACGAGCATTTTACCGTTTGATTTGAGTAAAACCAGCAACATATCATAGCTACACACAGAAATTTAAAGGTATTCACGGCAACCGTCAAAATAAAATTTATCTTAAAGACATTGTGCCAGAAATATATTACTATTATTTAGTAGAATATATATAATACTATTACTACTGTTGAAAAAAAAAAAAAAAAAAAAATATATATATATATATATATATATATATATATATATATATATATATTTTTTTTTTTTTTTTTTTTAAAGAAATCACACAAATATTTTAATTTTAATAGTAAATCCCCTTTAATTGCCAAAAAAAATTAATGCGTTTAAATTTAATGAATTAAAAGACAAATTACATTTGGGTGAAACTTGTTTACTGTTTTTCACACTTTTATTACTTGCGGAAAAACTTGAAATACAATTTAAATAAGTATAAAGAATGGCATTGATTTTTGTACATTTTTATTTTTGTTTGACTTTATTATTAAAAATAGTGTGTTTTTTAATTAGCATGTGGTACCGAAATTGGTAGCGAGAACTGTGGATTTTCACTGGTATTGGTACCGAATACTGTAATTTTGGTACCGTGGCAACACTAATTTGTACATATACATTTTTTTTTTTTCAAATGACAGATCGTTTCGCTAGATAAGACCCTTATTCATCATATGGTATTGTTTATAGCCTTTTGAAGCTGCACTGAAACTGTAATTTTGACCTTCAACCGTTTGGAGTCCATTGAAGTTCACTATATGGAGAAAAATCCTGGAATGTTTTCATCAAAAACCTTAATTTCTGTTCGACTGAAGAAAGAAATGCATAAACATCTTGGATGACATGGGGGTGAGTAAATTATCAGGAAATTTTAATTTGAAAGTGAACTAATCCTTTAAGTGCCTCATGGCGGGGTAAGTCAAAACGTTGGTTCGATTTACCCCATAGCTGCCATTTTTGAAGAAAAAAAAAAAATTCAGACTAATATTTAGCTAAATGATTTGCATGGTTATATATATGTTGCTAAATCTCCTACTTTTAGACCTGGATAAATTTGATCTGTTATGCTACAATTTTACTTTGACAAGGCAAAAACTGTTAAAGTAAACTTCTCCCATGTGTTTCTCTTTTTCACAGTCTGGCAGAAATGATGGATGGTTCCAAAACGCATGGTCACATGACAGTAAAAGTGTACAGTTGCCAAGATACAGGGGGCGGGTCAACTTACCCACTGGCTCAACTTACCCCATTCTCCCCTATATGTTTAACTAGTTTTGCGATCAGTATACAAATGAAGACTTGAAGCCATATCTCAGTTCCCGTCAAACATAAGCTAAGGCTCTCACCACAGTTTGGGTAATAACACAGTGTCTGCTGCTCTTGGTCAATGGGTGGCATCATCTCTTCAGCAGCCTCAGCTGGGTCCTAATGGTGTTTGGCACTTTTGGCACTGCAGACTTTTAGGAAAATAAGTCTCCCGAAACGCACTTTTCACACTCTCACTAGTTCATTTAATTTGCATGCATCACTTTTTTATTTTATTTATTTATTTTTTTACATTTTGAACATTTTAATCACAGGATCATTTCAACCACATCTCAGTTCATTAAAACAACAACAACAACAACAACAAAAAACTTCTTGAAAGGTCGTTTAAAAATGATAATCATTTTCACTCAAAATATAAAACATATAAGTAGATCATATAATTATACAAAAACAATAGGCCTACATATGTTTATTTCACAAATTAGTTTTAAAAGTAATATTTTTAAAATCTAATTTTCATAGAATGCTTTTTATTTATTATTTTAAACATTTTATTCTGTCTAACATTTTTATAGGAGCATTTCCAATATTTATAACACAACCCATATTTATTGCTGCTACCATACAAAGAAATAAAATGCTAAGTTTGATTCATAACGTTTTCCTTCTGAAATCTTCTTGCACTAGCCTTCTTCCTCAACTTCTTTGTCAGTTTTTAGAGGAATATTTGTTTGCCGCTGCCTGTGAGTGTTGAGGATGTGGTATTTACCATATTTACACACCACAGCGCTCATCTCTGCTCAGCCCTCTGGGTGGCATTTAAACCCCTCAGTCCTTCAGTATTAAATCGTCCTCTGTCCTTCATGAAGGACCTGAGGGACAGACCCATCCCAGACCTCTCATTTCTCTGTCATTTTCCTCTTAATTACTTCCTATACATGCCTGTTTGTAATATCCACCTTGTCCTCTGTGCAGTTTGTTAGGAAAAGACCCTCACTTTAACCTGTACACTATTAGGATTTCTTGCACCACATATAATACCAAGGTAATGATTATTTTAATCTAATGTACACCACTTGTTGTTTTCTCTTCACATGGTATTTTTCCAGACGCCTTCATAATAGCTCATCTCTTTCATAAGAGATCATTGAATGACTCATTAATCATCCTTAGGACACAGAAGCCATTTTTGTCATAAAACAGCGTGGTCAGAATTGTTACAACAGAATGCTGAACTCTGAGAAAGTTTACATGTTTAATGAGCCATGAACATGTGAGTGGATGCATGTGGTGTGAGGATTTTTGTTTTAACAGTGCTGTTTGCAAAGGCTTGATAAAAACCCTTCATCCAGCATGTTTTGAGCAAGTCAAAAGCCGGCAAGACAAAACAGGTGTAATAAGTCTCTTAAATGTGTGTATTTGCAGGTTGCTATGGCAGCTCCAGCTCATGCTCTTTTGTGCTTGTAATTTTCAATAAAGGCACAGCCTAACAATTCTGGACTGAGGGGTAATCATTAACTGAATGAATGAACAAATGTATAGGGTTTTGTAAAAAAATATATGTTGTGTGTATAATTAGACATAGGCTGTTTAATTAAAATATTGTGTGTATTATTGTAGTACATTGAATGTGATGTGCTGTGGAGATTAAATTAAATTAGATTTTTTTACCTCATTATTATTACTACCACTTATGATTTAGAAATGTGTTATAAATTATTATTTACAAATACAAACTGTTTAATTTCTCTTGATTTTTTTTATTTTGCACTAGTTTTGTATTAGCATCAATCGTAGCAATATCAGTTTTCAGTTACCAATTATGTCAGTTATAATTCATTTTTTGAAAGTTTCTAGTGAAAAAAAAATTGTCACTACTAATAAATATTATTTTACTCTCCATCATATTTAACATTTCTTTTAAATTCCTTTGACAAGTGACACATTCCAATGTGTGTGTGTGCACACACGCTCTAATTGGCCTTATGGGGGAGGTGATCTTGCACAGAGATCAGGTTAATGAGGATGTTAATATAAACATAATGGACATTTCCCACAGGAAACAATGTCCTGTTGTTCTGGACATGAAAATTAAGACATTGTGGGGTTGCGGATGAGTCAATTAGTAAAATTTGAAACTGTACTTACATTGTCACACAATAAAAATGTGCCAATCATTTTCATCAGTTTGGCAGGACCTTTCAGTGATGTTTATTCACATATTTCTACATCAGTGTGAACTGTTTTGAAAAATGCAGTAAAATCCAAAAGGCATGCTGCAGGTCTTTAAAAACAAAGTAAAAACAGAAAGGTTTTGGCATTGAAAGCATAGAGGCTATTAACATGTGTGCTCAAGAGCTGTTATCACAAGGATGAGAGATCTATTAGCAAGTGCTTGTTTGTGTAGTTGCAGGTTTTTACTTGAAAATGAAGACTGCAGTAACTGAATTGGATCAGGCAGGCTAAGAGAGAGATCAACAAAAAACTGAAGACAAATAACAAAATTATCAACAAAAATATTATTTTAATTATTTTAGTTTGCTAGTTTGCTCCTGGTGTTTTTCAGACAGGCTATTTATAAATCAATTATTGATTGTCATTCGAATCAGAATTTGTACAATGAATATTCATGGGAGTATGTGACAGCGCGGCTGTGTAAAACGATTCTTTGTGCTCGCAGCACTGCGGTCTTTTGTTGGGTTTTTGGCCTTTCGCAGTACACCATGTAAGGAAATGTGCTCTGTAAGTGATAGTGAGTTAGCACTCCCTCCTAATCAGCCCCCAGCTCACCTCTTCCTACCAGGATATAATCCTAAGCAGCCCACCCCCAAATCCCCTTTATAAAACCTAATTAAATCATGCTAATGCTCATATTCCCTGGATATGACTGGCTTGGCAGATTTGAAACCAGCCAATTATGGGGTTAATCAGACCCTTGGTAATAAAGTTTCCCTCTCTCCTATACATTTGAAATGAAGCCAGAATCCTGAATTGGAGAGAGAGAGATCAGGTGTATTATATGGTCTGATTTGCACATTTCTGCAACCACCATTGCTATTGAGATTGTCACAAACCCCCCCAAAAAATATTTAGATCATCCGATATGGGTTTTTCAAAGGTTGATAGGTAAATTATTACATTCCCCTTCTCATTCCCGAATTTGCGGTTAGGTCCATGGTTGAATCATTGTATCCAAAATGTTAAATTTGCAGCATTTGAAGTACTCAAGAAGTAAGGAGACAAAACAGTCTTGATTGGAAATCATGGGTTCAGGCCTCAAATGATTGCTGCATCAAAGCATTTCTAATACTATGTTATTATTCTTATTGTAACGTAGATATTCCGACAGATGCCTATCCAGATTTTGGGAAGAATGATTTTTTTTCTCCTTATCTTTTCATATCTATCTGTCCTTTGAGTGATTGGAGCATGTACAGATGACAAGTACAACGGCTGTTACCCTCCTCATCTCACACACACACACACACACACACACACACACACACACACACACACACACACACACACACACACACACACACACACACACACACACACACGACAGATCCACTCACAGAGAGTGACAGACTGAGAGGAGAGCATTGTCACATATCTTCTAAGAACTTCTGATCTAAAGATGTCACTTACAACCTAAAAAGAACAAGAAAAGTGACAGATGTTTATTCAAAAAAATTTCTTTGACATAGGCCCTATCAGATCTATTTCTCAGAACACACTCTGAAAGATACGAAGTCCGGTTCCTGCAGATGTGAGCTGATCGGATGTGATACTCTCAGCTTGAAGTCTTGTTTTTGGAGTCTGGTACAACAGAGAGAGAAAGACAAGTAGAATGGTGAGGGGGTCTCTTCTTTACTGCACACCCTAATGAGAGCTTCCCTGTTTAATTAATGTCTCAAGAATATTAATTCTGACCAAATCAATTAAGTAGCGGGTTAAGTAGGGGTGGTTTTTCTCAAAGCTATTCCCTGCGTAAAAGGAAACAAACACAAACAGGAGAGTGAGCCGGATGCTTATTATTGTGCATGCATCATTTCACCAGACCTTGCGTTCCCTGCTGACTCTGGCTAATTCTAATTAAGACTAATGAAAGTCTCATTTATGAGAAAGCCTGAGACAGGTATGCAAACATTCAGGGTGGCTATGGCTCGCATGATAATGACCTCAGTACCACTTGTTAATTTAAGACCTGCCTCCTTAGCAATTAGGCTGCCTGACACACCACAATTCTCTCTCTCTCTCTCTCTGTGTATGTGTGTGTGTGTGTGTATATGTATGGGTGACTGGATGAAGCCTGAGATCTTTATTCTGTTTCCCCAGTCACACACCTAAAATCCTAATGATCTAACTGAGAAACAGACGATATTTGATCTCTCTATCACTCACTCACTCTCTTTAACACACACACACCTTGGTCTCTATTGCATAATCTTGGCATACATAGATAAGAACAACACTTTGTGCGTTAAGAAAATAAATAGCTAAATCCATATTACAATGGAAGAATGTGATATTGTCGCAAGTGTTTGTTTAACGTCGCGAGGCTCGATATCGCTAAAGCCATGAATCACAACACGCCTCTATCCGGTTCTCGTGACGTCATCCGCGCTGCGCGTCCCTTATTATTCCAGTCATTATGGTTAAACGTCGCTAATAATAGTAATGGTGATAATGCATGTCCTGACACACTTATGGTTGTCGATGGCGCATTACTGGCGCCTTGTTTGACAGCTCGTTTCTTAAGGGTGTTTCATAATGAACCCATTCGGGCTAGTTGCCAATAGCCTAACTATGGTTTGAGTCAAAATCTAGTTTTATGCTTATTTTAATTTATACAGCAAAATTTTTGAATGTTTTGTATGTTGTTTTCAAACATATTTTTGTACGCAACATTTGCTGTTTCATGACAGATTTGCTAAAAAGCCATTTGTGACCCTGGACCACAAAACCAGTCATAAGTACCACAGGTAGGCCTATATTTGTAGCAATAGCCAATTTTGTATGGGTCAAAGTTATCGATTTTTCTTTTATGCCAAAATCATTAGGATATTAAGTAAAGATCATTTTCCATGAAGATATTTTGTAAATTTCCTACCATAAATATATCAAAACTTAATTTTTGATTAGTAATATACATTGCTAAGAAATTAATTTGGACAACTTTAAAGGCGAGGCTCTCAGTTTATATATATATATTATTAATTTATTTATTTATTTATTTTTTCTTGATTTTTTAAATTGCATACCATAAATAAGGAAATGAGGCATGCTGATATTTGGTTGTGAACTTTATAAGTTATTAGTTTTATTACATGCTTGTTTTTTCATCCTTTCCTCTTTATTTTGTACACAGATGGTTTGTCAATGGCTTTGCACTGGTATTGTTTTCAGACCCCATGTGAATTGCTTTAATATCAGCAGAGCTGGCAATATAAAAGACCTTCGCATTTATGATTTGTAGTCTGCAATCTGCTCCCTCAAGCCTCCAAATATCTCCAGTCTGTTCTTGTAAAAAGAAAAAAAAAAAAAAAGACTACATTACACAACTATACATTTCCTAAAGGCCTTTACTGTATGCAGTTTCACAATCTTATGAATATTATAATCACTGTCACATCTCCTCAGTGTGGTCATATTCTTTAGCGAACTCCTCTGTTCTGATGTCTTATCCTGCAGGTTTCATTACACCCGTCCTAATCCTCTCACACACTTGCCACAACACAGGGCACGGGGTCGCATGTCAGCTAGATTTGTACCAGATTATTCTCCACAATTAATGGCTGTTCAGGCTGGAGGGGTCAGCGAAAGTAGACAACCCCGCAAAGCTACGGCAAACACTGAAAATTAGGAGCAGAGGACTTTAACGCTGTCATTCATATCTCCAGATGACCTTTAGTGAGGCTTCGTTTCTTCTCCTCTATTTGCAGGAACTGGAGGAAAAGGTCTAATTGGTTTTTCATCCCTTTTTTTAAGGTTGGAAAGTGCTGTCAGCAGGGTCAGTCAGTGTCATCATAGGTAGACAACATGCAGGACTTTTCTCATTGTCACTGAGTGTTGATGATGACCAATGTACCTCTGTCCCGTCCTGGAATTACTAAGCTGGGAACAAAGTCTATTAGATGCTGTTATTTTCATATTAACATGATGGGGTTTGAGGGTCTAAACACAGTTAATCAGGTTCAGTTAGGTTTTTAAAAGGTGACAAAGGTTTGAAAATATGTTAAAAAAAGAGAAGAAAGAAGACATTTTTCAATTGATGAAATGAATGTGTGTTTAACCTGTATGTATACTACAAGTCAAAAGTTTAGAAACAATTAATCATTAATTGATCATTTTTTAATGTTTAGTGTTAAAGCCTCTTATGCTCACCAAAAGTAAATATTGTAAAATATCACAATTTAATTGATACTGTTTTATATTGGAATATATTCCTATAATTCTTATAATTTCTTCCTTTGATGGAACTTGAATTTTCACCTTTACTCCAGTCATCAGTGTCACTTGATCCTTCAGAAATCATTCTAATATGCTGATTTGCTGCTCAAGAAACATTTCTTATTATTATCAGTGTTAAATATTATCAAACAATGATACATAGCATTAAATATTTGGGGATAAGCTAGATTTAAAATATAATAAAAAAATAATAATAATGGTAATTATAATAATGATAATAATAATTAAACATATTATTATTATTATTTAGAATTATTATTAATATTATTTTTTATAATGGAAAATAATTAATAATAAAACTTCAACAAGGATGCATTAAATTGCTCATAAGCAAAAGTGACAGTAAAGACATTATGTTAAAAAAGATTTCATTTTCGAATAAGTGATCAGATGCTTTGAACTTTCTGTTAATTAAAAAATCCTGAAAAAATATAAATATTAATACAAATATTAAGCAGCAAAAACTGTTTTTAACTGTTGCGTATTATAAGAACCATTATATATAATTTAGCAACAAAATAACTGATTATTATACAGAATGAACATATTAGAATGATTTCTGAAGGATCATGTGGCACTAAAGACTGGAGTAATGGCTGCAGAAAATTCAGCTTTGCCATCACAGATATCAAATACATTTTAAAATATAATAAATTGTAAATTACAAATATAATACCATTTTACCCTTTTTTTTTTCAACTGCTTACACACAAAATCTTTACTTGTCATACAATTTCTGAAAGCTGACATTCAAACACACCAAATATGCAGAACCATGCACTAATTCTCAGCCTTTGACTCTTTTTGCAAAACACAGAACACAATTTTCTATGTAACACACAAAAATCTAACAGGAATTAATATTAAAGCAAAGGTGTTTCCAAATGTTTGCTTTTGAGATGTGTTTGTGATATTTTGAATGCAGTACTTCATTTTGCAAGAGATGTGAGGCATTTTGCATTCTGTTTGTACAATTCTTGGATTTGTGTGTAAAGTTTTGGAAAAAAAGAGGCGAAGTTTTGAAAATGTGTGTAAGCAGTTGAAAAAAACTGTAAATAAACTATATATTTGGCCAATTAAGTTGAGCCTTGGTCAGTATAAGAAATCACAAATTTAAAAATCACAGTTATGCCAAACTTTTGACCAGTTGTGTAGCATAAGACCAACACCTGAGTATGTGGTGTATGTGGATATCAGTGCATTGGAGTAAGGTATACGTGTGTGTGTGTGTGTGTGTGTCAGCAGCACTGTATGCAGTGTGGGGGTGTTGCAGACAGGGGGGTTGTTGGGATTGTTGACAATTGACCTTTAGTGCAGTCAGTGTGCTTTCAGCTGCATACAGAGAAACGGCATGACAGCACACTGTCTCTGCTCAGGATGCCAAAGCCTCTGTGAGCGTGTGACTGAATGTGTGTGTGTGTGCATGTGTGTGTGCATGTGTGTGTAAGAGGCTAGGTCAGGAAAAGATTGGGTAACCAAGGAATATGATATTTCAGAAATCAAAAACTGTTTAAATGGGTTAATTAATATTTTAAATTGCATAAAATTCATACAATTAATACAAAATAGAAAGTATAGTCTAAAATGAAAATTGTCAGAATTTTCAGAAGCTCTCAAATCCCATTTGTTTTCCCATCACTGCGTGAAAAGAGTCAAATCTAGTCATATAATACAGTAAAATTTACAGAAATACCCAGATACTTGGCGTACTCGCATATTCAGGAATCCATGCATCAAGATGTCAGTGATGACAAACCATTGCAATTTTTGCAATACAATTTTTAAATGCTAATTAGATTTGTTTTCAATATCAATTACTATTTTTAAGCACAAAATGAAATTTAAGAGCAATGACAGAGAAAATACATACATAATATATGCTATATTTCAGTCTGTTCTTTATACAATGCCATTATAGGGCTTCAAAAGATTTTATAAGTCGAATGAACTACAACCCGAATTCCGGAAATTCCGTTTTTTTTTTTTTTTTTGAATAAAATGAAAACTAAAAGAATTTCAAATCACATGAGCCAATATTTTATTCACAATAGAACATAGATAACATAACAAATGTTTAAATGAGCTCATTTCAAATTTGATGCCTGCTACATGTTTACCATGGTGTAGCATCTCCTCCTCTTTTCACCTCTTCTGGGCATTGAGGTTAAGAGTTTCTGGAGTTTTGGTGTTGACATTTGGTCCCATTCTTGCCTGATATAGGTTTCCAACTACTGAAGAGTTCGTGGTCATCTTTGACATATTTTTTTGTTCAATGATGTGCCAAATATTCTCTATAGGTGAAAGATCTGGACTGCAGGCAAGACAATTCAGCACCCGGACTCTTCAACTATGAAGCCATGCTGTTGTAATAGCTGCAGGTTTTGCATTGTCCTGCTGAAATACACAAGGTTTTCCCTGAAATAGATGTCATCTGGAGGGGAGCATATGTTACTCTAAAACCTTTATATACCTTTCAGCATTCATAGTGCCTTCCAAAACATGCAAGCTGCCCATACCATATGCACTTATGCACCCCCATACCATCAGAGATGCTGGCTTTTGAACTGAACACTGATAAAATGCTGGAAAGTCTCCCTCTTCTTTAGTCCGGAGGATACGGCGTCCATGATTTCCAACATGAATGTCAAATTTGGACTCGTCTGACCATTTTCCACACGTTTCCACTTTGAAACAGTCCATTTTAAATGAGCCTTGGCCCACATAACATGACGGCGCTTCTGGACCATGTTCACATATGGCTTCCTTTTTGCATGATAGAGCTTTAGTTGGCATCTGCAGATGGCATGACGGATTGTGTTTACCGACAGTGGTTTCTGGAAGTATTTCTGGGCCCATTTAGTAATGGCAATGACAGAATCATGCATCATCCGAGGGCCCGAAGACCACAGGCATCCAACAAAGGCCTTCGGCCTTGTCCCTTACGCACAGAGGTTTTTCCAGTTTCTCTGAATCTTTTGATGATGTTATGCACTGTAGATGATGAGATTTGCAAAGGAACGTTGTTTTTAAAGTATTCCACAATCTTTTTATGCACTCTTTCACAGATTGGAGAGTCTCTACCCATCTTTACTTCTGAGAGACTCTGCCTCTCTAAGACATCCCTTTTATAGCTAATCATGTTACAGACCTGATGTCAATTACCTTAATTAGTTGCTAGATGTTCTCCCAGCTAAATCTTTTCAAAATTTCTTGCTTTTTCAGCCCTTTGTTGCCCCTGTGCCAAATTTTTTGAGACCTGTAGCAGGCATCAAATTTGAAATGAGCTCATTTAGTGGATAAAATTTCTCTGTTTAAACATTTATGTTCTCTATGTTCTATTGTGAATATGTTGGCTAATGTGATGTTGCTGTCTATGGGAGGGTCAGAGAGCTCTCGGAATACATCAAAAATATCTTACTTTGTGTTCCGAAGATGAACGGAGGTCTTACGGGTTTGGAACGACATGAGGGTGATTAATTAATGACAGCATTTTCATTTTTGGGTGAACTATCCCTTTAATAAAACAAGTATACTTTTTTTTTTCAGGATCAGAAGAACAGTGTTTATTTGAAAAATAACTTTTGTAAAATTACAAATGTCTTTTATCACTTTAGAGCAATAATGTCCTTGCTGAATTGAAATATTAATTTCTCTTTCTTTCTTTCTTTCTTTCTTTCAAATAAAAGTTACCATAATTAAGTTACCATATCTCAAATATTTACATACTTAATAATATGAATATTATATTCTGTTAAATATTTCAAACATCTTTAATTGACCCCATCAGAAATGTCACACATAATTTGTCAACATAATATTTTTGCTTTGTTTAGTGTGTATATAATATTTCACCTCTAAACAAAAAACTGTATCCACATTGTAATGGAATAATCTTTTCTCTCTCTCTGTCCAGTGTCACAGTATACGTGGGTCTGATGACTGTCTGACTCATCAGCCTCAAACCAATAGGGACACATATCCATTCACATCGCAACAAAAACAAAACAGAGATCTTGCATTGATAGCAGGGCAACACAAAGATGTCTCTAGCAAAATCTTGGAAAGAGTTGCAAATTCCTCTACATCCCACAATGCTTTGTTTTATTGTTGTGCTGTGCATCACCTCGTTGGCATGCCGACAAAGGGAATCCTCCAGTCACTGCCAGTAACAGAGCACCTCCGCAGTCACAGTACACTGTCAGTAAAATACAGAACACAAGGAACCAATAGTTTTTGGGCTTATTATAATCAACATGTGGGTGTTTGGGACAGCTTTTCTAAAAGTCCATGATTCTATCATGTAACATTTTAGCATACTGCTGAAAAAACTTCATGCAAGTGTTATTTAAAAGTGAGATCTGAATCAGAAGAGAAATATACACAGATCAAGCATAATTTATGGGCGAAAACAGTCTAAAACAGTTCTAAACAAATATGTAGGAAGTGTTATAATGGATTATGGACTCACTGCAAAGGATCCATTTGTGAGAAAGTGATTTAATGCAAAATTTCTCCAGATCTGTTCAGATGAAGGAACAAACTGATCTACATCTTGGAAGACCTGAATGTAAGTCGATTTTCAGCAAATTTTTTATTTTTGGGAGAACTGTTACTTTAATGTTATTGTATTATGAACACTTTTGTTTTTTCAGCTTCGGCCCATCTATTACCTCAAAAGAATAGTCTAGCTAAAAACGAAAATTATATCCTTATTTACTCACCCTCATGTCATTCAAAACCTGTATACATTTCTTATATATATATATATATATATATATATATATATATATATATATATATATATATATATATATATATATATATATATATATATATAAAATTCATTACTAGAGGCGTGCCTCAGGGCTCAGCTTTGGGCACTTTTGTGTTTATTATTTATCTATTTCCTTAAATGATCTATTTCCGTAAATTTGGTATAAATTTAAATTGTTGTGCTGATGACACCCAGCTCTATTTGTCTTCAAGCCTAATTCAACATTATCACCTTCCTCTCTTTTGCTTTGTTTACCTGTAATTAAATCATGGTTTACATTAGTGAGAATACTGAAATTATATTAATAGGCATTAAATCAAAACTGCTAAATTTTTTTTAAAGTTTTACATTGACTATCAATAATTCTGTTATCTCATTTTATTTTTTGAGGCACATGTAAATAATATTACTTGGTCAGCATATTATCATTTACGAAATACTAATCGTCTCTGCCAAAAGTATTGCTGTCCTTGTACATGCATTAGTTACATCTCATATTACTGTTGTAATTCTCTTCTCGGTGTTTCACAGAAACTTCTTTACAAACTTCAAATGGTCCAGAATTCAGCAGCTCAGCTCAGAACACTACTGAACACTACTTCTTCTTGTGTTTTCACCTACCCGCTCTCTCAGATATTCTGCTTCTGTGACTTTAGTTGTACCATCTGTATGTTTGACTACCATTGGATGTAGAGCTTTCAATTGTAGGGCTCAGAGTCTTTGAAAAACCTTCCCTCAATTTTTTAAAAGCCTTAAGACTTTTTTTTATTAGATTGGCTTATTCTGATTGAGATAGTTTTGTGTATTATTAAGCATTGTCTTTTCTTTCTTTTAATTTATTATGTATCTTATTATTTGTAAGGTGTCTTGAGTGTCTTGAAAGGCGCCCATAAATAAAATGAATAATTATTTATTATTAATAGGAACCAAAACTGTTATAATATCTTCTTTTATGTGTAATCAAAGAAAGAAAGTCATACAGCTTTGGAATGACATGAGGGTGAGTAAATGATGACAGAATTTTCATTTTTGTCTGGACTATCCCTTTAAGGTGCTTTACCAGGACCTCTGCTTAATATGCATTCAGTGTAATTATATCGGATTCACAGGGCTATTCAGGCACCATCTGAAATGAGGATTAGACAGACCTGGGATGCTAGTTTAATTGCATTTTGCTAGGTGCTGATCACACTGGAATGGGCCACACTCATCTCACACTGTGAAAGAGTCCACAGCTACAGGGATTATTAGGCAGGCGCATGACGAGACGCCCTGCTACCGAAAGACCCTTCTGGCCCAGACACCTATTAATCAGCTATATTCCAGCGTAATACCTTCATCAGGCCTATAGTGGTGGCTTTAGAGTCAATTAGTTGACATCTTCCATCAAGATGAATGGCTGGGGGAAGGAAACACTGTATGTGCATGCATACATGAGAAGGAGACATGACAAGCTTAAACTGGCACAAATGTTATGTGAGAAATATGAAGTCATTGAGCATAATGAGAGTCACTCACAAAATAAAGGCACGTCCAAACAATGCAGAAGGCAACCAGATACATTTAATTACAGAATTGTGTTTCTCAGGCTTTGCAGATTGGTTTACTATACTTTTTTCATACAATAATAAATTTCTTTCAATCAGGATCAGGCTGAAATTACATCTTGTTGGGACAAACAGTAAATTCGTTTAACTGCTTCTGCTCTCATGTGCAAAAGCTGACAGTTCCCCTCTTTCTCCATCATTGCATTCAAACCTGACAAACAACATTGATCCTTGAAGATCTATGACAATCTATATGGTCTTCTTTTAGCTTTAAAAAACCCAAATATACCATGACGGACTTAAATTCTGAGCAGTCTTGTTGTACAAAACACATTTCTTTTAGATCATCAAGCTTAAAGCATCCAAGTTAAAAGCAGTTTCCATCTGCTGAAAGTATGAACATAAATAAACTGATTATAAAAATACATAAGCATGTTAAACCACAAAAATACAAAGTCAAGTAAAAGATCGCTCTCTTTTAGTGTGTGTCGGACTGTGCATTTCGACATGCAAAGTTCATTAAGTGTCTTTTTAAAGTCGTAGTTCAACCAAAGATGAAAATTTTGTTATCATTATGTTGTTCCAAACATGTATCTCTGTCTTTCTTCTGTGGAACATAAAAGATGTTTTGAAAAATATTTGGCAACACTTTACTTTACTTAAAGCCTTAATGTATAATGCATTATAAAGGATTATTAAAGGGTATAATGCCTTATAAATATTGATAATGTGTGTTGTAATACATTGTATCTTGTGGTAAATAATTATAACCCGCATTTAAAATGCATAACAATGAATAGATAACTGTAGTTACAATTATTCATGCAACTGAACTACTTTTATAATGCATTACACATAATGGGTTTTAGTAAAGTGTTACCAAATATTTCAGTGTTTTTTTTTCTTTTCACAATGGAAGTCAACTGTAACTAAAACTGTTGGGTTACACACATTCTTTAATATATCTTCTTTTATGTTCTGCAGAAGAAAGAAGCCGTATAGGTTTGGAACAACATGAGGGTTAGTAAATGATGACAGAATTTGCATTTTTGAACGAACTATACCTTTAAGAAGCAAGGCACATTTAGTACATTCCCTGCTATGCTCTACATCAAGTTTACAGTTATAATATTCCCTTATTATTTCATGACAAATGGATAATCAATTACTTTTACAGGCAAGGATGAAGTGGAGTTTCAATTGTTCATGAATTTGAATAAGGGATAAAATGTTCAACATTCAGACAAGAGTTCTTACATATCATTATAATTTTAAAACCCTCCTGTTGAACCAGAGCCAATGCAAAGTCTAAAAACACTGAAAACAACCCGTTTAAGACAAACTAAAATAACTCATTTGTTTACAGTATTACAATTGTATACTTTCAACATAATCACATGAATTAAAAACAAGACAGGATTTATCCAAAGTATGAAGGAAATTATAGATTTTGAATAAATACTTTTTTTCAGAAAATAAAAAAATATTTAAAATGATTCAAATAATACAACAACAACAACAACAAAAAACAACACATTTCATCACTGTAATTCAGAACAGTAACAATTAAGCAGTATGCAGAGTAAAACTGAAATTCACATATAGTGCATTGTTTAGCTCAGAAGACACTAGGAGCCCTTGAATTTCACCTCACAGCGTTCAGTAGCAAATAATCTGTGTTAATAAAATGGCACAACAGAAAGCACAATGGATAAAGCTGCTCAGAGAAATATTAAAGAGACAATCTATTCATGCTTACCAGGTCACACAACATGGCACTGCATGCATTAGATAAAAATATAGAGCCTAGAATACGCTTTGAAATATTTTTTAAGAATATATTCTGCTCTAATATCTTTTTTTCATTAAAATCAATTTAAATAAGCATGCTAAAACAAAAGTTAAAAAGAAAAAGATTGTAGTCAATGGCAGCCAGCTGGTTGGGTGAGTTAATGACTTGAGAGGATGTGCTTGTGATCTGACCAGCGTGGGCACAGTGGTCAGCGCTTTTTGGTGTTTATCCAACTTTGTGGTGGGAGCCGTTGTCTGGTGGATGTTTTGGTTTGTAGTTGGGATTCAAACACCACCTCCACTGCGGTCAACAGTGACAGGTCCTCTCAGATCCAACCCCTCCTCGGCCGTCTTCATCAGGATAGCCAGACGACTGTCAGAGATGTGGCCTCTCTGGACTGCACTCATGAGCTGAACCAATCAGAGAGCAAAACAGATGCATAATCACTGTAGCTTAATGGTTACGGCCACATTATTGTGCATGATTTAAGCTTAAGAGGCACAACTTAAGATAGATCATTTTATTTCTGATTTGAAATACACTACCATTTGAATGTTTGGGATCTGACTTTTTTTATGTTTTTGAATTTTCTTATGCACAACAAGGATGAATTTCTTTGCTCAAAAATACCGAAAACCTTTTTTTCTATTTTAAAATGTTTTAAAATGCAGTTTATTTCTGTGGCGGCAAAGCTGAATTTTCATTAGTCATTACTCCAGTCATTAGTGTCACACGATCCTTCAGAAATATGCCGATTTGATGCTCAAGAAACACTTCTTATTATTAGAAATGCTGAAAATAGTTAGTTCTATTAATTCTTTGATGAATAGAAAGTTCAAAAGAACAGCATTTATATAAAATACCAATTTTTTTGGTCAATTTAAAGCTTGCTTGCTGAATAAAAGTGTTAATTTCTTTAAAAAAAAATAAATCTGGCCCCAAACTTTTGAATGACAGTGTTAATGTTCATCAAATGTAATCTTGACCCACTACTTTGCTGTACTTAAACCGGAACAAGTTGTCCAAAGGCATTACCAATATGGCCGCCAAGTGAACTGACCTGACCTAAACGAACTTTGGTTAAAGCCTGGTCTAGTAATTTAAAGCTTACTGGTTCAAACCCCCCAGAAAGGTTATTACTTTTAACACCTTTCTCCTGACCCATATATGGTAATCTAGTTCATGCTTCATTATAGTAAAAAGTACAGAAAAATTGGCGCTCATTATTAATTAACTGAAACTCTAGAGACACCAGATCTACTTTATACTCCTTCTGACGTAGATATGATATTTCAGGGGGACTAATCACTGTGAACCAGTCGGCTTATGACAAAACACAGATGTACTGACATGAAGATAACAAGCACTTTTAATTTTGAGGCTTTCACACCTACAACTACAAATCCTGCCTGAAAACCAGAGTGACACCAAGACAAGCTGCAGTCTAGAAATAGCTGCTCATACCTGTAAGAACTCATCCAGTTCCACCTGCCCGTTTTTGTTGAGGTCCACCTCGTTGAGGATCTCATGGAGGGCGTTCTCATCAATCTGAATGCTGAGTTTCTGAAAGACCACGCATCATTTATAGAATCAGTAACTAAGAGACATTAAAGGAAAATGTTAAGGGCCGCACATAAACCAGAGACAATGAGAGCGGAGAGAATGACAGTTAATAAGCAATTTACGAGAGAAATGATTTAAAATCGTATTATTTGGTAATACAAACACGTGCTTCGATCTCTGTCCATCACTCCTTTTTCTCAGCACCTCAGAATGCATTCACCTATACATTTATTTAAAATATTTAAAACCATTTTTAATGTTAAGATTGTTTGGCGAACATAAGACATTTAAAGGGATAGTTCACCCAAAAATGAAAATTCTGTCATTGTTTACTCACTCTCATGCCGTTCCAAAACTGTGAGTTTTTTATTCTCTGCATTCTCGAGCACAAAAGAAAATGCATCACAATTAATCGCATCCAAAATAAAAGTTTTTGTTTACGTAATATATGTGTGTGTGTTGTGTATATTTATTATGTATATATAAATATACACACATACAGCATATATTTTGAACATATTTATATGTATATATTTATATTCATATAATTTATATCATATATAAATATATTTATTATATAAACGTTACATATTTTTCTTAAATATATATGTATGTGTGAGTATTTATATATACATAATAAATATGCAGAGTACACACACATATATTATGTAAACAACAACTTTTATTTTGGATGCGATTAATCGCGATTAATCGTTTGAAAGCACTAACTAACAGTATATTTTTTCAATCTAAAATATTAAGGAAGCTCACCTCTAACACTTGCTGGACGTCCACTGTTGTGATAAAGCCTTTGCTCTCCTTATCAAATTTGTAAAAGCGCTTCTTATACCTGTCAATCATAATAATGACAATATTAGGAAAGTGAGAGATGTAGGATCTTGTACACTTGAACTCACACACTCATCTTATACCTTGCTATCTCTGGGGCAGTGAGTGAGATCTCTGTTGTCTTGCTGAGCTGCTCAGAGCGAGCTTTATATCCCATCTCCAGGTGCAGAAACTTCTTTGCTGCCTCCAGCTCTTCCTATAGTCAAACAAAACCAAAAAACACAATCAGTAACTTAAGGTTAGAAACAAGTGAAGAAATGTACATGTACATGTTTTAAAAACCTTTGCAGTACAATGCATGTTTTGCAAATTACCGAAGAGTTAAAACTATATCGGATTCAACAGAAAGCTCACGGTTTGTGTCAGTGTTGTTTCTCATTTCTTGTCTGAAGGAGGCATTTACATAGAAGCCCTCATGGCACAGCAAAACATACAGTTCACACACACACACACACACACACACACACACACACACACACACACACACACACACACACACACACACACACACACACACACACACACACACAAATTAAAAAATCCATTTTAAGGGTCAGACAGACGGTGGTGAATGGTCAAATAAAGATGATTTACAAGTATTTTATCTTATTATCTTTATATAAAGATTTTTTGTCTGAATAAGGCATTTACATAAAAGTCTTCAAGTAATGAATAAATAAATTAAAGCCTCATTATAATTCTGAATATTTTCAACAAATCTTGCATCATAGTGCGGTTTTATTTCATTTCATGTCTGAAGAAGGCATTTACATAGATGCCTTACAGATACAGCAATAAAATACATGAATTAATTAACTGAGTAATTAGTTAATTAAAACAAGTAATTTTAAGGAAAAGATAGAAGGTGAAATACAGTCATAAAAGTAAATAGTTTTTTTCTCAGAAAAAAAGAAAACAGGCTCATTAAAACTAAATATTTTCAACATACTGTGGAAAAAATGACCTTTTTAAAACTGTAAATAAAACAAAGATTATTGGAGCATGTTTTTAAGAAAATACTGGTAGTAGCTACCAGTAGATACTGATATACATTTTCCACAATAGAATGAGAATGTTTGAGGCAGTAAAAAGGATTCAAAGTGTTTCATGCAACTGAAACACAGTAACATGAACATTCCTGCAATGCATAAGCTGAGAATACTGGCTTGCCTTTGCAGAGCTGTGATATACCTGCGCTGGATCGAGGCTCCCAGCAGAGCATTGTGTCTGTGTCCGTGCATGTGTTTGGTGGGTGTGGTGCACCTGCATTGTGAGCAGATCTGAGCGCTGAACTCATGGGAACTGAACAGTATCAAAGCTGCACAGTGATCGGTGCTATTATTAGTGCTTCTGTTTATCAGACAGGAAACCTACGACCAACGTGCAAAAGCTGGAGTAACTCTATCACTCCCTTACAAACGCACTACACGCACACTTTCAAACACTCCTCCGAGCACAGACGTAATAGCCATAGTCATCTTGAGGTGTTGTGCTGGGCGTTCATTGTGCAACTGAATTGTGATCTTATCGTGGAGTGGAGACTCCTTGTTAAAAAGAATACTTAAGAGTCAAACTAACAATAGCTGAGGCCTATTATTAGCCGTTGCCTAAATCAACCTGGCTGAGACCTTTAGCTTTCGGTCAGGAAAAAAAAAAAAAGCTGTGTTCAGGGAAGGGGTAACAGGTTTGCACAACCAATAAATTCAATAAATCAAGCACTGAACTAAAAAGTATTGAACTAAAATTAATTCTGCTTTCATTTTAATTAAAAAAAAAGAAACACTGTCAATCTGTATTCTAAGTATTACATACTTTCTTTTTTTGCTCAGACCACTGCAGTTCTTTGCCCATGATCTCAACGATAAGTGGCAGAGCCTCGTCTGCAGCATGCACGTTCAGAAAGCCCAGTCGAGTTCGGCGAGAAATCACATCGATGGCTGTACATGCGTACTCCTTTACAGCGTACTGCACCTAAAACCAGACAGAAAACATCACTTTCATTTTCATTCAAGTAAGTTTTAACAGAAACTGTTTGGAAGACAAACAGATATTTATGTATTTTTAGATTGACTGAAGAACTGGTAATATTTTCAAATATGAAGTTTAGCTTTAACCCAGCAGTGAATCTTACTTATGTTTAATAATGACAGTTCCAAGTATTTGACCCTTTGCTAAGCTCCGCCTCTCAAGAAACAATATAGGAAGAATAACTTGAGATTTCAAGAAGCAGCATGACTTTCAGTGTGTTCATGGACTGTTATGAAGTGTGACATTGCAAAGAGCTTTTTCAAAGTACGTATTTCTGGTAAAAACTGTGGAGACTGCACATCAAATCAAAAATGGAGTCAACTGTAAAGACAAAAGTGATTAGAACAGATGATATTGGTGTAAATGAGCAGAAATCTTCCTAATGTTTCTACAATGCATTCACTACGTGTGTGTGTGTGTGTGTGTGTGTGTGTGTGTGTGTGTGTGTGTGAGAACTGTGTGCCGTGTGAACTCTTATTAGCACCCCTACAACCAAATGAATCAAATATGCAAATAAAATGACAGAATGAACAGCTCAAAATTAATTAAAATATTTAGTAAATGAAAATATACTGTAAACCTCTGATTACAGCAACAACATTTTACCATATTTCTGGACAATCTGCACAAAATTGCTTTGAAACTCTTCAAGCACCTCCATAGACGATCCTCCACTGATTTATGTGCGTTTAAGTCATGTTGGATGGTAGATAGTATTAAGGAGTTAAGCACATATTAACACCACCACCATGTTGTAATTACGAGTGGGAAAAAAATTCATAGAAAAAGCTAAGCTGTATGTACAGGTATAAAATACGGTAGTATTGTACAATTATGATAGAATATAAAAATTCCATTTACAGCTCCTTAATAAACTAAAACATACCTTATGCTCATTAGACTTTAAATAATTTTGTTGAAGCAGTGCTAAAAAAAAAACCTTTACCATCTTCCTCCGACCAAAGTGATCTTAACACACAATGTCGTAATTACGACTTTCCAACTCGTTAATACATACAGGATGACTTGAATGCACCATTACATTATTAAAGGGATAGTTCACCCAAAAATGAAAATTCTGTCAATAATTACCTGCCCTCATGTTGTTCCAAACCTGTAACTTTTGTTCATTTTCAGAACACAAATTAAGATATATCAAAAATACGGACGCAGGAGCCGGCGTTCTGATGTAGAATCCAGATACGCTGTGCTTTGTTTACAAGCAGAGGAATGCACATGTATGCATCATGATACTCTCGTGAATGATGGAGGAGACTGACATGAAAGAGAAGAAATTGTTGAATAAAGTTGTTATTTTTTTCTTAGCACACAAAAAGTATTCTCGTAGCTTCATAAAATTACGGTTGAACCACTGATGTCACATGGACTATTTTAATGATGTCCTTCCTTGCTACCTTTCTGGACCTTGAATGTGGTAGTTTCATTGCTGTCTATGCAAGGTCAGAAAGCTCTCAGATTTGATCAAAAATATCTTATTTTGTGTTCCGAAGATGAATTATGATGATGAGAAGATGAGTAATTAATGACAGAATTTTCATTTTTGGGTGAACTATCCCTTTAAGAAGCAAAAGCTTGTCTGAGAAAATGGCTGAAATCAAAGGTTGCTAAGGTAAGAATGGTCATTAATGTTTTAAAGCTGGGGTTCAACAAATGGTACACTGCAAGTTAATTGTCAGTATTATAATTTCCGAGTGCTTACCTCACTCTCTATGTAGGGAAATTCAGACACGAGGCGTTTCCCCACTATAGGCCATCTCTTGCCTGTCACCTGGGCCATTTTGGCCACTTCAAATGCTCTTCCTCCATAAGTGGCTGCCAGGTGCTGAGCAACCTGTGAATTCAGAAAATAAACATGTTATTCCTTAGGGATATAACCATTATTAACAAGATGGTGGAAAGTTTCATGATCCAACTTTTTTTCCCAGTGTAGGAAACCCACTGTTAGCAAAGCTAGATTTTAAACATTCACTTAGGATGTAGAGATGTTTTCTTTACTAGCTTATGAACACCTTTGCTTCATTAAGCGTTCAGACAAATAAACATGGGCCCGTTTTCGATTCAAACTCTTCTTTTATATCTCTCACCAAAGGTCAAGTGCTGTCAAAAATATCTGCATGCTGACCTTTTTAAATATGCTGGCAAAACAACATCCATGGTAGCACTACGGCTCCATCAAGCTCTCACACTTCCAAACAAGGGGTTGCCAGACTTTCTCTCCCCCACAGGATCATGGGGGACTGAATGTTATGAAGCAGCTGAACCTGCTCCAAAGAGCTCTGACTGGCAGAATGCTAAGTAGTTAGGTTTCGAAACCCACCTCGTTTTCCAAGCCGTAGTCTTGAACCAAGCGAATGTACAGGGTGGGGGTCCAGTCCTTCCCACCATCCAGCATCAGACCGACCGTCCTGCTGGGACCGGCTGAGAGGTTATGAGCCTTTATAGCTGCATCAAGAGTCTCCTCAGCCATAGAACGATAGGTTGTCCACTTCCCACCTAGAGCAGACAGAGTGCTGTGAAATCTTTACACAACCTCAGTGCAATAATGGTCAGTTACCCTAGTGGCCAATTCCTCATTACAAAACCTCAACTCCTCATTAAAAAAAGTTTGTGTACATTAAGATTTAGTGTTTTTATATTTGTATTTATTGTTTTGATTTATTATAATTTTTTGTCTTTAAATAGCATTTTTTACATTATAATAAAAATTCAACATTTAATTTTTAATTGCATATTACTATTCAAAAGTTTGGGGTCAGTACTTTTTTTAAAGAAATTAATACTCATACTCAGCGTTGATGTATTAAATGATACAAAAATACTACTTTAAATAAATACTGTGGTTTTGAACTTTCTGTTTATCCTGAAAAGAAAATGTATTTTTGTGTCAGGAGGACTGGAAATATATATATATATATATATATATATATATATATATATATATATATAGTCATGGCCAAAAATATCGGCACCCTTGGTAAATATGATCAAAGAAGGCTGTGAAAATTAGTCTGCATTGTTAATTCTTTTGATCTTTTATTTAAAGAATTCACAAAAATCTAACCTTTCATTGGATAATAAGAACTTAAAATGGGGGAAATATCATTATGAAATAAATGTTTTTCTCTAATACACGTGTGACACAATTATTGGCACCCCTAGAAATTCTTATGAGTAAAATATCTCTGAAGTATATTCCCATTCATATTCACAATTTTGAGCACTCCAGGGTGATTATGAACATAAAATTATCCACCCATGGCTTCCTGTTTCACAGAAATATAAATAGGAGGGAAAACAAAGCCCAAATTCCCTTAATCATCCATCACAAGGAGAAAAACCAAAGAATGTATTTCTGATGTGCAGCCAAAGATAATTGAGCTTCACAAATTAGTGAAGTGGCTTTAAGAAAAGAGCTAGAGCAGTGAAAATTCCCATTTCCACCATCAGGGCAATAATTAAGAATTTCAAATCAATATAAAATGTTATGAAACTGCCTGGAAGAGGACGTGTGTCTATATCGTCCTAATGCACAGTGAGAAGGAGAGTTTGAGTGGCTCAAGACTCTCCAAGGACCACAGCTGGAGAATTGCAGAAAATAGTTGAGTCTTGGGGTCAGAAAACCTTAAAACAAATTGTAAAAAAGCACCTACATCACCACATGTTGTTCGGAGGGTTTCGAGAAAAATTCTCCTCCCTCATCCAAAAACAAACTCCAGCATATTCA
This sequence comes from Acrossocheilus fasciatus, assembly GCA_036784905.1. NCBI lineage: Eukaryota > Metazoa > Chordata > Actinopteri > Cypriniformes > Cyprinidae > Acrossocheilus > Acrossocheilus fasciatus. The sequence continues at coordinate 8,482,149 of CM071943.1, forward strand.
GTTATCAGACACACCTGGAACTTCAAATGGGACTGGCTTCTATGGTCAGATGAAACAAAAAAATGATCTTTTTAGCAGCAAACACTCAAGATGGGTTTGGTGAACAGGGATAAAAAGTACCCCATGTGTACAATTAAATCTGGAGTGATTCTGGATGAAGGAATGGTCTCTGATGTCTTGTCAGGTGTTCTCTAACCTCATCAGGCATTATAGGAGAAAATTTAGAGCTGTTAAACTGGCAAATGGAGGTTTCAAAAAGTATTGAATAAAAGGTTGCCGTTAATTGTGGCCAGTGTGTATTAGAGAAAAACATTTATTTCATAATGATATTTCCCCCCATTTTTAAATTCTTATTATCCAATGAAAGGTTATATTTTTGTGAATTAAATAAAAGATCAAAAGGATTAACAATGCAGATTAATTTTCACAGACTTCTTTGATCATATTTACCAAGGGTGCCAATATTTTTGGCTATGACTGATATATATATAAAAATATTATTCTTAAAATTACTATAAAAATGATTATTATTATTATTACTATTACTAAAAATATTAAACTAAATAAGAAATATTACTATTGTAATATTGTTCACTATAACATAAATCCAAATGTATTTTACAGTACAAGTTTAAAATGACAATTTCTTAACCTTCAAAAGTGAAACCATCATATCCCCAATAAATATATCTATAGAAGAGGGAATTGGATTTTGTATTTTGTATTGTATTTTTAATCAAATCAATGCAGCCTTGGTGAGCATAAGAGCCTTCTTTCAAAACCATAAAAAAATAATGAAAAAATTAATATCGTACAAAACTAAATTAATCCATTTTATGAAAGAAAACATTTGAAAAATGGAAACCAAGGCACAAGTTAGTGGCACTAACCAGCAATGGTGATGAGTCCGCTGTCGCTGATGTTGACGATGTGGTTACGACAGATGGACTGCGTGTCTTTGGAGTTGGGGTCGGTGACCAGCGGACGAATGCCACTCCAGGCCGCCAGGACATCCCCTCGCCGCACTGAGAACCAAAGACACCAGAGACGCTGACAATCTCTGACAGCTGAAGTGTATCTGATTGACAGGACTACAATAGGCTACGCGATTGTATTTATGCAGTGTCCTGTTTACAGCTACATCCATAAACATGACAGTGATGTCTGCATTAAAAGCTATTTCATTTGATAAATGACTAAAGGGGACCATGGGAAGCGAGATTGTCCATAAAACTTGAGTTGCTTTGTTAAACCAACAAACCATTACTAGAACATCATGTATGAGTCCAGAGTCAATTTCCCTATTGTGGTGACATCTCAAGCATTAATTATTAAGAGGGAGTTGTGTATCGATCTGCGGTACACCTGCCACTGTAATATGCAGGTTGATATTTCTGAATGGGGGGAAAAACAGAGACAGCACTCTCATTATCAAAGGGCATCTCTGAAACATTTATGACAAGGCTAGGAAGCTCTGCAGACAGCAGACTGGGGAGACCAATAACACACACGCACACACACCTTGAGTCTAAATGAACCTCAGCAATAGACCGCTGGGCTGTCGAATGCATTCAAGTAATCTAATTCACAAGGGAAGAATTCAGTCCATTTTCATGCTGTAGAATGCACTCGAAGTTCTCGAAGAGTCACAATCACCCCATGTAATATATCAGCGACCATATTGGTATAGGCCAATGTTTATTTTTTTTATTTTTGAAACTACCAGCATTGGTCAAATTACACTGAAAATTGAAGATAATAATTTTACTTTTGCAGATGCTTTTATCCAAAGCAACAAAGCACACAAGAAGACAAGATTTCAACAAGCAGTTTGTCCGTCTATTTTGAACTTGAAAATTGGGTGTGAAGTGACACAACTGATCACAAAACACAGTTAATCAAAAGATTAGTGTTAGTGAACTCTCTTGGAATGCACTGCAGATGAAGACTGGAAGACAGTCTTTCTTCATTCTTGTCTGATGATAAATGTACTTGAGGAGAGGTACCAGTGATTTTTCGGTGTGGCTTTCCACATGACAAATTAAAATTAAATTAAGCCAAGCTTGATTTTAAAAAAACTGACAAAATGTAATGTAGTTTGTCACAGTAGCAGCTGCTCAGGACAAAAACTGACACAAATGAGATACCCTTCAGCACTTATCAATTTATTTATACATGGTTATGTATGTATCAGCATAGAGGATTTTATAGATTTTATTATTCTATGAATTCCCTGGGAGGTACATCCACGCCAGGTCTGTGGAGAATTTGAGATAAAAAAAAATATCTACAAAAGTTTAAATGTAGAACAAAAAAAAAAAACAGATGTGCAATTGTAAATCAAAGTGTTCATACTGCTTTCCTTATATACTGTACACACATTATTAGTCTGAATAGTCACAGAATAGTCTGTTGGTATCTTTCTAGGGAGTTTCCGTTCTCACTTTCACCTTCAGCTTACACACTTATGACTCATTTCCTGTAAAGTTGCTTTGAATGGCATTTATCAATAAACGTCTATGCAAATAAATTTAAACCGAACTGAAAAATTTCACTTGCATTCAAATATTGAGTAGAAAATTGCTGCTGTTCACTGGTTCCGAAAAAAATCTGATATTTTTGTCATATCGTGTTATATTAAAGTGCCCCAATTATTGGCGATGAAAGGTTCATATTTCAGTTTTGGGAGCCCCCAACAACAGATTGACATAAATGCAAGGTCAAAAACACTTTCAATGTCTTGTAATATGCATTTATTTTTACCTTATTTGCTCAACGAGTCCCAAACGGTTCGATCTAGAGATCTGCGCGGGATTGTTTTTTTAGTCCCGCTCCCGTGAGGATTTATTCCGCACCCACCCACTCACGCGATATGCTATTCACCCTTTGTTCACCCGCTGTCCGCTAATTTCTTCCCGATCCGACCGTTCTCGCTAAATTTAGATCTCATTTCCAGAGTCTTACATTTAAATTTTCTCTACTAAAAGAAAGAGAGGCTAACAAATAAACCTGTAGTCTGCACAAAATTGTATTTGTTATTTTATTCGTCTTTTCAAGAGTCTTGAATTTGTTGGCAGCAAAATGTATTTTTATTCGTCTTGTCAGGATACAATTTGTTTAACATTTACAACACAATAGGAAAAAGTGTCGCAGAGAAAAAAAAAAGTAGGTTGTACAAAAAAAATATCCTATTAGTTATTTTATTCGTCTTGTCAAAATAATAAAGTTTAACATTTTGCTGTTAACACAGTAGGAAAAGTGTCGCAGAGAAAAATATATAAATAAATATGACACCTGTCATTTAAAATTATAGGCTAAGCAAAATATAAACAAAACCGAGTTGAACGTTATTCAAGGACAGCGCATCCTCACTTTGCTCCATCGTTTTTCTGCTCTGTTACTCATCGACAACCTGCCTGTTCTGTCACCACCGGTAGGCTACAACCTGCTCTGAGGACCGTTATGCACATGCTGCGTGCACATACCCCTGGGCCGGGAAGAACGAGTCGTCTCGGGGAGTGATTCGTTCAGTCGCCCATGCATTTCGAGTCTTTGGGTTTGAGTCCTTCGTTCATCACGTGACAGCCCCATAAGCTAAACCTATGCAGTCTGAGGCGGAAAGAGAATTGATTAGTTCATCTCTCAAGTCTTCGGGTTTGAGTCGTTTGTTCATCACGTGACAGCCTCATAAGCTAAACCTATGCAGTCTTAAGGGAAAAATACTTAATATTAATAATAATAATAATAACTATGCACCTGTTTGTAAGGAAGGTTGTAAATTAATTAATTTCTCTATCCAATGCTGTCACGTTACGTGACAAAAGAACGAACGACTCCAAAGACTCAAGAGTTGAACTAATCAATTTTCTTTCCGGCTCTGACTGCATAGGTTTAGCTTATGAGGCTGTCATGTGGGCTGCATCCGAAAACTTTTTGCACGAAGGCACCTCGTGAAATTTTCGGACAGGCTTCTGAGGCAGCGTAACTGTTTAAGGATCTACAACAAAATAAAACGAGTTTTGGTGATAACTAAACGAATATTTAATTACTGTAATATTAATTTCTCGCTAGAAATAACATCAAAAGTGCAAAAAGTTCATCAGAAATATACATTTACACACAAACTAACCACCAAACGCAAATTTCAGACGCCATCTTTATTTTTTAGCTCAACCGTCACGGAATGGAACGCACAGGATTGTGGAATATCAAAGGCAGCGAAGGATACATCTATGCTGCCTTCAAAAATCGATCAGAAGAAGGTATCTCATGAGACAGGAAGTGAAGCTAACTTTGGATTCGGACGTGCCTTGATGCCTTCCTACCTTGAAATGTGTTCTCCGAAGGCAGCATTTTTCAGTTTTCGGATGCAGCTGTGATGAACGAACGACTCAAACCTGAAGACTTGTCAGATAAGAGGTGAGGTGAGCTAATCATAGACTAAAGACCCAGGTAAACAATGAATTAATCTTTTCTGTTTCTTACCATTATAGTTTGTATTGTTTGTAGTGTGATCAACGTTTGCATAAGTAGTAGATGTGTTAGGGAAGTAGCACGTAACATTTTAATTATATTTTGCTCAAATGAATGAAATGACTTGGAAAAAAAGATTTGTTCATTTTGCTGAACGAGACTCAAAGGTCCGAGTCAGTAAAATTAAAATAACTTCCCATCACTACCGGAGACCTCCAAGTGGGAGGGACTTACGCTGCAAGTAGGTTGGGAGAGGGTAGGTTTAGGGTTGGGTTTGGTGTAGACGATATTAACAAATCCCACCCATTTGGAGCTGGCTCCGACCTCCGTTTATACCTAACTCGATAAAGCAGCATTTGTGAGCAGTGCTGCCTGCTTTGTGTACAGCGTTACCAGGGAAACCGCTATTTTTACCACTCCAAAAGCAGCTCCTAGTGGCAAAGAATGAATTTGCACTTTCATTCAAGCAATGCAAAAAGACTAACAAGTGGGCAGGCAATATGGTAATATTTCATGTTGACGTCAACATGAAAAGGCTTGGGATTCGTTTTAAAAACAACTCGTTTCAATGATTCAGAGTCGACTCTTTCTTTTGAGAGACAATAACTTTATACACGGTGCACTTTCAGATTTAAAACTTTGCAGGATGTTTTCATTCACTTAGAGCTGTGTTACACACTGCATGAAAGGTCATTTTCAAAAATACTTAATAGGGGCACTTTAATAGTAAAATGACAAATAAAATCCAACTATTTAAATTTACGAAACAACATGTTGTCTTTGCACACATGAGAATATGCAACTGACTGTACAATTCAGTGGCATTAAATAGTTAAAAACTCACTGACATTGCCAAGATCCACCAGTTGAGCTACAAGAGTATATGTGAGTACGCATTATTTCAATACAATACATTTTGTCTGAGCGTGTAAATGATACAATTTTATAGCTTTATATCTGCCATTATATCAGTAATCAATAACATACAAACAATTGTTAAATCAACTAGAAATTCCATATAGGTGTTTTCGTAATTATGTTTTATTCTTAGTGCAGCTCTCCTTTAAACAGGCCAGATTTGTTAAATCTCTCTGTTCATCACATCAAATCATCCTTCTTTCTCTCGCACACAGTCTCTGAACTGGAGGGACAAACAACAAGAACTTGCCCGTTGCCCCTACATTGTCATTGTGACAAATCTCCCACAGCCAAATCCCTTTAGCGGCCTTCACTAGAGCAGAGTCCAGTCCAGCCTCAACCCTCCATCTAGGCAAGGTCTCTGTGTCATTCCTCCATCGCTCAATCCATCCTCATTCTCCATGATCTGCTTTATTCACACTCTCATACAACCCTCCCAGGTCAACATAGTCGCTTGGTTGCTTATTCATGCCCAGAACAAAGCAGAAGACACCCAGACACACGGCAGCCGTCATATTGCGGTTTATGAGCACACGTAATGTTAATAACAAACAGCCGGATGACTTTCTACTGTAGCTGAAAGACACATGCAGTGCTGAATGAGATAACGAGACTCAACAAACTCTTAACGACTTGCCTAACAATCAGAGAAAGGAGGAAGCATTTTTTGTGAAGGAAAATTAGTTATGAAGCTAATCAATCAAGCAATCAAGCCTGCATCCACGGCGCTTTGAACAATTAGAGGGCTGCGCTCAAAAATCAATACCTCCGCTTTCAAAGGAAGATGCTTGGAATAGTTATCAGTCCCAGCTAGTAGTTACTAGACTCAACACAACCAATACAAGCCGTTCTGTCTATATTGCTGTCTGTCTGTTCATCAAAAGGCATGCAGAAATAAAGTATTTTCATCTTTCATAATTAAGTTCATTATTGAGAAAATGTCTAAAACGTGGCAGAAATCACCCATTCATACACTACTGTTCAAATGTTAAAGGTCAGTAAGATTTTTTTTAAAAGAAATGAATACTTTTATTCAGCAAGGATGCATGAAATTGATCAAAACTGACAGCAAAGATTTTTACATTGTTAAAATTTCTATTCAAAATAAACTCAGCTTTGCCATCGTAATAATAATTTATATTACAAAAAGCTATTAAAATGTGTTAAATAAATTAAACAGTTATTTTGCTATTAGATTTATTTGATTATATATCAAATAAATGCAGCATTGGTGATCATAAGAGACTTTTTTCAAAAACATTAAAAAAAATGAAATAATTCTTTCAGACCCAAAACTTTTGAATGATAGGGCATATATAAATTTAGTCAGATCAACTGAATTTTATCTAACCATCCTCATTTTGAGAAAATCTGGACAAATCTAAAATCTAAATGTCAATGCTTTTCCATGCAAAAAATAAAAAAATAAAAATTTGGTTACCATGCACGTGTTGTTGCATTGTGAACAGAACGGTACTACAGGACTCTGGAAGCATTTCCTGTTTCTCTATTCAGCAGCACCACAACAGTGCTAATGAATCTACAGGAAGAACTAGGAGCGTAGGACGGGGTAGTGGTGGAACAGAGTTACAGGGGCCTTCGGGTAGGGGGGTGGACCGGAATACATTTTCAACCAAGGGGGATCCCAGAATCCATAGTGACACCCCTGGCAAGAACTATACATTACAACCAGTGTAATACAAACAATTCCTGAATGAAGGAATGAGTCTTCTTCAGTGTATAATGAGTATAATACAGACTTAAGGGCAATTATTGCCACCTCTAAAGGTAATACAGGTACATAATGCTGTAAATAACATTCAGTTTCTTGCACATACTGATTGTTTTGCTTCATAAGATTGCAATATATTGTCAGAAGCCATTGGTATTAATTTTGTGATACCTGATATACTTTTTTTGACTCTCAAAGTGACCGTAGCTGTTGACTAGCATTTTATAAATCAACAAGCCTTGGTAAGCATAAGTGACTTCTTTCAAAAACATTGAGAGATCTAACAAGTTCTAAAACAAGTAATGGAACTGGAATACTTAAGAAAAATAACACAATATACAATAAATGTCTTGTTTTGCCTAGGTCACAAAGTGAACCAGGATTTTAGGGGTATACAATCAATGGGCTAGTTTTACTAAACAGGGCAAATTAGTGTTAGAGCACAATTCCAAAAGAGCACTGATAAGTGTGGAAATTAATGAAAAAAAAAAGTGTACTATTGCATTTTTAGTAAGATTTTCAGTTTTCGTTTTGCTCTAAGTGTAGCAACATATTTTATTCGAAAAGAAAAAAGCACAGACAGGGTAGTATTACCTTCTACGTCAGGGCTGAGGTAATTGCGTACTTCGCTCAGGATAAAGTTGATGTCATCCTCCACTGGGATGGGATGAGCTGTGACTTCAGTGGGCGTGTCTGTCGTGCCGGCGATAGTCATCTTCTCCCAGGGCAGGAAGAATATGACACGGCCATCACTGGTGGCGGGGTCTAACAGCCCCATGTTGTCTGGGCTGTAATTGGTATACGTATGTAATCTCTCCATACACTGTTACACCATAAAATTACACTTGTGGAAAAAAAAGGTACAATATGATTGAAGGATTCAGGAAAGTACCTGTAATATCCAGGGATGACAATGTGCACTCCTGCACTAGGCTGGCAGATGTTGGCATTTTTCTGGTTGTCCATTTTGCGCAGTGAGTCAGTGAAGGGGCCGGTAGCGTTAATGACACATTTTGCACGAATGTCAAACTCCTTTCCTGTGAACGGCAGAGTGAGGTGTTACACTAACTCAATGCAGCTGACCACAGGGGCCATTTGCTGAGGATAGAAGACAGATCTCTTCATAAAAGGATTATAAGCAGAAAATTTAAAGGGGTTACTGAAAGATGTTTAGTTAGTGCTGGGTTGTGGGGAAATTATATAAAGATCTCATCTCATGTTTTAAGGTGCAGTCACATTTACCATTGTTCTGTGAATTTTTGAATGCAAAATCTGGTTATTTCAATGGAAATGTTGTACAAGGGCGAAAGATTTCCATGCTTACATTTCACAATTTGTTTAAGTTGATTACACAGATTCACTTCTGTGTGAGCTGTCATTTCATGTGCGTTCATTACATTTTTCTTTCTCAAAAGTTCACTTGAAATGTCAGTTTGCTGTCACTAAAACAATTAATTTAGTTTTCGGTCTGGGCGAATCTTACCTGTGATTATGTCTCGGCAGTGGGCTCCACAAACTTTCTCTTGGCCTGTTTTGGGGTCAGGTTTCTTTAGCAGATGAACCACCTCTGTGTAGTTAGCAATAGCAGCACCATGACGGGCCGCTGTAAGAGCGATGGCCAGATTCATACGGGCGTCATTGTGCTGTCCTGAAAAGAGCCAGAGCAGAGTGTGTCACATATAAAAAAAACATAAATGTTTTCATAAATGAGACGTATGAAATATTTTAAAATAAAGCTATGTATAAGTGCTTGTTTTGTTGCATTTTTAGAATACTTAAAAAAAACAAAACCACAACAACACAGATTTACAGTATAATGCACCTATAAAACACTTTCCCCATTGAACAAGAATCTCTAAAAATGTTTTTGTCAGAATTACCTAACCTCTTAACTCAAAACTATACACTGGCCACACACACATTTAGTCATACATTCAAATAGGGACATTTCATAGACTTCTATTTTTTAGAAAGGCTACTGTAATCTAAGCCTTACAGAAAACTTCTTTTTTTTTTTAGACTTTCTTTATATTTACTTTATTTGTATACTGTTTTTAAAAATAAGGACATCTCCAAATGAAGGTTTTTGGGAGGTTTCATCAGATTTAGCTTAGTTCTGGGTAGAAATTCATTCCCATAACATAGTTAAGTAGGCACACAATGTTTTTTTGTACATGCCAAAGGCCAATGCACCCATTTATGACTCGCTTCATGATTGCAGTGTTTGAAGTGGCACAACGGTGTTCAATATTGTTATAGGGCCTTTTGAGGCATTTAAACTATTTCAGACACATTTGAAACATGAATTACAGGAAACCTTGAAGCCAATGCGATATCACTCTATTACGGCAACGAAAGAGCTACTAGATTAAAAAAAAAGCCTGTGTTCCGGGTCTGTGTTCTCGATGCTAAAGAACCAGAGGGATAGGTAACCCACGTAAGCATGTCTAATGCTAACACATGCTCAGGGCAACTCCACCAGACAATAAAATAATAACACAGGCAGGAAGCCTGCTTAAAGGGCACACTTCTCAAAGAATAATGTGCGGTGAAGGCACCAGCATGCTTTGTTAGAGATCCCATGAACCTGGGTTTGCCTCAGCGCTCATGGCTCTGCGCTCAAATCAAAATACCCATGTAGAGAAGGATAACACACACATATGCATGTTGGAATATTGTTAATATCATGTAAGGGGACAAATCACAGCTCACACGGAAAGCTGTGTCCTGCAGCAGTAAACAAGAAACGCTTGGTTGAGCTTGAATGTTTATTAGAGTACAGCTTGCAGGTATGGCAAAAAGAGCAAGGCTTTTGTGCTGGAAGCGGAATTCTAATGAAATAAAGAAACAGCGACATTACAAATGACTGAAAACGCAGATAAGGGAGTTTTAGCGTCAGATTAGATTAATAAAAAAAGACCTACAGAAAGAATGAATGACATATCATAGCGGAGGAGGGAAGTGACGGGCGGCCGTGCATGTGGATGAGATAGTGAAAGAAAGAAAGGGAGAGAGGACTCAAGGAGGATGAGGGACAGGAAGAGAAGAAGCGAGAGAGTGCGGTGCGAGTAGGGGAAAGAGAGAGAGAGAGGGAGAGAAATAGAGGGAGGCAAATAGCGACAGGCAGGCTGCGATCTCCAGCGGAGAAGGTCAGATTCGGAAATGTCACGGCCGTGATTGTTCCAGATTGAATAATTGGAGAGAAAAGCCGGCTGACAACCCAGGGGAAGGAGGGATGGTGGAGGGGGGAGAGGGAGGAACGGACGTGGGGAGAAGAAGGAATAAAACCTCTAAACTGTCATTACAATCGCCGGTTTCGATTCTCCACACACATACATACGCAAATGAAGACGCTTTTTAACGCAGTCACTGGCGGCACGTAAACACGGCGCGGCAGGGAACAGAGCATCCAGACGTCTCTTTGCCTCTGTTTCTCCCACAGATGGACGCGATGTGACAGATCGCTGCTCAGATAGCCGCCACGCTCCCCCTGAATATAAGCTGCCCGCGCACCCTGCGAGGGACAGTGTGCATCAACGTGGGCCAAATGTAGTTTGACAGGAAGCACCGGAAGGCAGGGTTGGTGGGCGGGGCTTGTGCTGCCACGGAGGGGACCTTGAGTAAAGGGGACACATTCTGCACACCCAGACTAACCAGGAACATATGGAAGTTTTGCCTGGTGGCAGCCTCGGGCGGCACAGGGCACAGACGGTCCAAAAGAGACACGGGCACAATGAGTTCGGCCGCAACAGCCGGTGGCGGTTTTACAAAGATTATGCAGGAATGTCACAGAGACAAATGAGATTGCACTTATTGCCACATAAAACAAATCACAATAGTAGATGTTTTACTGATAACAAATCATTGTTATCAATGACAAACAAGATTTTTTTTTCTTATATAAAGAAAAAATATCTCTGTCCACAGGCTTGGCAAAGGCATTACTCTTAAGGTTTTTTACTGTTTTACAGCACAAAAAAGAAAAAGAAAAAAAGGTTAGGAATGTTTCTTGAGCACCAAATCAATAGAATCATGTGACACTGAAGACTGGAGTAACATTCCAGTGTTTGCCATCACAGGACTAAATGACATTTTAAAATGCATTAAAAATTTAAACTGTTATGATATTTCAGTGTTAACATTTTACTGCATTTTGATCAAATAATAAAATAATAATCTTATTGACCCCAAACATTTGAACGGTAGTGTATACAGTTAAAATTACTTTAGAAATTCATTCATTTATAGCATTTAAAATTGGACAAAAGAAAAAGAAAATATGCATAGTTGCAAGACCTTAGATACACTTCTGCTCACCATCATAGTAGACAATGGCTCCCACGAGTTTGTCTTTCTTCAGCATAGGGAAGAGCTCCAGTGCTTTGCTCTTGCTCAGGACGTAGCTGCTCTTCAGACACTGTGATCCGGCAACCAGGTCGTACATTTTAATGCCGGCCCAGTAATACGGCAGCTGCCACCACCTGTGTAGAACATCAACAGTCCCTCTCGCTACTGTATTCATGTATTCACTGCACAATCTACATTAAAATATACTAACATATTTTGAGTACCCTGGTGAAAAAAAAAAAAAAAACTAAACCAGCCCGAACTAAACGGTTTGCTGGTCTTAATTGGTTTCCCAGCCTTGTCTGTTTGCTGGTTAAAAATAGACTGGTTTAAACTTTTTTATATAGGGTATATTACTAATTAAAGTAGATATGGTTGTACATGGGCAGAATTAGATTTGTCCAAGTACCACTAAGTCATATAGCACCTTGTGATATATTTAAGTTAAAAAAAATCTGACAGGCAAATGATGTAATCTTGAGGTTTCTCATTTCTATGACCCTTTCACACTTCTCCGGCTGCTTTAAATATCAGAGCAAGGCATAAATGCCACGAGTAATTAGTAATGATGATGGTAAAGACAGGTAGATCCTTTAAAAACCCAGAATGACAAGGGGCAGAGACTGAGGAGGCGAGAGGTCCAGCATTGATCCGCAGAATATCCAAACCCTACCTGCTGCAGGTGTCCATATGAAAGGCTCAATGGCATTTCTGTGAACTTATCAATACAAAAACTGCCTTTTATGAATCTAGGATGTCTCCAGTGTTTCTCTTTAACTTTTTTCTGTCTAAATCCCATAGTTACATTCCTTTTTTATTTATTTTTTCCCTTTCAGTGGTCAATGTTTTTAATGTAGTAATTAGATTAAACTGGGTTTACTTGTAAACAGGAAGCATTATAGGTAAAGGGGCAGACAGGTGGGGAGCGATGTTCAGCAGGTTGGCACGTTCATGAAGGGCCTCTTTCACCATCATGTACTAAGAAAGAAGAAATAAATCTGTTAAGAAAAAAAACTGTCTGGCTCAAGAGGATTACTGTATACACATTTTCAGGGAAAATCTGAATTATAAAGTTATGCAATTCATGTTCTAAAACAAAACTTGAAAATGCTGTCTTTAATTAATCTTAACCACAGATGTTAATTTACTCATAAATTTAAAAAAAAAAAAAAACTCACTCTAAACACCCATAGAAAATGAAATTATTCAAATTATCTTCATTTCGAGGCTTTATTTGACAGCAAATATTGATAGATGCAATTAATATAAATGTGATCTTTCAAGGTCATTTTGCTCCCTGTAAAATATTATTCATATTTTATATAAGCATTTTAAAAATTACATTAAGTTGGCCAACAACCAATTCTGTCTGCAGTCGGTTTTGAGTGCTGCTAATTCTGATTATAATTTACAGTGTCATTTTTGCATCGATAACTTATTGAAACAGTTAATGGCTACTGTAAGTTTTGTTTATTCGTCCTCCACACTGATACTTCAGATCTGCAGTATCCTACTTAATGTTTGTGCTTTTCTCTGTCTGTTTGATGTGTTCGAAATGTCACAGTAAGCGGCCTTGCAATCCTTCTTCTAAATATTAGGGGCAAATAGGGAAAAATGGGGCCTTCACCTGCTCATAATCCAGTTTCATGATGGCTTTCTGCAGATAGCGGACTCCGCCGTGAATGAGCTTGGTGCTTCTGCTGCTGGTGCCCGATGAAAAATCGCTCCGTTCTACCAGGGCGGTCTTCAGATCTGGACGAGGGGGCAGAAAGACAGGTAAGGAACGGATTAGACAATGCACTGGCATTTCAAGACCTTATGGTGCCAAATATTTAGACTGCAGCTGCTGTCATTTACATATGGCTTTCTCCACTATCTGTAATATCACAACATGCTTATTGCACCCAGGCACATTCTGTCTGGCCTCCTGAGTGGAATACAACATCTAATGAGAATAAAACATCAAAATCCAATATAAAACATCAAATTTAAGAAAGTAAACAAACTAAATTAACACTAAAAATGCATACAGGGCAAATTTATTATTGGATTGAAACTGACCTGCACAATAAAAACACTCATTCAAAGTTTATCTCAGTAAAAACTGCCAAACTTTGTCCAAAACAGTACATACTCCGTGCGACAGCGTCTAAGGCACATCCCGAGCCCGTGGCTCCGCCACCCACCACCAAGACATCAAACTCCTCTGTGTTTCGCAGTGTTGAAAGCTGCTCCTCTCTTGTTGGGAGAGCATCCTTAAACGGCACCTTTAGCTCACCCTGCGCTTCAACATATGCCAGCCGAGCCTGAACATATCCAGCAGGTACGAAACAGAAAAAAAGAACATAAGAGGACAATGTGGTCAAAGACATTACAATAAGCTTTAGGCTCTTTAAAGATGCAATCCAGAATTGATATTCCATAAGCTTGTAACATGCATGTAAAATTACAATCTTGCACAATACGGAGATCCCCCTTTATTGTTATGTAAGTTGTCATTGCTGAATCTAGATCCAAACACAAGGCTTTCATTCATTCTGGATTGACCTTTAAAATAATAATAATAATAATAATAATAATAATAATGTAAATTAAAACAGATTAATTTAGATTAAAGAAGACAAGAAAACATGTCTAGAAATTTACTAGAAAAACACTGAACATGCACTTTTCATAATAATCACTCACATCAAGACATGAATGTATTTCATGAAACTTTATGTTAGTCAGCATGCCAAGACATAGGAATTAAGCAGAATGCATAATTGTTCATCTCAAATGTCGGGTTATCAAAGTTCTAGCACAGTTAGTTCTAGGTTACAATGCTAGTTTTATTTTCAAATAAAAAAATAAATACAAATTAATATTCATGACATGGTCACTCTTTATGGCAACTTGCACTGTGACCTTTCATACAACAGACAGCAATATGTGATATTTTATACTTAAGCTTGATATCAGTTTAGGAATTTAAGCTCCCCAAATCAACTGTTCTTTTCAGTAAATCCTCTTTTTTGAAGTCTTCTCATAAAGTCAAACAGAGGGACTGCCAGTATGAAATTGCGAATGAACAGCTGCCAATCTATCGGTCGCATGAAGGGAAAAAGACGCAAAATTCAAATGAAGAGAAAACAAGCCTGGGCGAAGCTAGGTGTCGAGGGTTTTAACCATAATGAAACGTTTTATTCATTTTTTCGTTAGCATTTGGCCTAAATGATTACATCAATCTGCCCCCAAAAGCCCGTAGGGTCCATTTGACTTGCAAATGACCAAATGAGCCCAGACATTTGCAATTTAGACAGTAATAGCATGTAAAAACAAGATTCAGTAATTAGTGTCTATTTCCAAGGACAGACATATTTAAAACATCCGCACACTATTAAGAGAGGCTGTCCTGCAATCAGGACAAGTGCATGACGGAAACAGAGAATTTCATGCAAATACGCAATCGGCCACCGCAGAGTGATACTTCAGCCAGAGTGTAACAGTGCCCTTGCCATAGAGGAGACAAACAGGCACTCACAAACACACACACACACACACACACACACACACACACACACACACACACACACACACACACACACACACACACACACACACACCAAATTAACATTACAATCCCAAAGATTAGCATCTGCCACATGCATGATTGCAAGCAATTTTTGAAAGAAGATTCATTCTTTCTCTTTTGACTTTTGCTTACCCATTTAGGCTGCATTGAGATGACACGAGGGATAAATAAACAAATAAATGGAGAAACATCAGAACAAAAGTTTGTGTCAGTGAAACGCTTAACATGGGATGCAAATGTGATGTGAAGGTGATCTGATTGACTGCTGCAGTACATCCAATGAAGTCTTGCAGAGTGTTCATGTTGGTATCAAAATTTGAAGACGGTTAGAAAAAATATCCAAACTCAAGATCTTCTTTAACTGTTTTTTTTTTTTTTTTTTTTTAACAAATTAATCGTGTAATGACAATCTCCATGGAAACCATGTCCTTGAGAGTGCATAATTCTCTCGCTCCCTGGAGTTTCATTGGGATTGGAACAGTTGAGATGCAAGATAATGGACAAAATGGGCTTGGGAAGATTTAAATAAATGATGAGAGAGAAAATCAGGACTCCCATTGCTCTTCAAGGGTCTATCTTTTTTTCTTCATTTGTTTCAGAAAGCCTTGTTGATTATCTTAATCTACTTGACCTTCCGTTATTTGGTATAGCATCTAAACAGACAAGACCCCTGGGATTCTTACTAGTTTAAATACGGACAGAACATGGTGTGTGACACACTCCCTGATGGCGTGAATGGGGATCAGATTGTTCATGATTACATATTCAAGAGAGATCCTTTAAACAATGTGTGTATCACTGTTCAAGTGTAATCTCCCTTTAGCAAACAAAACCTGATTTTAATACGGTGGTCTACCCTAGAGAGAGAACGGGGTAAGTTTGGAGACTTGAGACGGTACCTAAAGGTACAAATGAGATTTTCCAATGTATCTGGATTTGCAAGGTCTAATCTTAATAAGATTTGTAGCAATCATTCAAGAAATCTGTCCAATACGTTTGTTGACCATATGAAAACAAGAATAAATCTTTATGAATTATAAATAGGGAAGAGTTATAAATTGATCATGGCTTTAAGATCAAAATGCAGGGCCAGAATTATACTGTCCTGAATAAGGCTGTATCTTTAAGGTTGCATAAACACATAGGGAACATTCCCGAGTCAGGACAAGACATGCTGTGGTACAGATGGGTGTGAACAGCTGCGGTCTGTGTATTCTGCAGTCTAACCTGTAGGAGTCACTGTATGGATGTGAGATGTGAAAACAAAATGTTTGGTATTTGTCAAAAGATTTTGCCAAATCTTTATATTTATACGGGATAAGGTAGAGCAACAACACTGATGATATTTAAAACAATACCTGATTCTTCCTGTATTCAAAGAACTGTGATAGGCCGAAGGCTGTTGCTACAGCTCCGCCCCCTATTAGGGTTCCCTTCACTGCCTTTCTGAAAGCCATTGATCCCTGAAACAGATTAAAAAATTAAAAACGGAAACCGTCCAAAAACATCATGTTGGTATCATTTTTCCAAATCCTCATAAGCATTTTGCAATGCACTGTGTATTTATAATGTATATTATTAGGATAAATAATAGTTTTTATCATATTGACGTCATTGTGTCCAGTGCTTATGCGTGAAAACGACTATATCACATTACATTTTTTAAGTGTATTCTGTTTTATAATTGCCTGTGTTACTGACTCCTCCTTTCCGGTGTCTTGAAATTATACTCAATTAACTAAAATTAGCTATTCTCAAGTTAAAAAAAGAGAAAAAATAAAATAAATTAAAGGGCTGACAAAGTGTGTATCTAGGCTATAAAAAAAGAACCTTAAAGAACACACATCCAATACATCTCAAAGTTACTTTATGAAAACATGACTGATTTTATGGTAACTATAAGGAAAATACATTGCTCAGTCATACTGAGAAGCTAAAAAGAAAGGGAAAACAGAATAAAATAACTTCCTTATCACCCCAATCACATTCCCTGACCTTGGCATGATCAAATTAAACAAACCTTTAACACTTGTTCACAGCTCACCAGTGTTTTGTGTCAAAATGAAACAAAACGGATATGTCCAAGACCAGTTCGTGTAGCTAAACAACTACTGTATGAATCCTGACAGTCTCTGGTGAAGGTCAAAGTAAAGCCATAACCAATCTCGACCTAATGCTCTGGGTAGGGATGCAAGTCATTTCACTACATGATACTAGAGGAAGTGAATGAGTCATTCTTACTACACTGCTTGACTTCACGCCTGTCCCGCATGGTCCGTTTATGGCAAACCAAGTGCACAGAGAGAGAGAGAGAGAGAGGAGCCACAACGTCTGAGAGTGATCTTACAGGTTATTATTTTACAGTTCGTGTACGAGAATCAAGCGAATAAGAGACTCCTAGACTGGAGTGTGAACATGTACAGTAATTCAGACTAACAATCTTACCTCGAACCATTTTCACTTCATTAAAAAAAATCTGAACAGTTGCCTTTATTCTCAGTTCTTAAAGACAACAGTGATGAATACGGACTCATAATCCATCCATTCCATCACATGAACTCACACGAACACTATTATTGACATCGAATCAACCATCACCCATCGAGCTCGTTGCAAATACATCGTGCGATAACATAAAACAAAGACAGCTTTGAATTTAACTTATGATGAGGCAATTTCTACGACATACATTTCAAGAACTGACACATTATGGGCTGGAGCAACAGTGGCTGGCTCGCATCCAAGAATAGATCGGTTAGGCTCGACGATCGACGGCAAATAATAGGCTACAGCAAACAATATGCCGAGACCCCTGGTTTTTACTTACTGCTTTTGGCGATGGTGATGATGATGATGATGTCTAAAAAGGAAAATCATGGACAGTGAAGGTATCAACTGTGATGTTACAATGTTACTTATTCAGGAATCCAGGAAGTACAATGACAGGAAGTATTTGACAGACAGGTGGATGGACAAATCAGTATAGAGGATTCACAACTCTCGTCCAATCATTTTTAGGAAGGCGTGTCCAGGCGACTAATTGTAGACGCTCTTGTAAGACCATCCTTTATGAGGGACGGTGTACGAACACACTTAAGGCACTGTTTAACACTGTTTAACTCTTAGTTTAACTCTTAGTTAAACAGTAGAATTTAACAAATGGATTTGGACCGCATATATAGCTATAGTGTATGTTTAGACGAGTATTTTATCCGAGAAGAATATATTACTCAGTTGTTTACAGCTAATTTACTTTCTCTATTATGAAATGTCAAAGAATAGCTTATCTGAGAGGCACTATATATAGGACAGCATGCACTTTAGAACGTTTGCAAAAAAAAAAAAAAAAAAAGAAAGTGGATTGTTCGCAAGGCGCTTTATCGTGTCAGTTGCACAGGTGAGACTTTCAGCCTAAAAAAGTTCCGCGCGACCGCATCAAGCGTCATGGAGTTGGAAGCTGCTGACGTAGCGGTGACGCAGCTCGCTTCAGTCCAAACAAAGTTGCCTCTGTTTCAGCGGGATTCCCTTCTCACAATGGAAACCCTTCACCGCTTGGAGAGAGCAATGGAATCAGATGAAACACATCCTAATCTTTTGAAACTTTCCCTAAGCATGATGCAGGTAGAAACAGATATGCCGTCACTACCGAACAGTGTTTCTAGCCCTGCATCCTTAGATTCAAGGTTATAAAGCGAGATTTTATTGTATGGCTAGGCCTTTATATTCTTTCTTTAATCATTTAAAACTTAATGGATTTCCCGCATCCAATATACAATTTCCACTAAATTCTACAAAAGTATGGCAACAGTAGAGCAATTTGCTGTTTTGCACCCTTCTCCATAATCTATATTTTTTTCACGTTTTTTTTCATTATTTTTTTTTAATTTAATTCCTAATTTGTTGTTTTTCTTTTCTTTAAGTGTGTATGTAAAATAATAATGAAAAAAAAAACACGTTTAATTAATCAGCATTTATTGCTGCGTTTGTTTATGCGCTGGATATAACGGCAGATGAAGTTTGATTGTTGTGCCATATGCTGACTGGCGAGTCCCCAAAATAGTATCAAAATTTCAGTTCATTGCTTTAAATCAGTGAGATCTGATCTCCTGTAGGTGGTTTCTATATTGGGAAACAGATAATGTGTAGGAAATTCAACTCATTTGACCCAGTGGTCAGTCCCGCATATGCAAAGGCGCAGACGACTGAATTGCGCACAGCGCGCGATGAGCGCGATGAAGAACAGTCCCTCTGTCCAGCGATCAGCTCGCGTCAAGGGGTGACGCGCCTGACGTCACGCCCTCTTAGCACGTGGGCTGTGGCATTCAGAGTTCTCATAAACAAAAGGCACATTGCGCTCTGGCTCCAGTCTTCGCGTGCTGTCGAAGGAGTAAGGTGCGCAAAGACAGTGGCTCTACATGCAGACGGAACTTCTATCAACAGGAACAGCTACATGGATACATAATTTGCAACTCTTTTAATAGCGATTTGAGGTATGTAACAGTAAAAAAACAACAACATTTTTTTAATTTAGTAAAATAGCTTTAAAAATGCTTTTAAAATAAAATTTGTGGGAAGAATTGTAAAGCAAAATTGTGACCGTTTCTTAACTTTAGCCTTTATTTTTAGGTGTTGCCTTTTACAAATATTAATTTTAATCTTGCCAACACCTGAAGATACATTTTCAAAGTTAAGTTGAAGTCATCTGAGTGCCTTGATGTTACAAAAATATATCAAGTAACTCGTACTGACCTGCTTAAAGCGTAAGATATATGAAGATGTTGTTACTGATGAATACAATATTTCTTTCACAGAAAGGCAAACGAACGGAGAGACTCACTCTGACATCAACCCCTATTACGAGCCCTGACTTCAGAGATTGTTCCACGAGAGATAAAAGTAGCAGGTGTGCGGAGGTAAACTGAAGCAGGCCAGGGAAATGTATGTCAGAAAGTTTGCATACATTCTTTCCGATGGAAAATCCTGTATTTCAATGACTACTTCTTAAGCAGAAGGTTAACTGTGGAAAAAAATAAAATCAAATAAAAAGAGTTTTATTTTCAAACTGAATAAAAAATAAATGATCTTTTATTTGGGTATGAATAAACACTTATTTCCAAAAGTGTGAAACTATAAAACATTTGAACAAATATTAAGCACCCTGTCAGAGAAAGCCATAACAATTCAGTTCTCTAACACTGCAGCCATGCCCTGCGTCCAGGCTCAGTATGGGACATCACCTCCAGGAGCCAGCCCTGCATCTCAGAGTTACAGCTACAACACCACGGGAGAGTACAACTGCGACTTCCTAACACCGGAGTTTGTCAAGTTTAGCATGGACCTGACTAACGCAGAAATAGCTGTCACTTCCTCGCTCCCCAGTTTCAGCACCTTTGTGGACACCTACAGTTCCAGCTACGACGTGAAGCCTCCCTGCCTCTACCAAATGTCCCACTCTGGGGATCAGCTGTCCATCAAGGTGGAGGAGATACCCGCACACAGCTACCATCATCAGCAGCAGCAGCATCATCATCAGCCCCACCAGGCTGAGGAGAGCCTACCCCATACCGGACCTATATACTATAAACCATCCTCCCCAAACATCTCCCAGTCACCCAGTTTCCCGGCGCCTCCACACCACACGTGGGAAGACAGCGGGTCCCTTCACAGTTTTCATCAGAACTACCTGGCGACTTCACACATGATAGACCAGCAGCGGAAAAACGCGATGTCTCGGTTGTTCTCATTCAAGCAGTCTCCTGTGGACACGCCGATGTCAAGCTGCCAGATGCGCTTCGATGGATCTCTGCACGTGTCCATGGGCCCGGACACCTCGGGTGCGCACCGTGCGCTGGACAGTTTTGCTTTACCGGCACCTCCGAGGAAACAGCACGCTGTGGGTTTATCCCATTCGCTCAACGTCGGACACCCTTTACTGGAAAGCCCGGTGGCCTCACCCCCGGCTAGAGGATCTCCATCCAGCGAGGGTTTGTGCGCTGTGTGCGGGGACAACGCAGCCTGCCAGCACTACGGGGTGCGCACATGCGAGGGGTGCAAAGGATTCTTCAAGGTACGTTTTTTGTTGTTTTTTATCACTACTACTACAAATCTTTTATCCAAAGTAGCCTACACTTATTACAGTCATAGTTACACTGGGGTAAATGATTGTAATTAATCGAGGGTCTGAACTTATAACCTTTTGGTTACCTGCCCAACTAGATATTAGAACAAGAAAATGCATGGTTTAGAACTGATCTACAGTAGCCTCGGCTACCCTTAATTTTCTCAGTTGTATTGATATGACCCAATATGCACCTAGGGACACCTCCGTTCATCTCTGCCACCATTACTTTCGTCTAGAATTAAATTGGTTTGTGCTGAGAGTCGTATAGCGCCTAACCGAGCGTAACGGAACTCCCAGTGGTGACATTAAGACCGCTCTTTATGTCACCGTCGTGATAGAATAATCTCGCTAATCCGACAAGAGGGGTCGCGGAGAGAGCGTCGGGGGACCCCAAATTATGGCTGCCCACGGATCTGTATTTACCCAATGTCTGCTCTGTCCGGCCCTTGAATGTATTACACAGCTTTGGATTGGAGTGCAGGGTTTGAGTGTCCTGTTCCATTGTAACTTCATACTGTGATTGCAGTTCAAGTTGTCCATGCGAATGGAGTAGATTTACATGCAATTAATACGCTACATGCATGTGCTGTTTCTTTATAGCGCACGGTGCAGAAAAACGCCAAATACGTTTGTCTGGCAAACAAAAACTGTCCTGTGGATAAAAGACGGCGAAATCGCTGCCAGTATTGCCGTTTTCAAAAGTGCCTGGTCGTAGGGATGGTGAAGGAAGGTAATGTCGAGCACTTTTTTGTTTTATTCACATGTCCAAGGCACCTTTAAAATGATACCCGTTACATTGTATTATCAAAGAGATGTGGCTTCATATTGTGGTGCGGTGTGTATAACCAATATATTTTTTTTTTACAGTTGTAAGAACAGCCAGTTTAAAAGGTCGAAGAGGTCGACTCCCCTCCAAACCTAAAAGTCCGCAGGAAATCCCGGTCTCTATGACACCCGTCAATCTCCTGAACGCCCTAGTGAGAGCGCACATAGACTCCAACCCCTCCATGGCCCGCCTGGACTACTCTAAAGTAAGCATCAAACTTTGTGTAAAACGTTAAGCTTTAATGAATTAAGTAATAATTTAACAACTATTCAACATTTTAGAAGTAATGATGAAATGTGAGTCTAATTTACACAAAATTATAAGAGGAAAGTTAATGATAAAGTTTTATTTGAACAAATATTTAAATTTTCTTTTCTTTTTTAAATTAAATTCTAGTTTCAGGCGAGTCCAGAGTATCATAGAGGAGCAGATGAATCTCTGCACATTCAGCAGTTTTACGATCTTCTCACTGCTTCAATGAGCATCATTCGCGGATGGGCAGAAAAAATCCCCGGCTTTACTGACCTGCCCAAATGCGACCAGGAACTGCTTTTCGAATCAGCCTTCCTTGAACTTTTTGTGCTGCGGCTGGCTTACAGGTAAACAGTCATAATCTAAAAACGGACTCGCTGTCTTTTTGCTGGATCTAAATAATCACTTTACCAATTTTCAGATCTAACCTGGCAGAGGACAAACTTATTTTCTGCAATGGGGTGGTTTTACACAAGTTGCAGTGCGTGCGTGGCTTTGGGGAGTGGATCGACTCTATCGTCGAGTTTTCTTCCAACCTTCAGAACATGAGCATAGACGTCTCTGCCTTCTCCTGCATAGCTGCTCTCACCATAGTTACAGGTAAGACATGTCTGACCTTTTCCAAGTGATGCACAGAATATACAGCGTGCTTCAGACCTCTGATCTGGTCTGTTTCTTATCTCCACAGAGAGACACGGACTAAAAGAGCCCAAGAAAACAGAGGAACTTCAAAACAAGCTCATAAACTGTCTGAAGGATCAGGTGTCCTGCAGTGGAGAATTGTCTAAACTGTTGGAGAAGCTGCCGGAGGTGCGCGCTCTGTGCACGCAGGGACTGCAGCGCATCTTTTACTTGAAACTGGAGGATTTGGTTCCCACGCCTGCGATCATTGACAAACTCTTTCACGATACCTTACCTTTCTGAACAATCGGCTGAACTGCGACAAATGCTTAAATCCTTCATGATTCCTCGATGTGGCGGACTTGAAGAAATGATATTGCCGGATGGTATTTTTCTTTTTCTTTTTTCCTTTTTTTTTTTAAAGTTTGAAACACGGCTGCCTGGGGACAAAAGTGAACAGCTCTGTTCGAGACAACCGCGGAGGAAATAATATCGATAGAATATTCAAAAGATTGCGAATAAAAATATTGTGGAGAGAAAAGGACTATTCTAATGCCTGTTTAAAGTGTATTCAGTTATAAACTGAGAAAAGTGCGGTGTGGTGGAAATGTATTTGTATCGTTACGCGTCATATTGTTTATGTTTATATACAACTTCTCATGTGTTATGCAAGATGTAGCCTAATGATTTAAGGGATCAAAATCATTTCGAGAAGGTACTTTAACCACTAGCTATAAGTCATTCTGCATTAAGAATAGAGTGAACAGAAGGATTTTTAAAACTCTATCTGCAACATTTCAGATTTCAGAATGGATAAAAGCATATAGAGCACGTTTTTGTGTTTATGGTTTCATTAGTGAATTTTATTGATATTAAGATATGAATCGCTTTTTTACAGTTCAGAACGTATGCATGGAATTCGTTATGAGCTATTAACTTTCTCCAGCACTTTGTATTAATTTCATATTGAAATAATGTTCGAGATTTACGTGCAACTGGTTTAAAATTCTTAACATTATGCTTATATTTCAGATCATTGTTTTCTATGATGTTATGGTTTTTGCACTGCATTCTATGTTAAGCTTCTCTCATCTAGTGTATTGCTGAATAAACCTAACTATTATATATTTTCTCTTGCTTTGTCAATATGATTTAGCCTACTTGTGTTCTATTAAAGTTTCGAATTTGCTTATGAAAGCTTTTGAAAGGTTTTTCATTCTAGTAAAGTAGCCTATTTCATACACTATTTCATTAAATCCTGAAACGAAAAAAAAAAAAAAACCCGCATCTTTTCGGCGGCAATATTTATAGGCGGCCTTTCTTCAGAAGATTTACGATTTAGCCTATAGAACAAATAAGGAGGAATTCTTGAAAATGTCCTGCGAATAATTTCCAATGAAACTGCCACATATTATTGCAAAGAAAAAAGAAAGAAAAACTAAAAGCTCATTAGCCTATATCATAATTCTGTACGAAATACAAAGCATTTAAAATGCTGTAAAAATAGGCTACCTTTACGACCGGTCTTGTTCAAATGATTTCGAAGTCAGCCGTTAAATCTGGAAAAACTTTTTCCTTAATTAATAGCCTACTCTTTTGCTTTACAGTTTTTACATAGCTACTGATGTTCAACATTCTCCCCGAATTACCACGATGATTTTGTAGAGCAAGCAACCCTCCAGCTCTATATGAAATGACAGTAACTGTTCTATCGTTTTACCGCAGTTCCGTCTCTCAGTGTAGCCTGAACTTTGCAAAAGGTCATATCTTTATTGAACAGATGAAATAACAAAACACAATCAGGATGCAACAGCCTGTGAATCATTTGAAATGAGTGTGGAGACACACAGGTAGTCAGCGCCTTTACCTCGTTACGATTTGTTCTACATACAACATCAGAAAGTGTAATGCGGAAAAATGTGAAGGATATGCAAAAATCCAGATTTGAAGAATCAATACTTTTACACAAAGGACGTAAATATAGATTTCAAGCTAGAGTACAGCAGTGATAGGAGGTATAGGTCTAAAATAGACCAACTCAGTGTCAGAGTTTGTCTCTTTTTGGTAAAGATTATTAAGTGAAGAAGTCTGTACCCTCTTCCTCTTTTCTATCTTTCCTCCCTCTCATTATTTAGGTGATAAAAATACAGATGAAATCATTGAAGTCATTACAGATTGTTCTGTTTGGTCCAGGCATTCAATTTAACCATTGAATGTGTTTCACAGAATTTTTGATTTAATTGTAAGCCAGTCCAAATGTCCCAGCTTTCAGTTTGTTAAATGAATGATGGCCATTCCTTTAGCAGTATTCCTTTCAAGATTAGATTCTGTCCCTTTGAACAAAGTATGATTTAATTATGGGATAAAAAACAAATCAATAGTTTTGTCTACTGCTTAATTTATATGTATTTGAAGATCGCCGAAAAACACTTTAATCAGGTTTTTGAGTAAAAATATATCTCTGGCATTAAATGTTTTGATGCTAGAATCCAATCGACATTGTAGATGGAATCTCTAAATGTAATTTTGAGATGTGATAGCTCTTCAAAAAGATTGTAAGAATAATCCCATCTGTTTGTGGATGGATGGTTTAAATGCAATAGTAATTGAAATGTTTAGTTATGAACACATTTACATTTTCTCAATCTTAGTCAATCTTAAACATTCCTGCAGTTTAGGTGTTTCTATCCAGGTGTCAGGTCTCTGTCCTGTGATGTGATCCTGTACCCCCCACCTCTCTGAGGCTGGGAATATAAAATATTGATTTATGTTTGGTAGAAAGGCCTTATAAAAATGATCACATACACGAAA
Source organism: Acrossocheilus fasciatus (assembly GCA_036784905.1). Classification (NCBI taxonomy): domain Eukaryota; kingdom Metazoa; phylum Chordata; class Actinopteri; order Cypriniformes; family Cyprinidae; genus Acrossocheilus; species Acrossocheilus fasciatus. The sequence continues at coordinate 8,507,824 of CM071943.1, forward strand.
GGGATTCATGAGCCCCAGATCAATAGACATCCTGTTTCTCAATGCTTTGGACCATCACTGACTGTGAAATGTTAAAATAAAGAAATCAATATTATCTGAGAAATGTCAAATTTATTATAATTATGAGGGTGAAGGACTGGCAAAAAATGTTCCTGTGGGAGCGGGTCTGAAAGGAGGGGTTTCAGACAAGGAGTGTGTGTGTGTGTGTGTGTGTGTGTGTGTGTGTGTGTGTGTGTGTGTGTGTGTGTTGAGTGAAGCCATGCACTATAGACAATGGATTTGTCATGTTGATACTTTACATGTGTGTGGATATGTGTATGAATGAGAAACACCCACTCTTTCTTGAGTGGCATATAGCCATAAAACCTGCAGGAAAATTAAGAAAGTAATATTGGATTAATAAACTTGTATTAGGAATCAGGAACCTGTTCCTTGTCAAGGCAAACTATCATGTAAGTCTCTTCTGACAATACTGAGATTTGTTCTTATCACTTCCTTGATATTTTCCAAATATTTTCTTGATATTTTCGAAAATGTGCACAATCTAATGCGAGACCACAGTGACTAGATTTCTCAGAGGAGTCTCTATGGTCTAAACATGCAGATGGCCTGTCTGGAATCAAAGAAGGACCAAGGGACATGCCATTTGCTCTGAGCCCAGACCAGCACACTGACACTATGTTCAGTTATGTGTTTCATGCGGCCTTTATTAATAATTCATCTATGGTTAATAGCGTTACAGAGAATTCTCAGATTCAAAGCTACAGCAGTCCACTAATACTACAACAAAACCACATTTTATTGAGCCACATCTGTGCGTTGATAATTGAAATGTGTAAATAATGAAAAAAAAAACTACTAATAAAAAACTAAAAAGAAAGAAAGAAAGAAAAAAAAAACAGAAATTAGCTGTAAAGATACAATGGAAAAATTTTCATTAACCCACCCATAAAATGCCAGAAAACTCTTAATCCTAGAAATGTAAATGAAATCAACTATATTAAATGCGCTGAGCAATTAAGAGGAAACGGCACATTTGCAAACACCTTAACATTGTTTCATTCTCCTAGCTGAATTTTCCTGTTTTCCACAATACTGTGAGTGCCATGCCTTTACAGATAGTCATTTGCATGTGACCTTTAATTTAAATGTCTGGAAAGATTGAACGGCAGAGGGTTGCTATTATTTGAGGAAAGGGACTCTAGGCCAACATCCTCTATCCCTCCTCCCTTTCAGAATTCTGATAGAAAAATTGACTATTTCATTGATTAAAACCAATCTTTATCACCATTAGAGATATTTTAGGTTATATTCACAAATTATATTCAATAAGGACAGAGACACAGTAGAGCATATTATAATGAACAAATAAATGCAACTTATAATAAATGCATGCATACAACGTTTTGTTTTTTGATAGTGACCAGTGACCAGCACTATCACCTCAATAATTATAACCTCTAATGTAGAACAAAATCTAAAAGTTGCATCTTTGTATCTTATTTATCCCTAAATGGTATTAGTGGTATTAGTATCATAAAGGTAAATATAAAAGTGTACATATTAGTACTTTTTACTGCCCCAGTCACAGTTTTTGTATCTTTTCCTGAGTGTATTTTTTTCTAAGTATAAATAAAAGCTGAATGTAATGCTAAAATCAACTTCACTGCTGAGTAAAAGAGTCAAAAAACACTCAAGGCTTGAGTCCATAACTATTATGTTATTCATGCACACTCTCAGAAATAAAGGCACAAAAGCTGTCACTGGGGCGGTATACCTTTTCAAAAGGTACACTTTTGTACCTATCAGGTTCAAATATGTACACTTTAAGTACTAATATGTACCTTCAAGGTACCAAAATGGACACTTTAGGTACAAACATGTACCTTTCGAAAAGATACCGCCCCAGTGACAGCTTTTGTACCTTTATTTCTGAGAGTGTATAATTGAGCCAAGGCTGACAGTCTTATGTAAAACCACATATCAAATTTAGTTTTCAGCTGTTTTTTTTTAAATTATTTTTTAAAATCTAGATGTCTTTGCCACATACGCCCTTAAACATGCGATAACACACATTAGTCTTCCACCCAATATTTGCAGTCATTAGAATCTAGTGATAGATTATTGATTGATTTTATCTTAATCACCAATAATACAAGGTTTTTGATCTTTCTTACAGGAATAAACTATGAACGGCTTAAAAGAATAGTTCACCTAAAAATGAAAATTCTGTCATCATTTACTCATGTTGTTGTAAACCTGTATGCATTTCTTTCTTCTGCAGAGGATATTTTGAAGAACATTAAACAGAATCTTCATTTTTGGGTGAACTATCCATTTAAAATGAGTGAATATTTTATGTCTATTGTCTCTCTGCTTCTCTCTGCTTCTCTGCACATTTATCTCATCTTGTTGGCAGGATGACCACACCCATTTCTTCATCCATTAATCTGCATTTTGAATGGCACTGTAAATCAAACTGTAGCCCCGCCCACCTCCCCATCATTGCACTGAAGGAGCCTCCCTCCACCTCAACCGTCATATACAGATCCTGTGGTTTATGTCATGGGGGTTGGCGAGTGTGCGATCACCATGGATACATACAAATGAAATATGACAGAGTGGATGCTGTTAATTACTCTAAAAGAAATTAAACGGAGGGGAATCAAGCTTTGAAATGTGAGTGGAATTTAAGTAGTCACGTTCTGTAATAAGGTCATCTTCCATAATAGATCAGTCTCACTGCATTAAATAAACAGTTGACCCTTTTGAGGGAGAGACACAACCATGAACACAGTCATCTAAACAAAGTTGATTCATCTGCATTGCCTTGATGCCACTGACAGCCTTTAAATAGGTGCTGCCACATGAATGAAACACACAGCAGAGGACATTACAGCTTTTAAATATGTATTTTAATTTTATTTTTTTCATTTAACATCACATGTTGCCCAACATACTAATTCTGTATAGCCGGTTCTGAGGTGTCTGTAAGGCACTTAACCACAGGAATTAGTTCTGTGAACTTTGGGGCTTTTGATGTCAGTATTGATTCAGCTACAAAGCGGTAAGACCCTTATCAGAACTCACGCAGGGGATTGCTATAAGAGCCCATACTAAGAGTCTATCTGTGACCGATAGGAGCAGGATGGGGGTGGTTTGTGCAAATCCTTGCAGGGCTTAAATTGACAGCGGAGCACATGAAATATGAAGTGGACATCAAAATAAGGAATAAACAGAATCTAAACCAGCAAAATATGCTTGTGTTATATAGAGATACAGATGCTTTATGTTAAAATCAATGCAAAGACAACATACTTATAAATTTACTTTTTTATATATGTCACAACTAAAACTTTACATAAAATTAGTTTTTGATTGGAGATTAAATAACCATTGAGGAATGGAGCATTGGGGAATGCTTATTACGGATATTACTTACGTTGTAAACTTGTATGCATTCCTTTCTTCAGCAGAGGATATTTTGAAGAACATCAGTATTTTAATAAGTACTCATTTTAAAAGTATGCTAAAGTGCGCTTTTTTCACAAGAGGTCTCATTTTCCTAAATGGTGACCTCCAATCATGTCCAAATGAGACCTGAAAAAAGTACACTTTAGCATACTTTTAAAATGAGTACTTATTACGGATATATCAAAGAATATACTTAAGTGCAATGTGAATGTAATGTTTTAAGACACATAACTAAACTATTATTTACAATCAAATGCAGCTGAGTGTTTTTGAGAGTTCTAAGTTTTACTTAAGTAGCACTTAAGCACATCTTGAAATATGGTTAAAGTGTTTTGCTGAATACACTGACAAGCATTTATGGTATATACTTTAATGTCATTTTAGCATGTTAGTTAAAACATCAAATTAAGTCTACTTCTTTAAAGCATGACAAAAGTATACTAAAACATATTCATTTAAAGTTTTAATTTGACATTATTTCAAAGTTCACTTTTTAAAACTGTTAAAAGTACTTAAGTATGTTAAAGAACACACTGTTGTCATAAAAATGTGCTCTCTTTAAGTAAACACTTAAGTGGCCTTTTATTTTGCTATTATCTGCAGTATACAGATATTAAGTACAGTATTTTAAAAAATATAAATTTTAAAATTTGAAGTATACACTAATTAAGCACACATATTTTCACAAGGGACATGGTAGCTCTGGTGTTTTGTGCTTTCACCCATCCAATGTATTCAATCTCATGGGACATTTGAATCCCACCTGGAGTTGAGCAATGAGACAACAAAACTCGCTGTGTGAAATCAGTGTTTGTTAGAAAGAAACTTTTTTTGTTTGTCTTTTCCTCTAATTCAACCCTGAGGGCAGAGTTTGTAGCTGTACAGCCCATACAAATAACTAAGTGCATCTAAATAAGACTCTATTATTAATATTTAAAGATAAGATTCCGTATTCTGAAATATATGCTGACTCTATCCATTAGAATTTATTTGTATATAGATTACTATACTATGAATGTTTTGTATATCAATAGTGGAATCACTGTCCAACACAGACGGACCTGGTAAGAGGCACAGTGGGATTCTGTTCCTGGCCAGAAGAACATCAGAATACCCCACAGAGACTGTACATCCACACCTGCCTGGCCATTAACCCATTCAATTAGCTTCCACCAGAGGGTTCTGCTAATTATCTTAATTGCATCTTTAATGATGTGAGTCCTTTAAAACAATGAAGATATCTCTTCTGGAGCAATCAAAATGCAGTAGACTATTAGGCTGAGTGAAGCAATAAATACTACACTGACAAAGATTTAAGAAACACACTATCATTAGCTAAGCCAAAATTGTTATGCAAAAGATTTTTGCATTACATTATGATTATTTAATGTAGGAAGTCATTAAATGTGCTCTTGAAAATGAGAAAACAGGCTACTCTACTGAGGATTTCCAGACTAATATATTACATATTTAATGAGTTATTATTGGGGCAATTTGAATTTAAATTATATTTAATATTAATATTAGCCACAAGATGCTGTTTAATCAGCACCCACCACACGTAATTTTCCAAAAACAAAGTGACGCCCATGTTTTATAGTCTTTCTAATAACAGTCTTTGTGAAGTGCAAATGTATAGCTGAAGGTGAGAAGGTTAAAGGTGAGGTGCATCTTCATGTTCTCTGACCCAATATTTGACATACTGTATCTGACGTACTGTGTCTTGGACGATTTATTGATTTTTTTTATTTAATGTTAATTATTTGTCAGTTTTCTTTGCATAATTCAATCTCTCTATCAAAGGACAAGTTACATTCAGAAACAGACATTTTCCATCAAAACACTGTTTGGTTTGCCCACCACCATCAAGATAACACTGATAAACTCATTTAGTTTGATCACAACCAGAAATTTCAGAATATTACTGGAATATAAACAACTATAAAGAATATAGAGAGGATTGAAAGAGTAAAGATCCAAACCTAAAAAAAAAACATCAATGCTGAGTGCGAATGACACAAATGGAGATACAACAATCAATAAGCTTGGCAGATGTGCTGATATGTATTAGCTAAAACAGATTAATTTCATACACACACCTCTCATACTTGTATTTATGCTGAACTGTGCCTCATCCTGCTTCATTGTAATGGAAAGTCTTGCAGAACTAGAGCAAACAGTTTCACACTGTCTCTCCAATATGACACGGACCACTGGGAATCAGACCCTCTGTTTACCTGTGCTGTGTTAGGTCATTATTCCTCCCTATCAGTATTCAGAAAGCGATGCTCAGATTACGAACAATATGACCCAATTCGGCCTATAGAGAAACACACAAAACATAGAGACACTGTTATAGAGCATAAGCTTTTGCACTGATGCATTATGATCTTCTTATAAACATCTCTAGAGGAAAGCACAGAACTACATGAGTTTCTTAACTTTGAATGGAGACATCCACCAATCAGAATTTACAAAAAAAAAAAAAAAAAATGACAAAGCACTCCGCAAATGGTGATTGAGCTCTTACAAAAAGGTCATCAATTTTTTGGATTCGTAAAGGATTCATTGAACATGATCGATTGGATTCATTAATGACACATATGAAGACACACCAGATCAATCTAAATGGTAAACTGGCATCATTGTCATCATTTTGCAGCTCAGTGCTCATAAAGCCTATTAATTTGTGCTCAGAAATGATCGTATATCATTTAATGAAGATAGTATGCAGCTTTAACATGACATAAACATCAGTCACTGTTCAACGCGATTTGTAGACAGGAACCCCTTTGTAGTATGTAACATGGCAAAAAGCGAATTAATCTTACGAAATCAAAAAGAGAGATTTGTTGCTTTCAGTCCATGTCTATTAGCGTTGCAGCCATTTATATGTTATTCATAGTTGATCACATTTTTTAGCAGATGTCTTGCTTTTTGTTGATCAGGTGGCTGTGAAATTTTCAGTGTAGTCACCAAATATGCCACATGCACATATCATATATTTATAACAACTTCTATTCAAGTCAAAGCTACAGATTTATAACTCTTTATAGCCTGGTCATCCCAAAAGCCTTCCCAGGGAAATTGGCCTGTTACTCATAAGGACCCCAGCGTTCCTCAGAACATTAAACTGCTGGACTGGCAGGATGACACAGACTACTGTCATGGAGCAGCCTGTACCTTGCATGGACTTGAAAAGTTTTATAAAGCTCCATGGGAAGAGGAGACGGCACAACATGTCATGCGGAAAGTCATTGATGCCTCTAACATTTGCAGCAAGTGTCTTCCATCACGCATTCTAGTCAACATGCTGTGGAAATGTATTAAACATCAGATAAAATCTCTTTCCTCCAGGCTCAAAAGCGTACTGTACACCATGAAGGGCAGGTACCATGCAAAGCTGACAACAGTGTGGTCACTAATGTCCTACATTTCCACAACGATTAAGGGTATGCTTGCATGACTACTTTGTACTAAAAACAGAAAAGCTTTTCCTTTGCATCTTTGAAAAGTTTCACATACAATGTGAAAATAATCCCTGTTCACACAGATCCGTAAAAATGACAAAAAATTCTGTATTATGCATGCCAAGAGAAACAATAAGCGCATGCCCTGCGCACACACATACCCACCTTTTTCCTATGTCTACTGCGTTTTAAATTATGGGAGGCACTTCCGGTTTGGGAAGTTCCACTCAAAAAGACTGCAACAAATCATTTCACATCATAAAACTGTGCTACAAATCATCCTTATCCGTCATTTTGACTGACTGGACTGTTAATTTTCATTCATTTTCTATTTTCCGAAGTTAGGAGAATAACGTTAAATTTTGGTAGGTAGCCTATAGCCTATTAATGTGACATGATATAACAACAATATCTAGAGAATGCCTCTTTTCAGCCCGCTGCATTATTTTCCTCCTGGATTATTGTCATGTTTCCTTTGTTTTCTGCTGTAAGTAAATGAAAAAAGACAACAAATACTGTGCATTTGTGGTCTGCTCTCCCGATTTAATATGTAGCCCAAACCATGAATAATTCCCTGGAATGCAAGAATCTTTCATTTTTCTCCCCAAATCCTCATGTCTCTTTCAAGGTTTGTTTTCACACTGATGCTGTAAAATTTAATTGTTACGAAATATAGGCCTATTACCATAATGATATTTAACACGTCCGTAATATTGCTGCGGATAAAAGGAGGATCTTTTGGAGTTATTCATGGAATGTTGGTTAATGCTTTTACACTTTTAAATTTCCTGTTAATGATCGATGATTGAAGGCTGAGTAAATTAATGTCATTGTACCCAGTTTTTGACAATGCTTATTATTTCTTTCATAGAGCGAACCTTTTGCTGATTGTTTACAGTGTAAGTTACTTCCATAATTTGCGCAACGCGTCGCGGGGTGTAGGAAAAAGTTGGATAGACTGACCACAAAATATGTATTTGCATGATGTTACCATGTTCATGTTCAGATAACTGTTTTCAAAAACGTGGAGTTTGAAACCTATTTTCAGCTTATGTTTTCAGGCTCCCAAAATGCTGCTGTTGTGTAAACAAATAGTCAAAATGCATAAAAAGATTTCAGTTTTTACTTGAGGATGGTGTCAGCGTACCATGCACTTTGTGTGCAGTTGGACATCATGTTCAAACATGCATCTCATTAAAAACCATGTGATTTTACGAAGGAGGAATAAAACCGCAAACTAGGAGTGATTTCTTTGGTCTGATCCCCAGCTGCAGCCAATATGGAATGTATGAAGATTCTGACTGGTGTAGAAGCCTGTTCTTTCACATTTAAATTAAATTAGATGATTAGTTTACCTCAGATAAATCATTGTTAAAGAAAAGCAGTCATTGCTAGATGTAACAAAAAAATAAATAAAAAATGTATTGACTGGCGGCGGCCATGTTTTTTGAAGTCTAAGTATTAGAGCAGTATTAGAGGATATTAGGACATTCAAGAAAGAAAGCACATACCAATTTTTCAAATGGTTGCTGCAGAGTTATAGGGGTTTTTCAGTTGTAAGGCCACCTACTGGCAGAGTTGTATGAAACTTCCCGTGCGTCCTGCTGTCTATGTGTCTCAAGCTTTGTTAAGCTTGGACATTGTGTTCAGAATATATGGTCAGCTTGCTTTGTGGAAATGCATGCATACGATCAGCTGATTCTAGGGAGCACTGAAGGAACACTTGCAAGCTTGGACAATCAAATGCGAGGACCGAAACTAACCATTGCACAATGTGAATTATGATAGACCACATTCGTTGTGAAAATATTTACATTCCTATATAGCACAAATTGTGTATTAGATAACTGACTATATGGTGCACTACAGAACTACATTTCCCAGTAGGCATTTTCTCAATATTGAAGTGGAATCCAGGATGCTGGAAGGCCCAGCGCAGTGTGGTTGGTGATTCAGATTAAACTGTATCTTCCATAGGGGGGCCGCTCTGAGAGCTTAATTAAGTCATAGGACCCTGGCAATGACGAATGCCTCTTAACATGAGCATGCTAAGACACCGGTACCGCTGCCCTTTAGCTGTGCATCTTCTGTTGAGCAAAATACCACCATAGCATCCATAATTTTTTCTCCCAATTCCCTTCGCCTTAGTGCACAACCATAATTTGATGAATAATCCCACATTGTTTTGAGTCAGAGAATCTGGTCTTTTCCAGGGGGTCTTGTCCATGTTCTCATGTTTAGAGCATGACAGTGCAACACGACTGTTGGTGGGATCTTTCTGGATCCTCGGTTCTTTTGGTGTTTCCTAGCATCAGTCTATTCATCACCATCGCAAGCCTCCTGTTCTGCTCTGTGTCTTCCTTCATCACTGCAGCTAATTAAAGAGCTCGGAGGTCTGCTACTGTTTCCACTGCCTTGTATTACCATTAATTACAATGACATCTCAGATCCTCGGCATAGCAGCACAGTGATTCATGGCGCAGTGTGTCGGAGTAAGAGACTTATCTTGCACACTCACACACACTCCTGTACATATGCATGGATGCACTCACACATACACACACAAACATAATAAATTAGGCTCTACTGAAGACTGATGGCCCACAATGTAACACCATAGATCAATTAAGCACGCAGAGAACGGGAAGGCTAATCTCTGAATATAAAGAGTTGGCTTTTCTGCCTCTTTTAAAGCAAACATCATATTTTGAGATTACACAGACAAATAAGGCCCTAACTCAATAGGAAAAACAATATTTTGAGCATTTTTAAATTAAATTCTGTGGAACTGTGTAAAAGCACACCAAAAAAATGACTGAAGTTTTTTTTTTTTTTTAACAGAGTATATTCTACTGCTGGAAGGCTGTTGTATGTTAGAAGTGTGACAGAATATTGAGTGTGATCTTCCTGTGACTGAGGTCACTCCGTGTTTTACTTCTGGGTCACAGGACTGATGGAAGATACACATCAAAGTATGAGCTCAAAGCAAAGGACTCAACATCAGCTGTGTTTCAGACCAGTTCCACAGATTTGATACATATATAAGAAAAAGGTTTTCTGCCTCTCAGTTTTATTTATTTATTGGAATATAGTACATAAAAAAAAAATTGTGTTCAAAAGACGTAATTTTAAGTGGATTTGGATAAAGGTGTCGGCCAAATGCAAATTTAATATAAGTAAATAAAAATATTATTATTACTATTTTTATTTTTGCTTTTTTAAAAAGGAAATTAATAGTTTTATTCAACAAGGACAAATGAAATTGATCAAAAGTGACAGTAATGACATTTATAATGTAATTAAATATTTCGATTTCAAATAAATGATGTCCTTTTGAAGAAAGAAAAAAAATATTAGGCAATACAACTGTTTTCAACATTGATCATAATCAGGAATGTTTCTTGAGCACCAAATCAGCATATTAGAATGATTTCTGAACAATCATGTGAAACTGAAGACTGGAGTAATAATGCTGAAAATTCAGCTTTGCCATCAAGGAATAAACCACATAAAATATATGCAAATATAAAACAGTTTAAAAAATGTAATAATATTTGACAATATTACAGTTTTTACTGTATTTGCAATCAAATAAATGCAGACAAATTAAAAACAAAACAAAAAAAAATCTCAAACCAAACCTTCTGAATGGTACTGTATATACACATATGAATATAAAACATTATTTCCTATTTCTATTTCTATATATATATATATATATATATATATATATATATATAGTTGTCTGATTTTGTATTTCAAAGAGCAACATCTGCCGTCTTAAAAATCATTGCTCAAGTGAAGTGTATACCTCATGCTGCCTTTCTAAAATATAATTAACCTCTGACTAACCCATTCTGTTGTCTGTGAAGCCTGTGAATGAGTCTAAAATGGAACTGTATAGATGTCCCTAATCTAATAGAGACGTGATCGGGCTAAATGCAGCCATTTTCTTTAAATGGACACAGCCACTATCACACAGAGAGGGGGTGAATCTTATGGCTGTGTGGCAGAGAGGGAAATTGTGGAAGAAAGAAAGAAAGAAAGAAAGAAAGAAAGAAAGAAAGAGAAGAATAGTATGTTTTGCTCAGGCCCAGGAGTAGATAAGCAGCACACAGGGAATTAGTCTGTAAACATTGTCAGTGATTGACACGACACCCCAGCCTGTGGGAAACTTTACATTTTATTATCGGCCTGTAAAACTGCATTTTACAGATCCACATGCTGCTTTAGCGGTGTGTGCGGGAGGTATATGGGTCGAGGGTGGTGCACTTGAAGCCTGTTTTGATCGGTCCTCACTAAATATCCACCCAATTTTCACAGGTCTGGGTGAGCTTTGAAGAAAATTGAGCAGATTTGCGATGAAGAGCCCCTCTGGAGGAATTTGAGAGTGTTTGAGGATTAGGAGGTTTTTATTCTCAGCATAAGGCCCGGTTGAAGAAGTATCTGATGCCTCAGGAGGTGAAGCTCAGCCGAGCATTCCAGTAAATAGAGATTCTGAAGATAAAGAGTTGAACTGACAAGCTTATGGACTTGGACAAAGTGAGTTGGCATACAGTTCAGCTTTTATGCAAAGCAAATAATATTCTGAAATGTTGGGAGGGAAGGAAAGTTTTCATCCTCTCATGTGTTAATCCAGAATCAATCAAATAATCGAAACGTAAAAGAGCAAAGGGTGTGTTTGAGGAACGCTCACATGTGACACTTTGAAAAAATAAAATAAAACTGTCTTTATGACTTAAAAGGTTTTATAGCCTGGTTCATGTCTGAATACACAACGATGAGCTCAAACACAGTAAAACGTGAAGATATGGGGAATCAATTTAAAAAATAAACCACGGTCGACATCTAGTGGTAATATTGGTGTTGCAGGTTTAAAGTGCTTATTCTTCTGTCGCCAAAAGGTGTCGCTATTTCTCAAAAAAATTTCTAACGGTACGAATCAGTGGAGTACAACATCTTTTTTTGAGTAATGTTAAATAATATGAATTTAATTTTAATATACAAAATATTAAAAAATAAATTTTAAAAAATTTGAATGTTAAAGGAATAGGAAAGGGTAACACTTTAGTTAACTGTAGTTATTTGCTTATTAACATGCATATGAGCTACTAGCATATTGGATGTTTATTAGTACTTGGAAAGCACATATTATTTATTCTGCATGACCATATGTTAGATGCCTAAACTTAACAACTACCTTACTAACTATTTATAGCAGCGAATTAGGCGTTTACTGAAGCAAAAGTCGTAGTATACTATAGTGAGAATTAGTCCCTAAACTAAAGTGTGACCAAGGAAGGAAATAAAATGTCACAATCAAATAGACAATATTGGGGAGTAGGTATAACTAATTACATGCAATTGTATTATGTAGGCTAATTTAATTACAAAATAAGTAACTGTAATCAGTTACACACCCACAGATTTAATTGATCTCTTTCCCAAATTGTATTGACTGCTCTATGAGACGCCAGTGTTTCAGGAGTTTAGGACACAGAATAGCTGATTCGGTTTATTTCCTATTTGGGTTTATGTATCTGCTTTATTTTTTAAGATTAGCTGTATTTGTTCCAAGGCATTGTTAGATGCCAGTGTCTGCAAAGATTTGTTTTGAAACTATTTCTTGTTATGATATTAAATCTGTATATAACCTCAGAATGATCTCAAAGTATAAAGTCTGATTTGTGGCAGCTGTGCTTTAAAATTAAATTATTATAATCAAGTGATGAAGGATTTTGATATGATTTTTGACAGTTATTATCAGTGTTGATTACTGCAAGGTTAACCCTACTTGCTTCAAATGTCTGAAAATGATTAACAGTTTAAAACATTTGTTAGAAATTTAGAAAAGCAGCCTAATCAAATGTGATCAGTTACATCACTTTAAAGTAAATTAGCCTACATTTTAAATAGGGTAACTTGTAATCTGTAAATTTCCAATGTAACCTTCCCAACAATGTAAATAGGTTTATAATATGAGAAGTGGACGGACCTGACATAATATGTGGTGAAGAAAGAAGAAGAATTTAAACAGTGCTGATTACACGCTCTCTTTGCCATATGATTAGAGTTACAAGCCCCTCCCCTCTCCTGCCGGGGCGGGATCTGACGCGTCCGGACACGCCCTGATGTCCCGGTGACAGCACGGACAAGATGGCGGCCAGCTGGGAAGTGAAGTGAGGATGTCAACATCATTTCTTCAGTTCAAACAAGTCGGGATTTTCACCACCCACCCCCTCGATCAATCCGCGATATAGTTCATGTTCCGTGCATCTGTTTTAGGAGCCGAAACCGGGGCATTTTGACGCAAACGCGCGCATGTTTTTGCGCTATGTTTTGGAAATCCGTTTGCGCAAAGAGGACCATCAACTCTTGACGAGCGATCTGGCCTGCATGAACCTCCAAAACCCACTCCAGGAGTCATCAAAAGAGCGTTTCAACATCCGATCGCACGCTACATCGACTGAAACTCCGCGATCAGTCCGATCGACGCTGTTTTGATTGGTGTTTGCGGTGATTTCCGCGAGGAAGAGCAGCAGTTCTCATTAAAGCTGCGGAAGTGGAGGAGAGGTTTTCACGCCAGTCATCTTTCAGATGCACTTTCTGTCCTTTCGTGGATGCTCTTCGCTCCATTATCCAGCTGTAAAATATCTAAGACCGCATTAAACTCGGGCAAACGGGATCCGGGGGTGCATTAGCTGTATTTTTTCCGGAAACAGTGTTTTTTTTGCTGACTTGCTGGCCAGTTTTAGTGGTTAAAGTGACGCCATGGCTCATTCTCCAGTGCAGGGCAGTCTGCCTGGGATGCAGGTAAAGATACACACAGCATCTTTTATTTAAAGTTGACTGTGGAACATATTATGGTTTTGAAGTGTATATGTATTGTGTAATATCCCTCGCTTTCATAAGCTTAAGAGTTTCCACTCTCTGATAAGTTGCAGAAGACCATGAATCTGTTTGACTCCCTCCTTGTCTAATGTGTTAAATAGTGTTAAACATAAACTTGTGTTATGCAGTATGTGTATTTTCTGAGTAAGGTCGTCTTATTGCTCTCTACAGGCCGGGTGAAGTGATAGGGTGACCACTCATGTAGTTGTTCAGTCAGTGGAACCCCAAATATGATAATATGTGAAATTCTAATCATGTAAAAGGCAGTAATATATTTTCACACACAAATTACCAGTTTATACTGTGAATGATTTAATTATAAGTTTATGAAAAATATTATTTGGAAAATATTTCTGAAATGTTGCATTTTTAAAAAATAAATCTGCTTTTGTTCTGTGCTCTTAGATGCTTTTAGTTAAATAATCTTTATTTTAATACGTTTATTTAATTATTTACTAAATTTAATCTTATTGTATTATTCTGTTTTACTTTTTTTTTTAAACGTAATATTAAAAAGTATATGTTTTTATTTTTTTCCTCTCTAAACTTTTTTTTATGTATGTAGTAGTGGACTGGAGGTGGTTTGATTAGGTTTGGTTTACTGTTTTTTAAATATTTATGGTGAAACACAGCAAATGTGATGCTTAATAGAAGAGGCATCTAGTCCTTCATCATCTGCGAAGCTTGAAGGACAACAATTTAGAAAGCATTCCCATTAAATATTAACATTTTTATGTTGTAGCTCTCTAAAGAGCATTAGCACCACCTTTCTGGGACATCTTTTATGAAACCAAGATCATGTATGAAGTAGGACAGTACCAATGTAGAACCCTTTTCAGGGTCAATCTATTAAAATTTTCATGTTCTTGCCCTCTAGAGAGCATTAGCACCACTGTAACCTTTCTGGGACATCCTTTATAAATCATGATCATGTATGAAGTGGGACAGTACCAGTGAAGAACCATTCTGTTCTTCAAAACACAAAGATCCAAGAAAGAAAGGAAAACGTGAAGTGGAAGGGTATAGACAAAAGGAAAGAGGGCGATGAGGGATGGAGAGATGTCTCCAGAGAGTAGTCATTATAACTGGGTCGCTTGGTTGGGTCTCTATTCATGCTGGGCCATATGACTGGTTTGCCCTCAGGACAGGAGAGCAATCTGCCATGCCTAGCAGTTGAAATGGCTTATCTTTCCTTTAGGTTGAATATGCAGGAAGCCATTGTTGGCTAAGAACCTCCATCTTTTAAGGAGGCCCTAAAAACCAAAGAGAGTCCATGTGAGATGAGGAAAACCGGCATTATGTAGGAGGTCACAGACTTCCAGGGAGGGCCACAAGTCACCGGTTCTGAGAGCGCAGTGATGGAATAAGCGTTCATCCTCTAGTATTTCCTTATGGGTCACAGAGGAATTGTGGGGGTCATCCATTAGGAACATTTCTGAAGCCTGCATGCTCTCACCTGGCTGTAACACACCTCATATGGCCGGCCTCAGAGTTTCCAACTCCCTAAAACACAAACACAGATGGGAGCCAAGGGATGACGTGGCCTTCTAAAAGAATTTGTTGGCTGTTACACCTGTCAGTGTGCATCGGGATCAGGATTACAGAGATCAGCTGGGAGTGTAGGCGAGCAATCAGCATTAGGGCTGAATCAGGGAGCAAAGCCTTCATCATCTCCGTGATGGGACGAGTAGATGACAGCTAATGAGTCTCTGAGTGATGCATTAAAGGGCTTCTCTGTGGGTGTGTGCGCTTTGAGGAAAGACGTGCGAAAATCATCTGTGTATGAGAAAATCGATTTGTGTGTGTTCATAGGATGGCATCACTAGTTGACGGAGTGCAGATTGGCAATCGGTCTCCAAGATATTTGTAAGCACGCGTCATTTATCACGGTGATGACTGTTCACTGGCCTCTTTTCCCCTCTTTCGTGAAGGCTTTTGTCATCTTTTGAGATATATTGCTTGTTGTGCTGGAGTCGGTTGATTAGAGTTGTTTAAAGCAGTGGTCCTCAGCTGAGTTTGTTCTGGTAGGTTCAAACACTGAGAAATGCGTAGGAAAAAATGCAACTACCCAGCATAGCAGCAAAAAAAAAAAAAAGTTTAGAATTGTTTAAGTCTGTGTGACCGATCGAAATCTGTGGCATTTTGTTATAAATTCCCTTGGCCAAATTAGACAGATGCAAACATGGACGTGTTGTCTCATCCATGAAATTAATGAATGAAAATATGCAAAAATTATACTCGAGGCTGAATTTATCAAAATGCAGTAAGAAATGTAATAGTGCTAAGTCTTATTACAATTAAAATAACTCTTATTAATAGTGTTGAAAACACTTGTATTGTATTTTTGTGGAAACTGTGATATTTTTTGAAGAATTCTTTAAATAGAAAGTTCAAAAGCACAGCATTTATTTGATATCAGAAGCCTTTGGTACATTATGAATATCTTTACTGTCACTTTTGAGCAGTTTTATATGGCCTTGCTGAATAAAAATATCAGTGTCTTTCCACAAAAAAAAAAAAAAAAAAATTTACTGACCCCAAATTTTTAAGCAATACTGTGTATTGAATATGGGTTAACCATAGAAATTCAAGAGATATTTAGAAACTAAATGATCAATTTCCTTATGAGTTGAGTTGATAATTTTGCACATTAATGAAAATGATTCTGATTTTAATACTATTAAGTGTTTGATTTTATGTTAAACAGTACTGGGTCAGAATCTGGATCTTGTAATGAAACCAGTTCAGAAGCACTTGAATAATTGAATCCAATGATATTTGTATAAAATGAAATGGAAAACACATCTTCAGTCACTTCAAAACTTTGCTAGAGGTAATCAGCCCTTTCAGCCTTATATCAAAGCATGGTCAAGATATCCCTAAACAGATTTCCATTTATTCACGGTTCCCTGAGGTATGAGGCATTAGAATAATGTACTTTAAGCTGGGGGCGAAATCTGCTCTCTTTCATCTTGTATCTTTAGCGCACTAATGCTGTGGACGATCATCTCTGTCCTCATCCATTTAACTGGATTTCACACTTTTATGAGGTCTCCATGAAATCCTGCCTGCGTGTACCTCCCGCAGCGCCTCTCATACTGCATTGGACAAGCTGTTCTGCTGTTGTGTTCGGCATCAATATGACGTTCGGTAGGTTTAGAGTTTATGCTAGCAAAAGAGATTTGGAGGATTTTAAGGTCGTGAATTTTTTTGCGTGCTCAGAGGATGTGCGTGGCAGCAGTTTAGGATTGTCTTAAATTCTGGCTACATTGACGGTTAGTCTAGCATAGTTTGTTTTGCTTTGTTTGAATGATCTTGGTGAAGTGGTGGTGATGTCTAGGACAGGTTTTGGAGGCTTAAGTTAGCATGCAAGTGTTAAACCCAGAGCAGTTTGAGGTTTAGTTATTTCTGCTGTTATTTATTCAAGTGCTGCTCAGTTTAACCACCGTGGACTCGGCAATGAACTTCCTCATGCTAATAATGTTGATGCTGTTTGTAGCTCTCTCTATGTTTCCTTTAAGAGGGCCTCAGGGGTCTGAGATGTTCAGGGTCATGGCTGAGACCTCAGGGAACTTTGGTCCCAACCAGATGTGCTTCAGTTCTCAAACATACTTACTCAGGTCCTGCTTCAGTAGCATTTCAAAGAACTTCTAATCAAACCAAACACTGGATTATAAAAGCCTATTTTAAGACTGCTCAGAAGTTTAACCATAACCATTAAATTGAGGTCATTTTAGGTAATGGTCATCCTCTTGGTTTGCGGTAGGTTAGAAAACTTTTCCTGTTTTTAAAATATAGAATCCTTTATGCAGTGCTGACTAGGCCCAAGTCTCCTTTCTGTGTGGAATTCTTACCCTAAACCGTCACATTGTGATTTATCAGTGGTGCGTGATTTTGTAAATTGTTTAATCTGCATAAAACTAATTGAAGACATATATGCTGAAATGTCTTTGTTCTTCTTTCCAGAATTTAAAAGCAGATCCTGAGGAGTTGTTCACTAAGCTGGAGAGAATCGGTAAGGGTTCATTCGGAGAGGTGTTTAAGGGCATCGACAATCGCACGCAGAAAGTTGTGGCCATCAAGATCATCGATTTGGAAGAGGCTGAAGATGAGATTGAAGACATTCAGCAGGAAATAACAGTGTTAAGCCAGTGTGACAGTCCCTTTGTCACCAAATACTACGGTTCCTACCTAAAGGTGAGTGGCCAGCATATACAAAAAGGCACTTTGAGGTCATGCCGTGTGCCCTGAGGGATACAGGTCATGATGACACAGAGGGCTCAAGGAAAAGTGATATTTCCTGTGTTAACTGAATTCCACTTGAACAGTACAAACCCCATAGGGCTTCATTCAGGTCTCAAATCTTTTTAGCTACACTACCGTTTCTGTATTTTTATGTCTTTGTAAAAAATTGATACTTCTGTTCACCAAAGAAGGATTAAAGGCTTAGTTCACTCAAAAATAACAATTCTTTCATCATTTACTCATCCTCACGTCTTTCCAAAACCTTTGGTCACCTTTTGAAACATTAAGATATTTTTAATGAAACCTGAGATATTTCGGTCCCTCCATTGTCCAAAAATGTAATGCATCAAAAAGTTCATCAGAATATTGTAAAAGAAATCCACCTGAATCGAGCAGTTTATGAAGTCTTATAAAGAGAGACATTGATTTTTTTATTTTTTATGATGAACAAATTTAAGTTAGGCTTTTAGTCATATATAAACATTGATCAATGGACATGCATAGATTACATCAAATATGGTTAACAGAATCTCAAAAGTGCTTGCCTGACATACAGTAACAAATGAGGTTTGTTCTTGCATGTCACACAAGCACATTGGAGCCTCCACAGGAACTATTGAGGTTTGTTTTTGTGCATTAAGCAAGTATTGTTGAGCTGCTGTTTACCATATATGATGTGGGTTTTATATGGGTTTGGAATGACAGGAAGGTGAGTAATTGATGACTGTATTTTCGTTTTTGTGTGTACTGTTCAGCTTTAACATCTGATTTCAAAGCCTCATTACTGCAGCTTATAAGAAAACGCTGTACCCTCATCCTCAAGTAGTCAGTTTTATCTTCTAATTTGGTACTAAAGAAAGCTTGTTTATCTTACCACAGTTGAAAACAGTTGTGCTACTTAATGAAGTATGGGATTTGGCAACACAATGTCTTTTTTTCTGTTGCTGAAGTGATGCCAGTACACTGACATTTCTATAGTCCAATTTTGGCTTCAAAGAAACAGCTTCCTCTAGAAGTTCATCAGTCTATTGTTCTTTTAGAGAGATGAAGGCAATTCCATCTGTGAATGTACAATACCATCGTGAATCGAGACAGCATACTGGATTTAAACAGGACAGAGAGAAAGGGACGGCCCAGATGCATGCCAGCAAGAGGACATCAGAGTTTGAAACACACACCCCTCAGGTCCTCGACTGGCAGCTTTGTTCAATAGCATATGCCAAACAACAGTTTCATCTGAAACCGTGAAGAGCTGACTGGGTTTTGGGTCTTAAAAGAAAAAGAAAAAGCTTCATCTGAAGTTGGTAAATAAGAAAAAGTAGTAGAATGAGCAACTTTGAGGCTGGACAGTAAATGGTTAGATAGGAGTGTTATGGATGACTGAATACTAAGATCTGTGAGAGCTGTCAATCAAACCCATGTGACATGCTACAGAAAGTCAGTTTATTAAGAAACTCGTGCCCAAGTTCTGCCCAGCTGTCATTGTTCACTCAAGTATCCTCCATTTGCAACAAAGTTTGAAGAATACAGCATTTATTTAAAATAGAAATAATCCTTTGTGACATTGTTACTGAAAACTTTGAACAATTTAGTGCAACATTTGTGAATAAAGAAAATATTTAGAAATATTAATATTGCATAGAGATTTTTGTTGATTTGTCAATTATCCCTGTTTAAACTGACCATAGAGCTGAAGGGGTTAGTTCACCCAAAAATGAAAATTAGCCTGTGTTTTACTCGCCCTCAAAGCACCCTAGGTGTATGTGACTTCCTTCTTTCAGATGAATCCAATCGGAGTTATATTAATAATTGTCCTGTCCTCTCCAAGTCTTACAATGGGGTAAGCGGGTGCTTTTTGTCAACAGTTCAGAAGACGTGAAATAAAGTGCTCGCATCCGTAATGAAACGTCCCTCACACGGCTCCGGGGGATGAATAAAGGCCACCTGTAGCGAATCCATGAGCTTTTGTAAGATAAATATCCATATTTCAAATGTAATAAACACTTTTTTTTTCTCACTGTCGCTGGAAGGTGGATGACGTAGGACGTCGGCGTTGCGTGATTAGTGACGAACACGGAGAGAGAACATAACATAAAACGCTGGTCACGAATTAGAAGCACAAAACGAGGATTTGTAAAGAAAAATGTCAGAGGATTTCCATATAAGCCAAGAGAAGACTGGTTTTCCTTTTCCTTTGCTAAAGTAAGGAAACTGTTTCCTGTACTCTTGCATATCTCAGAGGTGTGCGCATGACGCCGACGTCCTACGTCATTCACCTGCACAGCTTCCAGCGGAAGTGAGAAAAAAAGTGTTTATTACATTTGAAATATGGATATTTATCTTGCAAAAGCTCATGGATTTGCTACAGGTGGCCTATATTCACCCCCCGGAGCCGTGTGAGGGACGTTTTATTACGGATGCGTGCACTTTATTTCACGTCTTCTGAACTGTTGACAACAAACACCTGCTTACCCCCATTAAAAGGCTTGGAGGGGCCAGGACGGTTTTTTATATAACTCCGATTGGATTCGTCTGAAAGAAGAAAGTCATATACACCTAGGATGCTTTGAGGGTGAGTAAAACGCAGGCTAATTTTCATTTTTGGGTGAACTAACCCTTGAATCTATAGTGCCACCACAAAATAAATTTTTTACTAATTTTAAAGTCTAAATTGAATGTGATTTATATAAGAGATCAACAAGCCTCAGAATAATGGAAAGAAATTGCATCTTCATTGAGCTGACCTCACAAAACAAGCATACAGCACAAGCAGTGTAGTCCGATTCATGAGCAATCGAGTGTTAAGGACCTGTTTTTTTTATTTTTTAATGAATTGCTCAACTCACAAAAGTTATAATTTTGTATTAGGTATGTCATTAACACTTTAAACTTTAGAGTTCATGAAATTTACATCAATGTCTGTAGTGACATGTTGTTCATGACAACATCTAGTTAAAAGCACATTTTTGGCATCATATTACTACTACCACTCCTAGTTTAAAAAATGGCAACTATATTTGGAAATTGATGTCCATTGTTTTTGTGCTTCATGTTCACATTTATGAGAAGTTGACCATGTTTTGTTCCATGCTAGTTAGCTAAATGAGGGAGATGTGGTTCCTGTATTACATAGGCCTACATTACTGTGTGTAATAGCACCTTTTGGCAGGATTTGTAAAGTAAAGCTGTTAGAGAGTAAAAACATCACACAACATTTCTCTTTTATTTTTCGGTTGATGTAGAATTCAGACAGATCAATATGACTTGAGCTCACACTGATGACCTTAGTTATTACTATTTGGCACGCCGTCAGGCGTCATGTTCAGTTCACTTCCCACTGTGAAGCAGTGTAAAACTAGCATGTGTGGGTGTTCTTTAAATCAGCCTTTCTGTCTCACGCTCTCTCTCTTCCTCAACCATAATCTTTGATGCCCCATATGGAGTTGTGATTCTCAACATTAAACTTAAGCTGAATTAGCCCCAGTGTCACAAATGGAAGCAGAAAATGTGGGTGTTCAAGTTAAAATGAACCATAGTGAAATCACATGTCTTTTTGTTGTGCGTTTTAAAGCTGCTAGCCAGAAAGAGCGAAGCACAGACGGCAGCTGTAATTTCGGCCTGGGGGAATATACGACATGTATTTTGGGGAGAGAAACACAGCCCGTAGCATCAGTTATTACTTTGAAGATCTGTAACAATGAACAGGGAGTGAAATAACTGGTTCAAGTTGTAGAAAGCATGTTACTGTTTTTTTTTTTTTTTTTTTTTTTTTTTTTTTTTTAATATAGATTTTAAACTAAGTACATTTTCCTGCCTGTGCAAAATTCACTGTTAATTAACTGTGGCAGTGTTTGCTAATCCATTGCTAAGTTGTTCCGAATGGCATAGGATCTTGCCAAGATATCCTGCATTGTTGTTTAGATGTTTTGTGTGGTTTCTAGGTGCATTTTTACTGTCCCATGTTAAAAGAGCCCACCTTCTGTAGTTTCTGTACCATTATTTACACTGCAGGGGAAATACGATAATTCTTATGACATATTGTTTTCCTTCAATTTTCCCCCCTAAAGACCACACCTTATAAAACTCGCCAAAGTTTCATGGGGAAAAATAGATTCATTGTTTATTGTCAGTATTGTTGCAGTGTTTGAAAGACAGCTCACACAGGAGGCACTTGAACTTGTTGCGAAATCTGCTTAGGGGAAATGTGTGAAATTCCCAATCACGTAAATTCCAATTAATGCTACTGGATTTTGACGACTTTTTTTGGATCTCTTTCAGTGTTTTTTGCCCATTGTATCCACCTGGTAAAAAATAAAAATATAAAAAACAATGTGTGTAGTATAGAGGTGAGTGATCTGACGATTGTATATCATGATTGATCTGCTTTTCACCCACGTGCCTAAACCATCAAATACATGCAAAATTATGTCAAAAATGTCATCTTGGTGAGTATTTACATAAAGTCAGTCAGTTATGTCCTAAGTGAACAAACAGCTGGGAAAGAAATCAGTTGCATGTCAGTTTATTAGATCCTCGCATCCTCGCATAGCCTAATACAAACCTGCTGCTGTCTGTTATTAATGTTAATCAAACATTTAAAAAAGTCCCTTACTGCTTTTGTTTTGAATATTATTTGTAGCTTTAATAAGAACCAGTGTATGTTAAATTCATATGGTGAAGACTATGAAATGTTTTAAAGTTTAACTCTGGTTTTAATTACCATTTTGTAAACTGATTGTTTAATGCAATATCTGTTTGTCAAATTGTGCAAATAGACAGTCTACAGGCTTGTTAGGTATTCTCGGTTTCTCAGAATTGGGAAGATTATTATGAGAATTCAGATTGTGATTTTGTGTTATTAGATTGATTATATGATATTTTAGGAAAATTGCCCACCCCTAGTGTAAGATATGCACTGAAGTTTAGTAGGGTTATTAGAATTATGGGT
The DNA here is from genome assembly GCA_036784905.1 of Acrossocheilus fasciatus. Taxonomy (NCBI): domain Eukaryota; kingdom Metazoa; phylum Chordata; class Actinopteri; order Cypriniformes; family Cyprinidae; genus Acrossocheilus; species Acrossocheilus fasciatus. The sequence continues at coordinate 8,530,852 of CM071943.1, forward strand.
CGGTATGAGCTTGTACCATTGCCAGTACTGCAATGTGCAGTAGAGCATAAATTAATTATTTCAGGTGCAAAAGTGAGAGAGAGACACAAAGCGCTCGGCACAGAAAGATGAAAGAGCACACAGAACTTTGTAGCTGCGCTGTGGTGAACCATTAGGTGCAATAAATTAATCGTTCACTTTTAAGAGGCTCTCGGCGTGCTTCTTCATTTTTAGTTTCTGCACACACACAGGCACACGTTCTCTCACTCTTAAGCTCATCATGTGAGGTGGGTGGGAGGTATGTAACCCAATTTTCACACTCCCCTCTCTCTCAGGCTAGCTAATCCCAAATTAAAGGAGAGATTAGTATTACACATTTACCCTCTCACTAGCAAAAGTCCCGACTCCTCAGGAAAAGTTGTTGTTGTTTATTTGTGAGTTGATGGGTTTTTCTCGCCTTTCAACATTCAGTTCCTCTTCATCTCTTTCTCTTGCTCTAGGACACAAAGTTATGGATCATCATGGAGTATTTAGGTGGTGGATCTGCCTTGGATTTGGTACGATGCAGAACTTTTATTCTTGATAAACCTTAAAGACCGTAATTCTTTTTGTTTATGTAGCTTTTGTGATGTTTATAATGACTTGTGTAGAATTTGTCTTAAATGTGTGGTTTCATGAGTGTAAAACACACATCCAAGTTTGAACCTAATATCACAGTGTTTTGTTTTATACAATATTATATGTATTTTTTTGTTGTCATGATCAGTAAGGGCTTGTGGTTAATCATTGTTCACTTTCAGCTGGAGCCTGGTGCTTTAGACGAAACGCAGATCGCCACCATCCTGAGAGAGATCTTGAAAGGCCTGGAGTATCTACACTCTGAGAAGAAGATCCACAGAGACATCAAAGGTACGTATGGTAGAATCAAGGTCATCCTGACCTTAAACGGCCATCTTATGAATATTGCACAGAGAAATGAAAGAGAAAATTTCAAGTTCTCCTTGGCAACTTTCTGGAGTCTGGATGCACTGTTTTTATCAGTCCACCGAGATGCAGAGTTTCATTTAGAAAAGGACCAAGCTTCTACGTTGAACAATTCTGAGGAGGTTTTGTCTGGGTTTACATGTATAAATAACTATTAGCAAGTATACATTATCAGTTGTACAGCTTCATGTTCACAGAAATAGTCTGTTATTACTTATTGCAGCCTTCAAGGCTGATTCACACCAACACAAGACGAAAATTGTCAGATTTTCATATGTGATTTGACTTTTCAGTCCATTGCATTAAAAACGTCAGCAGTTTCCACGGTTACTTGGTTATACAAAATGCTGAGCGACTTTCTGTTTCTGACACCTACTTGTCACTGTGAAGAAAGAAAGTCAAACATATGTAAATGTTTTTGAAATAGTGTTTAGATTTTTTTTCTTCCAGTAATGTTTATCAAATAATCTGCCTCAGTGATGGCATGCAAATGTTTGTTTGGTCTGAACAGAGGCATTTTTACAGTAGTTCTTTCAAATTAAAATTCACACCAAATATTTGTTTTGGTGTAAACAGGCCTTTTCAGTATGTTAAAAGGCTGACTTGCATGTATAAATCATAGATTTTAAAACATCTAGATGATCATCCAGATATTTATCATAAAAGATTAAGACAACAAAATGAAATACATATTTGTGACCCTGGACCACAAAAACAATCATAAGGGTCAAGTTTTTGAAATTGGGATTTATACATCATCTGAAAGGCGAATAAATAAGCTTTCCATTGATGTATGGTTTGTTAGAATAGAACAATATTTGTCTGAGATGCAACTATTTGAAAATCTGGAATCTGAGGGAGCAAAAAAATCAAAATACTGAGAAAATCGCCTTTAAGGTTGTCCAAATGAAGTTCTTAGCAATGCATATTACTAATCAAAAACTAAGTTTTCATATATGTACAGTAGGAAATGTATAAAATATCTTCATGGAACATGATCTTTACTTAATGTCCTAATGATTTTATGGGTTCTAATGAGTTTTTTCCCCCCACAAAACTGTTAAAAACTAGTTCTGTCAATACAGTAATGACATTGAATTTTCTGGTTTTTGACTCTTCTTTAGAAATCATAATGCATTGGTAATATCAGATTTGCTCAATAAACATTATTTAATATTTTCACATTACTGGAACATGTTAAAACTAAAAAGGCTCTAAAATTCTCTTTTTTTTTCAGCATACCTTTGGGCCCTCTGAGGGGTTCCCAGACCCCAGTTTGAAACCATAATGTATCTCACTGTTTGTTGGTACACTCTAACTAAATGCACACTTTCCCTCCTTCCCTTGTTTGTTTGTTTCTTTCTTTCAGCTGCAAATGTATTATTGTCAGAGCAAGGGGAGGTGAAGTTGGCAGATTTTGGTGTGGCTGGTCAGCTCACAGACACGCAGATCAAACGCAACACGTTTGTGGGCACACCCTTCTGGATGGCCCCAGAGGTCATCAAACAGTCTGCCTATGACTCAAAGGTGAGGGTCACTGTAGACATGCCAAGACTGACTTGCCAGCTAGAAATCCATCATTGCGGCAGACGTCTGGCTCTGGATTTGGTGTTAATTGTAATATCTTGTCAGTTTATTCCATATGATTCATTTAGATGAGCGATGACTGTTCCACTTCCACATGACCTGACATGAAAACATTGCCCGTTCACATCATTTTTTTTTTGCTTTTTCTTCCAGGCTGATATTTGGTCATTGGGCATCACGGCGATTGAGCTGGCTAAAGGAGAGCCGCCCCACTCCGATCTACACCCCATGAAGGTGCTGTTCCTCATTCCAAAGAACAACCCCCCTACACTGGAGGGCAACTACTGCAAACCTCTGAAAGAGTTTGTTGAGGCCTGTCTAAACAAAGAGCCCAGTTTTGTGAGTATGCTCATAGGGGATTCCCAGAGGTCATTTCCTCCTGTCTGGTTCACTGATCCTTCTGGCAAAACAGTTTATTCTATTTCTGCTTCTCAGGTCACGATCTTTTCATGGTTATCAAGGCATGTACTATAATTGTACCTGCATCAAAAGACAAAACTGAAGTTTCATTTCAAAGGACCCATCTCATTTATTTATTTTTTTATATCTTTCTCTCAGAGACCGACAGCCAAAGAGTTGCTGAAACACAAGCTCATCGTGCGCTATGCGAAGAAAACTTCCTATCTGACAGAGCTCATCGACAGATACAAGCGCTGGAAGGCCGAACAGTCCCGAGCGGAGTCCAGCTCCGATGAGTCTGACTCGTACGCCACTCAAAACACAACTAAAATGCTGTTTATAAATATTTTAAAGAAATAGTCCACCCAACAAATAATTCGGTCATAATTTACTCACCCTCATGTCGTTCCTTAACAGTATGCATTTCTTTCTTCTGTGGAACGTAAAAGGATATTTACCCTTTTATTTACCTCACATTTACCTATTGTATTGTATCTTGGATATTGAGACATTTGTGACCCTCTACCACAAAACCAGTCTTAAGTCGCTGGGATATATTTGTAGCTATAGCCAAAAATACATTGTATGGGTCAAAATTATTGATTTTTCTTTTATGCTAAAAATCATTAGGACATTAAGTAAAGATCATGTTCCATGAAGATATTTTTTAAATTTCCTACTGTAAATATATCAAAACTTAATTTTTGATTAGTAATATGCATTGCTAAGAACTTAATTTGCACAAATTTAAAGGCGATTTTCTCAATATTTAGATTTTTTTGCACCCTCAGATTCCAGATTTTCAAATAGTTGTATCTAATGTCCCATCCTAACAAACCATACATCAATGGAAAGCTTATTTATTCAGCATTCATATGATGTAGAAATCTAAATTTCGACTGGTTTTGTGGTCCAGGGTCACATTTCTTTTACATTCCGATAAGATAAATGCATAGAGTTTTGGAATGACACGAGAGTGAAGAAATAATAACAGAATTTTTATTTTCAACTGGTTTTCAACCCTGGGTTAATGCAGCTAGCAGAAATATTTACATGCTGTTTTATTTTGTCGTCTTCACAAATGGTTAAAATGCCTAAGTGAAGCAAACATGTTAAAAATAACTTTTTTGTTCTTTTAATTTATTAAAGCTTATACAAGATAAATTGAAGGGCCATGGCAAATTTACATTTCCACAGAAGAAGAACGGATTAAAATAGGTTTCAACTTTGTTATTCTTGCCCAAGGTATATTTATATATGTGAAAACATTAAGGTTAACCCAACATACAGTGCGAAATTTAAAGCATTACTACCCAGTGAAGGTTAGTAGTTAAGTGTGAAGAGTGTGAAATGTGGAAGATCTAAGAACATAATCTGGGATTACTTTACTCCAGGGTTAAAGAGTCAACAAGACTTAACAGCTTCCATTATACAGTCATTTGATAGAAAGTGGTTTACTCACAAGCTGCTCAGTTAACCAGTCAAACAAGTTAAATAACAATCATTAAAGCTTTTCTCCCGTGCTTGTTTTTGGCCCTCTTCTAAAATCTTACACATTTCTGATGCATTTCTCCCTTTCATTTTTCCTTCTTTTATTTGTTTAAAAAGAATCCCTCTTATTTTCTCTTGTCTTTGTTTCTCTCAGGGAACCGGATGGCCAGGCGTCTGGTGGGAATGACTTTGGCAGTGATGACTGGATCTTCACCATTCGAGAGAAAGACCCCAAAAAGCTGCAGAACGGGGCCAGTCCAACAGGAGAGGAGGTAGGTGACTGAGCTCAAGGCCACATCTGACTGTTGTGCTGCGTAAGCGGTTTCTTTATCTCGCTGTGTGATGTTTTCTGCTTCCACAGGAACCCAATAAGAGGCCTCTGTCCCAGAGTCTGTCCACTGTCATCACTCCAGTCTTAACTGAGGTAAGACATATCAATCACTGCCACAGGTGAACCGTCAGTATCAAAATTAGAAATCCATTGTTACTTACTAGCAGTTAGGCCACATATCGGCTGTGGTAAGGTCTTGTTTCTCTATTTCACCAGTGTCTGCTCACTATAAGATTTCTGGCTTCGCCACTGCTATATAAAAGATATCAACACGAAGATTAAAAGTGGCCCTTGAATGCTTTATTATATCTTAAAAGCATCTTTTAAAGGCAGCCGTCACTCCCTCAGGCCTCTTGCTAATCAGTATGGAGCAATGAGGTATTTGAGGCGGAGAGCGGAAAATAGAGGGATGCCGGGAAAAAAGCCCAGGGACGAGTGACTGCACACTAATTTGTTCCACCCTCTCCTTCGTTCAAGGACAAATCCTTCCATTTCCTGTCATGCTCTTCATGAGAGTGGAGTGCACTGTAGTCTAGACTCTTGATTGTTTTTAGAGTAGGCGATATTATGATACATATTATATAATAGAAGTATGCTGAATGGTAAAGATATTTTTCTATATATGATGGTATGTATTCATCACAATTTAAAACAATCAACAAATCAAAGTACTCCAAACCCTTTGTGAAATAAATATATATATATATATATATATATATATATATATATATATATATATATATATATATATATATATATATATATATATATATATATATATATATATATATATGTATGTGTGTATATATTGTGATGTAAGGTTGCAGGGTAAGCTCTCTCACTGCTGTCACTACCAAGGATGCTGTCTGTATGATAAGTGTGTCAGCTGCATGTCAAATTCTGTGTGTCCTCAGCTGAAGGAAGGGGCGGGAGATGCTGCAGCAGCGACGGTAAAGCCTGAGGTTCTGGAGCAGCTCGGAGAGGCCATTTTTCTCGCCGAGGAGGCATATCCAGGGATCTCAGATGTCATGGTCACCCAACTTATTCAAAGGCTACAACGGTAAGGACTGCATACTGCAATAATGATCAAGCCTCGTGTAGCTCCTTACTGCGATAGTTCACCCTGAAAACTGTCATCACTAAACTGTGCTCAACCTGGTTGCGTTAGAAAATGACTCACATTTCCCCAAAATAGTTTTTGTTTTATATTTACAGTTGGAATTATTTTGGTATAATAACAAATCACAATGACGTGTGCCTACTCTAGAGGAAAAGCAACAAATTTGAACTTAAATTTCATTAACAAATAGAAGTTGAAGTGAGGGTGAATATGAAACATTCAAAAAGTACACTACCATTCAAAATCTTTATTACATTTTTTTTTTTTTTTTTTTTAGATGTTTTTGAAAGAATTTGAAATAACTTCTATTTTTTTAAACGTAATGGCAAAGCTACATTTTTAGCAGCCATTGCTTCAGTCTTCAATGTCACACGATTATTGTTATCAATGCTGATACAGTTGTGCTACTTAATAGTTTTATGGAAACCATAATACGTTTTCAGGATTCCTTGATGAATAGAACATTTATAAGAAAACCGCATTTCTTTGAAATCTCAATCTTTTGTATAAAAAAAGTGCATGATTTAAAAATACTCCCAACTTTGATGTTTTGGGTTGTTTTCAGCAGTATGTCAGTGATTTTAAGCCAGTACTTGTCATAAATTATTTCCGTATAAGAAATAAAACATCTACTGGTCAAATAGTAAGCTTCCTTTACGCGCAGGTTCTTCAGCTTTGGTTTTCTTACCTGCAGGTTCTCTAGGGGAAGAACATCATCCTCATCGCACCAGTGATTATTCCATTAGCCTGTCCGTCTCTCTTCAGTCCCGCCCCCCGGCATCAGCTCAGCGAATCCTGACACCAGCAGACTCTGTGACGTCTACCCTGGAGGACCAACTGTCCTTCACTAGCTTATCAAGAGAACTTATCAAACTCCTCAAGCTTCCCCTAGTTTCACTTTTCTTTTATAATCTCCTGGAACACTTTGGAGTGTGAGCGTATGTGTGTGTGCGTGTGTATGCGTAATAGTGCGTTTGTAATGGAGAGCGCTTAAGCAATGGACAAAACGTAGATGTAACTCCTTTGGCTAAGCACAGAGCGAGATGGAGGCAGGTCGTTTTGCGTTATCGTACCCGAGCTTTTGGAAGAATGCATTGTGTATGCCATCACAGGGCGAGGAGCCCGGCCCATCGCCGTCTCCTCCACCCTAAACAAAATACAAGATAGTGTGCATGACTCTGAACAAAATGCATGTGTGAAGACGGATGTCTGTCGGATTGTGTGTGCGCATCCGAGCCCTGGTGTGAAGGAGATTGCAGTTCTCATGCTGAAATCTCAGGTAATCTGCCACGAGCAGACCAGTCATCCAGGAAGACAGAGGGCGCTATGTTTGGATTTGTGTACAGATCTGTGTATATAGTCTCAATTTTACAGACCTTTAAAAGAGATGATGGATTTTTGCAAATGAATCACTGTGTACAGATGGCCAAGAGCTTCTGTAGATATTGTTAGAAACAAAAGAAAGGTAAATATTTAAAAATCAAGCCTCTGAAATGGCCATTACTGAAATGCCTTGCCTTTTTATCAAATGTACATTTTTGGGGGTGCTCTGTTAATTTTAATAAGAAATTAAAGGGTTTTACTCAAGGTTTGAGATCCTACCAAAGTTTCTTTTGTCTGTTTGTGAGCAAAAGCAATCTGATATAGTAGTAATGATTTCAAAATAATCGTTATTATTGGCAAAATATTTTTTATTGTGAGGCACAAGTGAATATATATATATATATATATATATATTTTATTGACGCACTTCATCAAAAGTTGATTCATTCACAGCTTATTGGACCCAATGTAAATAATTTAAAAATACATAGAGGAAAACACTGAACTCCAATGCTCATAGTTGTATGCAGGTTATCTGGCACGTTCTTCAAACAATGCAAATCTTGTTGCAAAATATCAGCATTAACTATGGTGAAAATTATACTTTGTCTTGCCCATTACTTGGTGCAGATGAATAGCTATTAATAAAAAATATTTAGAGAAAGATGAAAGATCCAATCCTGAAAGATCCAATCCACAATTACACAAACAGGACCGTGTTGCTCGAAGTACAAGAGGGAATTGGCATTCAAAATAGAATTTAATAGCAATGTGACGATGTACTTCCACGTGTTAGTTTCCATTTAAACTGGTTTTCCATGATAATGGTAAATTGCATTTCCATAAAAGAGCAACACTTGCTTCAACTTTTCTCTGTTTACTGATAGTAACATCATATACTCATAAATAAAACCCACCTGCAAAGGCACCGACGCACTCGAGAGTGACGTGCTTTAACACTGAACTTAACCATATCAAACTCTTCACCAAACCTTCTGCCCATGGTTGTCGTCCCAAACACACCATTCAATTTCAGGTAGAATTTGCTTTCCTTTGGCTGATTTAGGATTGTGTTGTATTGTGCTACCGCATAACAAATCCCAAGTCCAGCTTTGATAAAAAAAAAAATGGTGAATCAGTTCTTCGATCAATAGTAAAGGGAACACCAACGCTTTCAAACCACAGATCAAGAGAAAAAAGCAGCAATGAATCTAGATCTTCGTTTGTTTGATGTCTGTGTTATCTGACGTCTCATTGTTTATGTTCGCCAAATTGTCTTTGGTCATCATTTCAAGCTCTTTCTTTTTCTTATCTTCTGGCTCAAGCTCCATAAATTTAGCCTCAATTTCCGTCGGGTCCATATAGGTGTAGAAGTAAGCCATGACCGCAAAGATGATACTCACGGTCACCAGGAGAGATGCGAACAGCACATATTCTGCCCACTACAACAACACATAAACACAGATGAGCTTGTAGCAATACGGATGCCAACAGTGAGTGACATTTAACTAGGATTTCGTCCAAAAAAAGATACAGCAGTTCATATGGTATACCTGATCAGGAAGTGAGCCTGCCTCAGCCACGATAAGCACAATGATGTTCCCCACTGCAACAGTCAAAAGCCAACCAGCCTGGAGGACTGCCTTCATATTGCTTGGTGCCTAAAAGGTAACGCAGCCAAATTGTGAGAGAATTCGAAATAAATAGAGTACATTTGAATTGTTCAGAATGTTGAATTCCAGAGAGCACACCATACCTGTGAATAGGAGAAGTCCAGGCCGGTGACAGAGAAGACCACTTCTCCACAGGTCATCAAAAAGTACTGAATGACCTGCCAGGCCAGGTGGATGCTGTTCGGTTCAATATCCTGTATTGCTTTAATGCTCTCGGTACACTGCACACACATTCAGACAGAATTATTTGTGATTTGCACTTTTGAGAAGGTTAACAAACCAAACCATCGCTAGATTTGCTAACTAGATGCTAGGTCTAGTAGTACGTAGTAGGTGGATTGAAACGTTTTTTATTAGAAGAAACTGACAATATTCATATTTTGATCCCAGAATATAGAAGACTCTGAGATACATATGTAAAAAACAAAAACAAAAAAAAGGTACATTTTTTTAGACAACATTGAGATACATGTATGCGTATATTAAAAAAAAAGATTTTATATAATAAGTAACATTTGACTTTAGTTTGCATCTTACGTTTAAATTTAGTTGAAATATTTTAATATTACTTCAGTCAGTCAATTTAAAAAAAAAAAAAAAAAAAAAAAAAACTAATTAATCACAGATTAATTTCTGAAATTAATCACTTTATAATTATAATTTTTAATCACTGAAATTAATTATAATTTTAACATTCTAAGTTTGCTGAGGCCCTCTAGTGGGCCCCAGACCCCTGCTTGACTAATGGTGTAAAGGGATGACATACCACCATCTGTTTTTTTTTTTTATCATATTTTCATATCATATTTTATTATATTTATATATATATATATATATATATATGTGTGTACATATATTTTTTTCTTTTTTTTTGGCTATTAAAATTAAACCGCACTGCCATTTCATTGCCAAAAATAGTTGAAACACTTGAAAATATCTTTTTTTTTTTTTTTTTTTAGTTCTTTTGAGGAATAAAATTGCATGCAGGTTTGGAAAAACATGGGTGCAAGTAAACGATGAGCATATGAGATATAAGATGAACTGTTTCTAGTTCTAACTGTTCTTAATAGTGTTCATACTATAATCTGTGACTGTAAAAACATGACTTACAGATTCTCCAAAACTAAAGGTGCTCGGGATGAGGACTGTGTAGGAGCTTCCAAAGCCCAGTTGCAGGATGTAGTAGCACGTCTGTCCTTCTTCATTCACAATAGTAAAGTTGATTCTGGGAAGGGGGATATCAAACCAAATCAGTGTAGAAAAGCAGCCTAGCAATGGGTTTGCACTGTATTTGAATCTGTACAAACAGCTATCATGTATATGCATATGTATATATATATATGTATGTGTGTATATATATATATATATATATATATAAGTAACTGTAATACAAAATACATAAAACACAACACATACTTGCCGTGGGAAACATTGAGGTAGCCTGATCCTTGTAAGGGAGCGATGGGACCCAAATTATCAGATTTTATTGTGAAGTTCAGATGAGACCTAAATCCATTCACAAACCTACAACAAACATATGTTTGCTGTTAATCAATTTGAATAGGCATTCCATTTTCAAAACATCTCTTCCAACACAATTTGAAAAGAATATTCAAAAAATAATTCAGAAATGCACTAACCTGATCGCATTCATGCCTTGACTCGGTTTCTCAGTTATGTCATTGAGCTGTAAACAAAACACTTAATCAGAACACACTCAACCATTACAGTAATAATTACTGTATCCGCATGACATTAACAGTATCGAAACATTGTTTAATTAAATACCAGGATTTGAAAAAAATTAATGTAGCACTCACAGTCTGTTGTATTCCATCAGTATTTATCAAAACCGTGTGCCTTGTTTCCTTCTGGAAATAAACTGTAGCGTTTTTTCCTCCAGCAGAGATTGTAACATTCTCGGTGTCAAGCGTCATATATTCATTAGAAGACTGGGGGGGCAAAACAACATACAAGAATTTGTGAGATGATTATGTACAGTTTACATAGAGCACATATACACAATGTTTCCTCATCTACAAGCATTTGTATGTCCTAGGAATTGATTTTTAAGAAAATTCTTATGAAAAAGTTAAAGTACCCCAAATAAAGTTTTTTCACAAGTTAATGTGCTTGGTTACTAACAAGGCAAGATTTTCAAAAAAAAAAAAAATTACGCACAATGTGTAACCTTTCTATTTTGCTTCGTAGACTCGTGGGCGGGCGCTTGTCTGAAGTTTAAAATGATTGGTGTACTGTAAGCCAATCACATAACGTTTGGTTATGACGTATGTTATTCGCCGGCTCAGCCGCCTTGAACCTGTAAACACAGGTATGCGGCGAAAACAAAACCATCGAGCGAAATACCGGAGAGAAGATGGCTGTGAACGACTTTTGCAGATTATGTGAAGTAAATCTACGCATCCACAATTATCGCCTTGCTGAACTTTGGCCTCCCCAGTTTCTCGCTGACGATCGGTAACAGTTGATAAATTAAATTTAGGGCCACAACATCACCTCCATTTAAAATGTGAACCAAACACTCTTCTTGTTTGGGCTTCAGTTGGCAAATGCCGGGAATATTCTCCACAACAGAGGAAATAGCATCCCGTGTCTCCGTGTCGTTTTTGATTTCCCTCACCTAAACCTAAATTACAATCTTAAATTCGGCGTTTAGCGTCTACGTCACGGCTCTCAGCCCGCCCTCTGTTCGTTGGTTGGCCGGTGTTGTGCCCATTTTCGACTCCCTGCCAAATTATTACCCCCCTCGTTGAAATCGCGACCTGATTGCCTAATCCTAACCCCTCCCCTAATCCTAACCCCTCCCCCACACCTAACCCTAAACCTACCAATACTAGGGAGGTAATAATCTGGCGGGGGTCAGAATTCGGCACAACACCGGCTGCTGTGGAGCCGGAGATAATCTGGGAGATGGTCTGCTATATCAGACTGACTACAGAAACGAAATGAAATTGAGCGGAAGTATGAAGTCTGACGTGGTCAGGCTACACAATGTGTGCAATGTTAATTAATCATGTTTTTAGAATACATAAATGTTAACTATCAAATTAACCACTTATGATCAACAACACATGACATTGCACCATGTCATTATTTATTGAATAAAAATAAAGTACTAATAAGATTGTAAAACCTTTTTTTGAGTAAAAGTTTCCGAGTCCATAGTGCCAAAAATGTCTCAAAAATTTAAGAGACACCCATTTGTTACTTTCTTTTAATTATGGTTTTCCAACTCTTTCAAAAACTGTTTGATTAAGTTGGATGTGCCATTGTGTGAACTTACATCAAATCCAGGAACAGCAAAAGGTTCTTGCCCCCCCACTACAACCGGCAGTGATGTGTTCTCCAAGTTCAAGAACTTCACCTGGGTTTGAGAGCTTGATGGGAAGTTGGGCATTGTTTGCTGTTGGATTACAAGACAGGCATGTCAGAAACATGTTTGAGAATGTACAATATATCAAATTCATTGTGACAATTATTGTACCAGAAAGCTAAGAGCATAAAGCAAGCCAATAAGCATGCTGTACCAATAACAATCTAAAAGAAGCATCAGGTTTTGTTTCTCAGATGTCATTGCAACATATCTACTAGACTGCTAGGTATCTGTTACTCACGTCAATCTGAATCTGCAAAAGAGCAGCAGCCACAAATGCTAATGCAGCCAGCAGCATACCAACAGTCATCCTCCGCAGGGGCCTGGGAAACACCGCACACACACACACACACGCAAAATCACAGTCAAATAACATTTCATGTCTCAAAATCACCAAGGCAAATTCAGTAAACATTATCCAGCACTTACGTGAAGTTAATATGGCACTTCTTGATAAGTGGATACACTGCAGAGTCCATGATCGGCACCATTATCACAATCAGTATGGGGTTCACAATCTGCACCAGAACGTGAATAATGAGTACAAATGCACTGTATGTTCACTACAAAGTACAATATTATCATCACATATTGTCCCAATCATTTCATATCCTGTTAATCATAGTAAAACACAAGTATGGACACACAAAGCAAACCGTGTAGTATAAATCATTCTCACCTGCATTTGATCTGGCTGAATTATAAACGATCCCTATGACGACAGAAAGAAAGAAGTGATATACCATAGAAAATATGACAACATAACTAGACAGATATATGTGCATTTGGTAGTTTTCATCAAAAAGTTGAAATGCATTTCTTTTTTACTTACAAAGTTACCATCCATAGTGGTGGCTTGAAGAGTCCAACGAGAGCCCTGGAAAGACAACAAAACTCTCATTTAACATCAAGCCCAAAAACAGATGAGTGTTTGTGCAAGAATGCACATTTGATTATGGCATGTGATTCTACACTGACCTGCTGGTCAAATAAGGCCCAGAACATTGGCAGAGGGATATAGAGGAACAGAACCTTCAACACCATCTTCACCTGAGCGATCAGGAGTTTCTGTAAAAAGACAGAATGTCTGTGAACTTCTTATTGCATTGACGAGTTAATTGATGCATTGGTGCATATTTAAAACATTTAATCATGATGGTTTATGTAACATACATCATATTTCTCGTCCGCCCAGTCCATCCAGTGCTGTCTCCTGGGGTATTGCTTACTGCGGTGATTGAAACGGTTCTTAACTGCAAACTGTAGAAGATAAAAGAAAACAATCATGCAATTAGACTTTTCCACATGACTTGATGTTACCAAAGCAATTATAAACCATAACAGTTCATATATATATATATATATATATAAAGAAGTTCACATACGTTAATTGAGTTACAGTGCTTAACAAAAGCACACTAGGTGTACTATGTCTATGTATTTTAAATTTTTTTTATTATTTTTTTTTTATTATTGCTGAAATCAAGAACATACACAATATCCACATAATACTTGAACAGACAACAACAAAATAAAACAGTAAATAAAAAAATACACTAAATAAATAAATAATGAAAGGAAAAATACTAATAATCTCATTGACCTAATGTTTGGCATTTACTGCTGGCGGTGACGTAATTATAATATTTGCATACTACATTTTGATTGTTTATCAAACAAGCAAGTTACACTGTCTTTTAATGGAAAGTGAACTGTAATTGAGGAGTCTCATTTTATCTCTCCCTGTTTCCAAAAACGAAACATAATTTTGTCGGTGCTCTTACTCCAATGCATTTCATGACTCGCAGCAGGATGTTGCCTTTGGGGGATTCCATAATGTACATTTTGTGGCCTGTGACGAACACGACTGCAGAGAGAAGAATAACCTCAGTGGATCACGGCTGCCATCGAGTGGTCATAAAAGGTATTGCACATGTCAAAATAAATACAAGCAGCACGAATCTGCTTTAACTTACTGAGGGCAACCACCATGAGAGCTGCAGGGACCCCGAACGCCAGCGGGAAACAACTTCGCTTTGAGTAGATACCACACTCTTGAGCTAAAAAAATACACACAAAGACAAGACGTATTGTTCATAAGCATGTTTACCAATCTACCATGCACTACCAACAAAAGTAAAAGATGCGGTTACACTTGATTTTAAGGTGTCCTTGTTACAGTGTAATTACACTTTTAAGTACTGAGTAATATTAATTAACTACATGTACTTACTATATGGTTAGGGTTACTTGCATGTAGCCTAATTATGCATCATTTATTGTTATTACAATAGTAAGTACATGTAACGTGTAACAAGAACACCTTGAAACAAAGTGTTACCAAAGATGCCATTCAGACTGTAATTCCTGTAAATACACACCTCTCAGGATGGGTGTGATGAGAGTGGAGAGAAGACTGCCAGCGTTAATGGACAGATAAAATATGGAAAAGAAAGTACTTCTTTGTTTTTCCTGAAATAAAATAAAATAATTATTAATATCATGTATATACACTACTATTCAAACATATGGGGTAAGTCATTTTTTTTTAAAATGTTTTATTAATGCTCTTTTTTATCATTTATTACAATATTATTACATTTTAAAGTAATGGCTTCAATTTTAATTGATTCTATTTGATTCCTGTGATGGCAAAGTTGAATTTTCAGTCTTTAGTGTCTTATGGTCCTTCAGAAATCTTTCTAATATGCTGATTTGGTGCTTAAGAAACATTTCTTCTTATTATTAGTACTGAAAAAAAATTTTGGTCACACTTTATATTAGGTGGCCTTAACTACTATGCATTTACATCAAAAAATAAGTACAATGTACTTATTGTGTTCATATTGTATTTCAAAACACTTCTGCTGCTATTAAGGTGGGATATGGGTAAGGTTAAGGACAGGTTTGGTGGTATGGGTAGGTTTAAGGGTGGGTTAAGGTGTAAGGGATGGGTCAACAGTGTAATTATAAATATAATTACAGAAATTAATTACAGATTGTAATTACATAAAGGTATTATTAAAAATATAAGTACAATGTAAGAACATGTATGTACACAATAAGTGCATTGTACCAAATGATTAATTTAAATGTAAGTACACAGTAGTTAAGGCCACCTAATATAAAGTGGGACCAATTTTTTAAAGGATGAATTTTAATCAATTTAATCCATTCTTGCTGAAGAAAGTATTATTTCTTTTAAACGACAATAAAATATTTTGTGAACCTGTGTATACCATAATAAAAATATAACTTTTGGATTTTAAGCCAATATGATAGTATCACTTGTTCAGTTCCTCAGAAGTTTCTACTGGCTGGAAACATGGAAAAAAATGTCACAATATGAGGAATGCTGACTTTACCCTAATAGAAACACCAGCATTCCACATATTGTAACATTTGGCCTAAAATATGCATATTTCACGCTTTGACCATTGGCCTTTAGACTTTATATCTTTGTGGCAGGGGTGGAGGGGGTGTAGGAGCCTACAAATCACTAGTATCTCTATTTGTATCTCTATTTGTAATTTGCTAATCTCTAAGTATCTCTATTTGTTCATCTCTAACACTAAATAGCAGAGACTTATCCTTGAACTGATAACAGCTGATTTACACACACAACAAGAATGTGCTGCTGTGCTTGAATTCAGTTCATCCTCTGTCTGTGTGTGTGTGTGTGTGTGTGTGTGTGTGTGTGTGTGTGTGTGTGTGTGTGTGTGCGTGCGTGCGTGCGTGCGTGCGTGCGTGCGTGCGTGCGTGCGTGCGTGTGTGTGTGTGTGTGTGTGTGTGTGTGTGTGTGTGTGTGTGTGTGTGTGTGTGTGTATAAGGGTCCACATGCCTGATTGTCTTCAAACTGATCTCCTCCAAACGCTGCCACACAGGGTTTAATGCCTCCAGTTCCCAAAGCAATGAGCATGAGTCCCAGCATGGACATGGCACTAAAATAAAAGAGAGGAAATTCAAATTCACACCAAATAATGTAATAGAAATCACATAATAACAATTTAAAATGATTGCTGTAAGTAGCACCTAATAAAGAGCATGCTACTTTTAACTTAATATGTCATTTGGGTTGTTTACAATAATATAATAACCAAGCAGTAACTCACATATGGAAGGTCATGTTGTCAGGTGTACCATCTTTGTTGGTATCTGTGATGTCATGGATGGTACTGATAGCCATGATCACCTGGCCGATGGTGTAGACTATGGACAGATACACGATAGTCCTGCGAAAAGTGGAGAATGGAGGTAGTGTTTATACACGTATGTATTGTAGTAGAAAAAAAAAAATCATAATCTAATGTTGTTGAACTAAGCCTTTTGACTGTGTGACAGTTTATTTAGTACAAGTGTATGAACTGGGGTCCGGTGACCGCCGGGAGGCCACAAGGGGGTGCTCGGGGTCCAAAAAAAAAAAAAAAAAAATTCAGGGGGAAAAGTTATTGAAAAAAGGTTTGGATCAATATTTATTGTGAAAAGCAAAAGGCAAATAAAATTGAGTTATTAATGATAATCTTCAATTTATATTTTCTTAAAAAATATTTTAATGATCGTTTTAAAATAAATGTAAATTACTGCATTTTTAATATCATACTTATTAATTAATTCATTATTCATTTATCTCAAAATGGGTTTTAAAATAATCACACTACTGTTCAAAAGTTTTGGAAAGGTTTGGAACAAAGTTGCTTATGCTCATTTATTTGATGAAAAAATATAGTAAATAATACTTTAATATTGTGAAAAATAATTACAATTTAAAATAACTGTTTTCTATTTTAATATATATATATATAATATATATTAATAGTATGTTATTCTGAATATTTTCCAAGCCCTAAAACTCACTTGAACTTGCCCAGCCATGAGTCTGCAATGATGGCCCCCATGATGGGTGTTAGGTAGCACAGAGCCACAAATGTGTGGTAGATGGTCGTGGAAAAATCATTGTCCCAACCGATAAAATACTTGAAGTACAGCACCAGCACCGCTGTGACACAGAGACAGGAAAGAAGAGCACAGCAAGAGATGAGTGACACGTATTAAGAAGGAAAGAACGGTAAATACTGATCTATGTGGATGAACAAGTAAAACAGAGCAAAAAGTGCACTTTATTTCATGTGTGTGCATGTGTTTGGTCTCACTTTTCATGCCATAGTAGGAGAATCGCTCACAGAACTCATTCACCACAATGAAAAATATACTGATAGGATATCCCAAGCAACTTGGCTACAACAACAACAACAAAAAACACAGCTCAATTAAAATATTTCCTAATAACTTATTTTTTGACCAATTTTTATACTATAAAAAACAGTGCTTACTAATTGTGCAACATAACATATTTATTGTACAATTAAAAATAAAAATAGTAATTTTGTGCGCAACTAGCACAGAATTAAAAGTGTTACCCTATTCTTGGTCTTCTTTGTCCTTTGTTCCTCTTTGTCTGCAAAAATGAAGTGAAATGTCATTAAAATAGCTCAACTTACTGAATTCAAATGCTATTTCAAACATTTGTAACATTTATGGACAATTTGTGCATTGCCCTGTGTAAGCATGTACAAACCCAGAGTTAACAGAGATAATTATTATTATATTGTTCCATATCAACATCCAGGTTTACTCACCTGCCATGATGACTTCTTTGCCTGAGGCTGTCTTCTAGTCCTCTCGTAGAGAATATCCTTTAGTACAGAGATGCACACTCACACTTACTCACAGACACACTCACACACCACCCGAGATAGACAGAGCTGTAATCTGAGAGAGACCGGTAACAGGGTTTTATAGACTCTGGACAATAAAATGTATCCTTGGCCACCATTGGGTTAAAATGAGATTGACGTACAGTTGTGTTCAAACTAATAGCAGTCCAACATCACTAACCAGGTCAATCGCTGTTTTTGGTAGAATTTATATTTCTACATGGCAAATATTTTACTAGTAGGTGTGGTAGAGTAATAGAAAACCAACAGTCATGACATGCATGCTGTTGATTCTGTGATGAAGGTGGCAAATGTTGTACTGTGCATTTCTCTCTGAAAATTGGAGTAAAATGGGTCGTTCCAGACATTGTTCAAAAGAATAGTGTACTTTGATTAAAAAGTTGATCAGAGAGTGGAAAAAATATAAAGTAGTGCAGAAAATGATAGGCTGCTCAGCTAAAATGATATCAAATGCTTTAAAATTGCAACCAAAACCAGAAAGATGTGGGGAAAAAAATGGAAAACTACCATTCAAATGGATCGAAGAATAGCCAAAATGGCAAAGACTCAGCCAATGATCAGCTCCAGGGTGATCAAAGAAAGTCTAAAGTTACCTGTGAATACTGTAACAATTAGAAGATGCCTGTGTGAAGCCAAGCTATCCCCCCGCAAAGTCCCATTGTTGAAAAAATGAGGAGATTGCAATTTGCCAAAGAACACATTGACTGGCCTAAAGAGAAACGGCACAATATTTTGTGGACTGATGAAGCAAGATTGTTCTTTTTGGGTCTAGGGGCCGCAGACAGTTTGTGAGACGACCCCCAAACACTGAATTCAAGCCATAGTGCAATGTGAAGACAGTGAAGCATGCACTGTATAAAAAAAATAAATAAATAAAAAAAAGTAGAGCCAACTTAAAATTTTAAGGCAACCAGCTTCAGCAGATTTTTGAGTTTTCTCAACTTGTCGTTTTAAGTTTATACAACAAAAATTTGAGAATCTCCCATAAAATTAAGTTGAGCAAACTCAAAAATCTGCCGAAGCTGGTAAAAAAATTTTTTTAAGTTCACTCGACTTTTTTTTTTTTTTTTTTAACAGTGTGGTGGCACAAGCATCATGATATGGGCATGTTTCTCATACTACGTGTGGAGCCTATTTATCGCATTCCAGGGATCATGGATCAGCTTGAGTACATTAAAATACTTAAAGAGGTTACGTTGCCTTATACCGAAGAGGAAATGCCCTGGAAATGGGTGTTTAAACAACACGACCCCCAAACACACCAGTAAGCGAGCAGCATCTTGGTTCCAGGCCGACAAGATTAATGCTATGGAGTGGCCAGCCCAATCTCCAGACCTTAATCCAATAGAAAACTCGAGGGGTGACATCAAAAATGCTGTTTCTGAGGCAAAACCAAGAAATGCAGAGGAATTGTGGTATGTAGTGTAACCGTCCTGGGCTGGAATACCTGGTGCCAGACACAGATGTGAAGCAGTTCTCAGAAACAGTGGCCATACAACTAAATGTTAGTTCAGTCATTCACAAGAAAGCTAAATCTTCAAGAATTTTTCAGTTTATACAGTAAATGTTTGACATGGTAAAGAAAAATGCAGACACTGCTATTTTTTAGAACAGCCTAATATTCCCTTTTCTTCACTTTCTGTAAAGTAATAACAAATTTACAAAATTCTTCTTCATGTTTTGATGTTCCCAATGCATTTGTGTGTATTGAAGTAAAAGTTACTATAAGGATTTTGAGCTTTACTCGCTTTTTTAAACACACTGCTATTATTTTGAACACAACTGTAGATGTTTATGACAGTGTTTGCGACTGTGTGCGTATGAGTCTGTGCAATTTAGTTGTTTATGGCAATCTTATCAATTTATACTGGAAAAATTACTGTATGTGAATGTTTGGCCTTTGTAATAAGATAGACAAGTTAATGAATAATTATTGTATTAATTATCTCATCATTCAAAAAAAAAAATATATATATACAGAAAAGTGCAAAATGATAAAGATTTAAACACAAATAAATGTATTCTTATATAAACTTGTTTTTGAAAGCATTTGAAAACTATTTCAAGTCACTTTTCTGGTGTTAGAATGATTAATGGTTAGATAAAATCCTATGTTTATTTTAAAAACCATTAAAATATGAATTATGTTGAATAGTAAATGGAAGTTGATTTAATATTATGATTAACTCTCAGCTGAAAATGCTGGCTGAAAGAATGTTGATTAGATGTGCTAGATAATGTTGGAACTTCAAACCATCGCACATCATATGACTGTACTAAATAACCCTAATAACACCATTTATTACCCTGTCCAGACATAACTCCATAACACAGCCAAATGCAACAACTGCATATATGTATACTATATATATATATATATATATATCATAGTTACATTATAAAAATGTACTGACTGTGAAGTCGGAGTGACGTGAACGACACTTTCACAAAGCACATTGTCAGCTGCCTAAAGTTTACTTACTTAAACTGAAAAGCTGAAGTTTGGAGAGCTGTAATTCACTGGAAGAGAGAGGTAAACAAACTGCCCTTATCCACACAGAGATGTTGCCGCGATACAATGGCGACAGACAGTGGTGGAGAGGGCAGGGGAGTACGGCGCGAGCGAGCGTGTGTGTAGATTGAGAGCAAATTCAGCAGGTCAGCAGGTTTTATTCAGAACGCACTTTAAAAACAAAACTGAATCTGATACTCAACATTGTCTATCTCTTCTAAATCATATATAATATATATGGTGATTTAAAATTGGCAGGATTCAGATATGAGAGCATAAATTATGGGCTGTATTTGCAATAGTGCTAAAGGCCTCACAATCTGAGGTAAAAAGAATGGATAGGATATAGGATAAACTTTATTTGTCCCCGAAAGAAAATTTGTCTTGGGCAAAGTGCTACAGTGTTGTTCTGAACAAACAATAATAATAATAAATAAATAAAACAATTAAGAGCATACATTAAAATACAATGGTGTATAAGTATTAAATGTAAAATACTGTATGTACAGCGCAAACGCAGTGCGTTGTCCTTGGTAGAATTCAGCAGTTTTATCGAGGCAGGAACAAATGAAAGCTTCAGTCTATTAGTTTTACACATTGGCATTCTCAGGCTCTTTCCAATGCAGTACGGTAGGCCATAAACCATACATTAAAAAGGCTATAAATAGGTGTCTTGTATAGATCAGGTATTAATGACCTTTATAAGGGTCTCGGTTGGTAAATAATAAAGTTCACAGTAGTAGAGATAAAGTATGTTTAAGGGAAGCAACTGATAAGAATGAAAACCACATGAAAACTGATGTAAGATAATACATTTTATTCAGAGATTTTAGGGACATTAATATATTTCCAGAACAGATTCTTTTAAATAAAAATACCCCCCATATCTAACCCTCGATATAAAACAATTTACATTTAAACAAACATAAACGGTTATAAAAATCCTTGTGTTTGTCTCTTTTGTCCATATATATTTAGATATTTCACATCTAGCCTCTTTCACTTTGGCAAAAGATCTTCAGAAACCAAAACAGGACAAAGAAAAAGAATTATTGCACTCCGCTACAAAGAAACAGCAATTGTTTCTTGGCTTGTAATGAAAAAAAGGAAAAAACTAAATGATGGAAGAGTGGCTCAGGTGATCATGGGTATTTTGTACAGTAACACTCTGCTAAACTTCCTGCTACACTGAAGCATAGTTATATTCTCTTCACTACTACTCAATGGACGGCTGCTGCCTTAGACACAGGCCTCTCTTTTAGCACAGAGCAGCAAAAAACATACAGAATTGGGGAATATATGGAAAGATAAAACATTAAAATGAAGGAATGTGAAAGTAAAAAGGCAGAGTTTTCAAGTTGTTCTGGTTGTGTAAGAAATAAAAGTGATAGTCTCCACAGGAAACACCTGTGAACGGAGGACTGGTGTGGATGAGAGAAGAACAAAAGCTACACGAGTCTTATGGGAATAGTATGCGGACATTCCAAAGACCGGACACACCTGCTCTATCCCAGTGTCCTGGATGCTGATTGATGGGCGATTCGTTCAGGAGTGTCGGACAATGAAGTTCCATTCTTTCCTTGTTCTTTCGCTTTTGATGAATCTCAGTCTGTCTGTCCATCTCTCTGGCTGTGGGCAGGGTCAGATGTTTAAGGCCAGGGGTGAGAGTCACACAGAGGAGGCGGAGCTAGGCATGCCATGCAGGGTGGTGCCGCTGGGCGTGCCACTGATGGCATTGAAAATATGCAGCGAATCAGAAAGAGAGCTCTTGGTTCCGCCCTCCACAGCGGAGATCTGATGAAGAGGAAGAGCGCAGGGTGAGAAAAAAACAGATCAAACTCACACTTGAACTGTACTGTATTGTTTTTCATGTATGATTAATTGTATGCATTATTACCATCCGATCTACAGAGGCCAGCACAAAAGAGAAAGAGAATGAGTATCATGAATATTAAATATGAACCAAACATTCACGGTAACCTACAAGTGTACTGGTGGCCAAAAATTTGGAATAATTACGATTCTTAAATGTTTTTGAAAGAAGTCTCATATGCTTACCAAGGCTACATTATTTGATCAAAAATACAGTGAAATATTTAATGTTTTTATGGCATATATTTTTATATTTTACTTAATATTTGACACATTACCATTCAAAAGTTTAAATAAAAATTCATACTTTTATTAGGCAAAGACACATTAAATTGATCAAAAGCGACAGTAAAGTCATCCACAAAAATGCAAATTTGAAAAATGCTGCTCAGTGAACTTTCTATTCCTCAAAGAATCCTGAAAAAGAGTTCACAATTTTTCTTTTTTTTAAATATTAGGCAACAAAAACTGTTTTAAACATTGGTAATAAGAATCATTCAGCAAATCAGCATATCAGAACTATTTCTGAAGGATTATGTTACATTCTAAAATTCTAAAATTTAAATTACATTTTAAAATATATTAAAATGGAAAACAGTTCTTTTAATTTGTAATATTATTTCATAATATTACTGTTGTTCCTGTATTTTTAATTCAGTAAACGCAGAGACTTGGTGAGACTTCTTTCAAAGGCATTTTAAAAAAAAAATCGTAATTATGCCAATCCACCGCTAGTGTATTTCTGCATTACAGGCTTATGAGAAACAAGCTTTGCAATTTGCCACTGTATACGTGTATGGTTACCTGTTCATGCATGATGTGTGAAAGCTCTCTGGCCAGGTCTTTGTAACTGGCTTTCATCTCGTCATGATATTCCTGTTGGTCCTCCTTGATCAACCTTTCGTTCACAGCTAGAGCCTGTCCACATGCCTCAACAAACTGCCTGCATACACAAACACCATATACAGATAAGTAAGCAGGCGCTTGTGTGGAAATTTTAGAAGGCATTTCAAATGGTGTTTATGTACCTGAAGACCTCTTTAAGCTGTTTGACTTTGTTATCTGGGTATTTTTTGGCGCAGGCATCATCGAGGAAAGCTCTGGCATATGCAAGTGGCCCAGCATTGACCTGAAGAGAAAGAAGTATTTAAGAAAAAAAGTCATTTACTGGTCAGTTTAATCCTAAGTGTGTGATGTAATGGCAAAAGTGTATTTGGGGGAAGGCTTGTAGCTCTTGTGGGAATTAAATGGCTAAAAATGTCTCCATAAAAATAACTAAAAATGCAAAATCCATACAAAACTGCCCTACAATGAAGAAAGGAATTAAATAATGTCTTAAGTGAATTCTAAACATGGCGAACTTAGGGTGAAAGTGTGGGTGTGAATCAACACAATTGCTTTGTTCCTAGTGTGGTGCGCTGTTGTCTATTTTCTACTGACAGTGATTTTATTCTTAGATGTCACCAAGTTGTTGCATTATTAGTCTATAGAAGACGTTCCTACTGTTGAATGCCATAATATTTTTGGTGGGCTGCACATCTAGCTATAAGTATTGTTTTATTCAATTATACATTACCATTTGAAAGTTTGGGGTCTATAAGATTTTTTAACATTTTTGAATGAATATATTCTACTATGTTCACCATGGTTGAACATAAAATGTGAACAAAAATACCGGAAAAATAGTCATATTGTGTAATTTTATTACAAAAAAAAAAAAAAAAAAAAAAATATATATATATATATATATATATATATATATATATATATATATATATGTGTGTTTTTTTTTTTTTTAAACTATAATTTATTCCTGTGATGTCAAAGCTGAATTTTTTCAGTACTCCAGTATTCAAGAAGTCATTCTAATATGCTAATTCACTGCTCAAGAATAATTTCTTGTTACTTAGCAATTATGTTGGAAACCATGACACATTCACTGTAAAAAGTGATAAGTCAACTTAACTTAAAAAAAATTGCGGAAACCTGTTGCCTTAAATTTTTTAAGTAAATGATAATTGAAAATAATAAGTTAAGTGAATTGTCAAGTTCACTTAACTTTTTTTATTATTATTATTTACTTAATCAAAAGTTAAGTCAACTTATCAGTTTTTACAGTGTTGTATCTCAGGATTCTTTGATTAATAGAAGGTTCAAATGCATAGCATTTATTTGAAACAGATTTTTGTGTAATATTACAAACGTCTTAGTGTCACATTTTAATAAAATAATGCATCCTTGCTGAATAAAAGTCTTCTTTCATTTTTATTTCACCAAACATAGGTAAAATAGGTGTTTTGCTAGTAAAAAAACAAATTAAATGTCACCATGACATAAGTTTCCATAAGTTTTCATGCCACTTAATTGTTTTTATTACTTTAGTTTGATTTTATTTTATAAAATAAGTTTTCATGTCACTTGATTTTTATTTAATTTAATTTAATTTTATTTTGTCTTTTCATTGGCTAACAGTTAAAAGTATCAGCATGTTGCTTATCTTTTGAATTTATATTCTAAAAAGCAAAAAAATGGTGCATTTTAATCAAAATAAACTTTTCTACTGATAATTTTTAATACTGAATAAAATTTATTTATAATTGACATTTCAAACAAATTTCTTAAGACATATCTTGAATGTAATATTTGTTAAATTCATTGCAGTGCATTCTGGGACCAAATGGGACAGTGATTTGCCTAAACAAATCAAAGTATCTTTGTCAGAATGCCTAAAAATCTTGGCTTATTTTGAAACAGGCCAATGATGTGTGTTCATTTGTCTTGCACACACACACACACACACACACACACACACACACACACACACACACACACACACACACACACACACACACACACCTGTACACTAATGCTTCCCTGCAGCTTAAGTTGCAGGCGGATCATGTCGACCTCACTGGTTGCACAAAGGGCTCTGAGTTCTGCCACCTTCCCGCTCATCTCATCTATGGCCACCTCGATGGGACTCAGGTCTGTGTGGTGCTGATACATCACCGCTATGCGCTTCTTTACATACGGGAAACAGTGTGTGGCTGAAACAGAGAGATAGGAGAAGACAGAGTAAATAAACATTAAGTGAATGCAGTAGTACGTTCAGAGAAGAGGTGGCTAGAAGAACAAACACATTAAGGACCCAGCTGAAATCTACTCATGTTTGTGCAGTAATCAGAATTTATGTTCCATGCGGATGGCACACCTCGAAACTGTGAAAAGTGCTTTATTTAGAACACATTCTCTAAGAAGGTCATTCTGCCTCAATGACCAGATATGATCTGAAAATTTATCAGTGGATGAAGTTCAGGGTTCAACTTTGAAATTTCCTGGTTGCTTTTACAACACTAGACAACACTTAATTTGAGACAAAGACAAAGATTAATTGTTTTTGAACACAAGAGCTTAAGATCAGGGTGTACAGTATTAATACAGGAAGTACAGCCTAAAATGTAATCATTAAAGATTAGAGTTCAGGAAATAGATGGGTAAATAAATGGATTACACCATATGGAGGCCAAGAACATTATGTTCATTAAATTTTGTTTCCCTGTGAACGGGTGCAATTATATGGTGAATGCAATAAACCATTAATTTAAGGAAGTTACAGATTAAGGATCAACATGTACACTACCGTTCAAAAGTTTGGGGTCAGAGCTTTCTTTCTTTCTTTCGTTCTTTCTTTCAAGGAATTGATGCATTAAATTGATCAAAAATGACAGTAAAGAAAAAAGCTATTCATCACTACTGAGATTCTCACACTAAATTAAGAAGCAAAATGAATTAAAAAAAAATATACATGTAGGTCCCACTATATATTAGTTGGCCTTAACAACTACGTACTTACATTTAATGATTTGGTAGAATGCACTTATTGTGTACATACATGTTTTTACATTGTACTTATATTTTAAACATACCTGCATTTAATTACATCTGTAAATTAATTTCTGTACTTACATTTAGAATTACACTGTTGACCCATCACTTACACCGTAACCCACCCTTAAACCTACCCATACCACCAAACCTGTCCCTAACCTTACCCGTATCCCACCTCCATAGCAGCAGTGTTTTGCATTACAATATGAGCACAAAAAGTACATTCTACTTATTTTTTTATGTTAAGTTGGGCCTTAATTTTTAATATTATTTTACAATTTTACTGTCTTTTTGATCAAATATGTGTAGCTTTTGTGCACATGTAATGAATACAAACAGAATCGAGGCTCAAACTGCTATCAAATCAATTTTGAAAAAAAAAAAAAAAAATGTAAAATTTCCAATTTCAAATAGTGTGTTTTAAAATTACTTTTGAAAATATATTAATAGGCTTATCTGTCTAACAAAACATTAAACTCTTTGGGAAAGCACGATGACCCCATGCTGATCTAACTGCTGTTTCTTTTTCAAATTTAGTGCTATGAAATTAGGATTAGAATTTATTTTAGAATTGGTGATTGATTTATAGTATATGGATTTATGTGCATTTAAATTTGGAGTGTGCATAATAAGAATGATGTTCCCATCAAATTAAAATTTCACAGGCTAGCTAAAAAGGCTAATGAAAACAGCATGTAGAAAAATACTGTACTACAATTCTAGAAAGCTATCATCACATCACTACAGGAGATCCAGTAGCATGGATGAGCACAGTTAGCTAACCATGCTAAAGTGGAAATGTAACTGGAACCATTCCTCACCATGATCAGAACCTTTCGGCCAGATGGCAGAAAAGCAGAGACACAAGGGTTTTATTGTTAAATGAAGTTTTGTAGTATAAAAACTGAAAGCTAAATGTTCAGTTCTTCTGTCATGTGTGTTATTTGTATTCACAGCAGTAACTGTTCTGGGGTCAGTGATAGTGATCACTCACTGGTGAGCACCGTCCTTCGTTTACACTGTTCCTCGACCCCGCCGTGCCTCTTTCCTGACTCTGTGAATGGCGTCTCGAACACAAAACGCCGAATGTTGTGGCTCCTCTCAAAGTCAGTCTTCCTCTCTTCCAGCTCCTTTTCCTCTAGATACGGCGTCACGTGCGTCACTTGGATATAGGCAAACTTTGCCTCCAGATCTTTAGGGTTGACCTGAGACAGATGAGACGTGTTACATTAGCATGGGCGGAGACCAGTAAAACGCTGATAAAACATGAATAAACAGAATTCTTGTCTTTAAGTGCATTGGGGTTAAGGTTTGACTGCGAACTCCACATATCAGGAGGTCTGTTGTCAAAACTAATCTTATCTATGGTGTAATACTCTTCTTGTGTGTGTTTGTGTATACACTGTAAAACCGATTCTTGGATCAAGTAAATAATCATGATACAGCTCATCTATTATACTATATACCATATAACATATGCTCCAACAAGCATAGCAGGTGATCTAGATTCATTTTTAGTGCGAATAGACCCACATGAAAATTTCCCTGCATGCAAATGTGCTTAAATACTTAAAGTGCTTACATAGTTTGATTGTTTGCCAGTTTCATTTACACTGAAATTAAAAAAGTACACTATTGTCTTGTAATGTCATGATGAGTTTGTGCAAAATTAATGAAGTTAATTAATGAATTAATGAAGTACCTTTTTTTTATTCATGTATCATATGTTGAGGTCTGTGTGTATTTCATGCATTTTTTTGTCTGACGAGTGCTCATGTGATCTGCATTCATTAGAACACGTCACATGGTGGTATTATCAACAAGCACCTTGCTCTCTATGACATAAGCATTTGTCAAAGAAATGTACATTAGATGAGAGGTTTTCAAATATGTAAAAGCCACAGACTCTTATTTACAGAGTTTGAAAACATGCATTACAGTGCATAATATTGAGCAATTAGCTTCATTTTTAAAACAATTTTAGGTGATGACAACTTGACATTTTAAGCCATGCAAAGTGTGGGCTTCATTTTTAAAGTGATACTACACCCAAAAAAATAAAAAATAAAATAAAATAAATCATTCCCTCATGTGGTTACAAACATTGAAATTCCAAAGAATGTTGGGATCCAAACAACACATGAGCCAACTGACTTCAATCATATGAGATTTCTTAAAATATCTTCTTATATGTTAGAAAGAAGAAAGAAAGTCATACAGGTTTGCAACAACATGAGGGTGAGCGAATGATGACAAATATTTAATTTTTGGGTGAACTGTTACTTTAAGTTTCATCTTAAAAAAGTGTTACTTTCATCTTTAAAAAAGTGTTACTTTAAGATTTCATCCTAAAAAAAAACAAAAACAAACAAAAAAAACGTATTTCTATTTATTTATTCCTTCCCTTTCTAGCTTGTACTTGTTTGGAACAATGCCTGTAACTTGTTATTATAAGCACTTCCTGTGTCTGTTTGCCTCTTTAAGATGAATTGCTTTACGTATTCCCCAGTTGTAAGTCGCTTTGGATAAAAGCATCTGCAAAATGACTAAATGTAAATAAGTTCTATAAACATCTCATTTTTACAGTGTACTTGTGTACTAGTGTAATCTGTGCACGTGTGTTCAGATTACACACGATTGTCTGAACTTTTACCTATTCATAGAATTCTGATAAAATATTAGTGTGCATTTTCTCACCCTGCCAGAGTCCTGGATCATTTTGACATTTTCTTGGCCAAATTTGTCCGAGTAAAGTTTGAGGAGACGCTGGGAAATTTCTGATAGAGGAGTGAATTTTGGTTCTTTATAGATATATTCCTTTCCATCCTCATCTTCAAAGAAACCCTGAAACACACACAACGTTCCAGTCACAATTTGTGTGTGACATACAGTATGCATACACTGCAGAAGCTATTAATGTACAGCCAACAAAATCTTGTTTCAATCCCAAAATCAACCAACCTCTACATCACACAGGTGAAAATGAAGAGTTATGACTAATGGACACACACTTTGACATTTAATTGTCTTAAAAACCTCCAACGTGTTCAGGATTTCAAAGCAAACCTGATAACACATCGTGGCAGAGCTCAGACTATCAATATCACGCCTCCTGCACTTCAGAGAATTCATGCTATCTTTTAATAATCAGTGCTATCTTTTATTCTCTGTTGTCTAACATAGACACTTTTGAGAAATCAGCATTTATGCAGAACACAAAGCTTTCACTGAGTTTTTGTTGAAACAGCTCAAGCCATAAAATCTTATGGCTTCTGTGAGGTTAATGGGCACAGCGTCTAGCGAAAGAGCTCTCTAAGTGTTACCTAGTTCATTTTTATGGTCTAAACCCATTTAAAAATGGCTTCCACAGTAAACAAAGAGTCAGAGTGCTGTCTAGCTCAACCAGGATGAAGAAATGACAGGATGTACAGATAACAGGATGTGTTATGCGTTTAAAGATTGATGAAGGATGCTAACAGTACATGTAAAAAGGCTCTTTCTAATCCAAAGGTTTTATGCAAGCAGACAAACACGCAATAGTTTAGAGAGACTACTATGGTCAAAGCAAAACTTGCCTGACAATGAGTAAAACAGCACACACACAGTTCTCAACAACACTTACCGCAGCCTTAGGAAAGAAAAGAAAGCAGAAAAGATTGATTAACCGAGACCCACAATGCCTTACACATGCTTTAAACAAGACTTTGGCTATCATGCAGGATACATTATCATGCATACAGGAATGCCTATGTCCTTTCCATTTTTAAAGAGGTCACATCATACATTTTTATTATTCAGTTTAATTTTAACATTTGAAATTTAAGTTTATTTTCTGTCTAAAACATTCAACATTTATTTTTGTGACTATTTTCCACCTTCTCTATAACAATTATGGTGTGTGCACACCAAAAGTGAAATGAATATTCGCATCACGTTATTTGTGGGATGTTTTTCACGTCACTCGCACAAATAAAAACATTGCACATGCTCTCCTCCATTTTCTGATACAACCGGACGTGTCAATAGCTATGTTTACATCACCCTGTTTTAAAGGAACACTCCACTTTTTTTGGAAATAGGCTCATTCTCCAACTCCCCCAGAGTTAATAAGTTGAGTTTTACCGTTTTTGAATCCATTCAGCCGATCTCCGGGTCTGGCGAGAGCACTTTTAGCATAGCTTAGCATAGATCATTGAATCCGATTAGACCAGTAGCATCGCGTTCAAAAACGATCAAAGAGTTTCGATATTTGTCCTATTTAAAACTTGACTCTTCTGTAGTTATATCGTGTACTAAGATCGGCGGAAAATGAAAAGTTGCGATTTTCTAGGCTGATATGATTAGGAACTACTCTCATTCCGGCGTAATAATCAAGGAACTTTGCTGCCGTAACATGGCCGCGGCAGGCGCAGTGATATTACGCAGCGCCTGAAAGTAGTGCCCGGTAGCTGGGGTAAAACTCAACTTATTAACTCTGGGGGAGTTGGAGAATGAGCCTATTTCCAAAAAAAGTGGAGTGTTCCTTTAAGGTGGGTTCATGCGAATAATGGGAGATGGAAACGCATTTGCCGAATAAATGTCTCTATGTGCATCAAAAAAGTCATGTGACTTTGGGACGGCAAATCCTGACTAACAAGCGAACCGATCTTGTTGCACATCATCTAAAATGTTGTTGTGGTCATTCTCAAATGCCCGAGCAAAGTCTGTCGTCAAAGTATTTCTGTATTGTTGATTCCCAGAATTGTCTTACACAACTGTGTTTTCACACAGCCAGGAATCCACGAAAGCAATGACCGCATTCTTTGTGTTTCGTCAGCTCGCTCTGAGACACAAGTCATTTATTATACATGAAAATTATTATATTCAGTGGCTTCTCACACTTTTCTTACTGATATTTAGTGCCAGTTTATCAGGAAGTGATGATTTTGTTCTCTTTCGATATTTTATGCGAGTCGACAATCTAATTTGCGCACAAGTTAAATTCGCAACTTTGGATGGAAACCCGGCTAATAAGCTCTTTGCTGATTGCCTAATTGCCTATTTCGCATCATTCGTGTCTTTGCATTGACTTTGTATGTAATCTATTTGCGCAATTAATTAAATTTGCTTTGGTGTGCACAAAGAAGATTCTTGTGGGGCAAGTTTCTGATAAACGAATAAGCATTCTCCATGTATAAGTGTGGACTCTTTTTTGGGGAGGTTTGATTTTTTTTCTTCAGACATC
This sequence comes from Acrossocheilus fasciatus, assembly GCA_036784905.1. Taxonomy (NCBI): domain Eukaryota; kingdom Metazoa; phylum Chordata; class Actinopteri; order Cypriniformes; family Cyprinidae; genus Acrossocheilus; species Acrossocheilus fasciatus. Next base: position 8,562,364 of record CM071943.1, read on the forward strand.
CAATATTTTTGCAGCTCAGCCTTAGTTTCAGTACATGGTCCCAAAAGTCATTATTTTTGGACTGAAGAGGAAGTTTTGAGTAATAAAAGTCAAAGTAAGTTTTCTTAATACACCAATCTTTTTTTTTTTAATCTAATTTGATACCTCATGATATGACCGCTTTAAAATAAAATGCAGTTATACTGTGGCTATAAAGCAGCTCAATCCTCAGTCAAATTGTCTGTGTTAGCTGGACTAGTTGAAACCACTGCACCACTGCATTGTCTTACCTGTCCAAAAAATGCCACTCTGAAGAAGGTCCCAAGTAGCCTCTTTCCAGAATGCATTACTTCCATCACTTTAGTGTAAGCCCGATGTAATGTGTCATACAGGTGGGCCAGTTTCTACACAAAAGCACAAAAATACATTCATACTATCCAGATGAGCTGTATTTCTGGCAAATGTAAATGCTGTATTTCCAATGACGCATAAACAGTGTGTGTGCACCTCAAAGTCTCTGCGTTGTTCATAAATTGGAATGATGAGCTTGTAGATATCTGAAATAAGTTCATAACGTTCAGCTTTCCATAAACCATCAGCACAAGCTTCCAACAACTCCATCAGCACCTCCTGCAGATAAACATGCATATATAATTACATACATTCATGAGCATGCATTACTCCATTACAGCAATAATGCACTGCCATGACACCTTCAGATACAGCAAACTATCTTCTCTCAACAAATCATGCTACAGACAAAACTGCTGTTCTAAGTAATTTACTGGTAACCAATCTGTCATTAAGTTTAATCAAAGTATCTTGATAAAGGGGACAATGGTGCATAAAGTGCCTTTTTGGGGTTTCCTACAAGATTCCTCAAAATTAAGTCCAAAAGAACCAGACAAAGTCCAACAGCAGAGATGATCTTTTATCACAAGTATAAGCACTGAACAACATGTAAATGTTACACAAAGAGTTCATTAAACATGCACTGATGCACTAAACTAATTAGTCATAGTGACGAGGGACTCTCAGGTCTAATCAGGGCTCATTATCTGGACTTCCTTTACTAACACACCCACTGGAAAGGGGCAATTGATACTGATTAGATAAGAAATCTGAGAACATTTTCTACCATGGACTATTACTGATGTTATAAAAAAAGAGTTTTGAATTCAGTCCAGTGCTGATGCAGAGTCAATATAAAAGAGAGGCAGGATTAAGGGGCTGTGTCTCATGAATGTGGCTATATATGAATGAGATCAGGAGCAAGCTGGTTTGAACCTCATTGAAGTGAACGTCCTGCATCCCCACATCCTCCATCATGGCTGCCTCCTCATCAATGTTGGGTGTGATCACACGAAATGCAGAGCACCCCTGCCGGAACATTCCTACCAAGAGAAAGGAATAGTAAGCGGAATAGGTTAAACGGATTCAATAAACTGCAAAACCTTTACAAATAATGGGAAACATCACACCTCAAGAACTGATCTCCATAGTAAACACTGCATAATATGTGAATGTGTGTTTTTGTGCATACATGTGTTCATTTTCCTGGCCATGCATTATTAGAGCTGTTATCAGACACAGAGATTACCTCCTGTAAAAGAAATTTACAAAGAACTACAGATTGCAAAATACAGTTGAACCTTGAACGAGATACCTTTATTAATCTGTCTCTGTGTGTGCATGCATTCACCTTTCACCTGAAGTTTACCAAGCATATTTGATAAGCCAGACAAAAAAATATTGTTATAAGATTTATTACTTTGTCCAAACCTATTAATATATGATATACTGTATATCATGCATTGTTTCTTCTGTATTAACTGCTTGATTTTGCAAGCCACATTTGTTCAAAGTGTGAAATTTTCTTCAATTAATGATTCAAGTTAAGTATTTTACATGAACAGATCACAAACTGTGTGCAGTAATGCACCTGAATATCCGTTCCAGTGGGCAAATATTGCATCTTGATTTAAAAAAAGTTCATTTCTGACTGCGATCTATATTTACTGTACCCCCAAGTGGACTCCTCACCTTTCCTCTTCAGGTACTCGGCCACAAGTGCTGCCACATGCACGTAACACATCGCTGCCTAAAGAAAAAATAAGCCACTGATGTAACGTTATCCACCAACCAGTGTTTTACTATATCACCAAACAAACTGCTGAATGCTCAATGAACTATTAACTCAAATACTTAGTGAAGAACAGCAAAATGAAGGCTTTAAAAATATAAGTAACAGGATGTTTTTAACCTAATTTAGTTATTCAGCTAATTGCATTTATTTAGCTTTATTTTTATTAATTAGTATAATCTGGCCAGCTTGCCTCAGACAGATCTCCATTCTTCACGTGGATTTTAGCCATACTATCCAGCCAGGTTTTGCGCAGTTCAGGGGTGCTGGTGTAGGATTTGGCCAGGCTGTACTGCAGGTCCACCAGCATCTCTGGGTCTTTTTCATGTTCCTTCATCTGCTCAGTGGCCATCAGTACTGTCCGGATCCGCTTGGTCAGGTCCTTCACATCCGAGGGGAAAGCAGTGTGCTGGAAGAACAGGAAGAGAGAGTCCATAATAGGCAAACAGTCACGTCTGATGTGAGATATACATTGATTTGAATTCGAAAAGCTGGTGATCTAATTGAGTTTATAGTGTTCAATGTTATTCTGACATTCATATTTATTGTTAACATTTATGTATATTTCTTAAGGCTGGAATACAGCAGATGACTTTTGCCCAGATTTTTACCCCAATTTGCAGTCTGGAGAATCATTTGCTTAAAGTAATAACCAATGTAGAGATTTTGGGCACTCATATTTAACCAAATTTACAGAAAAATCACCTATGATTTCAGAGGATAAAGTCTGTAAGTGATGATGCTTAGTAATCTGTTCAGACACTAAAAGTCATGTAGGGTGTTCCAGCATTTACTCAGATTGCAACCTACAGTATAATAATATGTATTTTGTATACACTGTATAAATGGAAATTTCAAATTTTACCTTTACAGTTTTATCACTGTTGGCACAATTATTAATGATGGACAGTGACTGTTGGAACCGTGTCCCTCCAATCCCGATAACATCCGCGATCAGCTGACTCACTGCAATCACCACCTGAGAACATTTTTTTCAAATAAATGGCCAGGTATTTCAGCCAGATTGTGTTTTTCAAGTAAAAAAAATGGCCAGTAATGATTCTAGACTGCAAAAGGGCACTCTAAGTCAGTGGTTCTCAACCAGTGGCCCCGAGACCCACTAGGGGGGCCTCATCAAATCTCCAAGGGGGTGGCTAGATGACTTAAAATTGTTAAAAAAATTATTTGATTGACACTTCTGGCGTTTATTTGACCCCCCTCTTATCCCTCTCTTGCCTGCAGGTGTGTGCGGACAAAGGACTTCCTGCCATTGTACTCAAAGTTGCTCTTCATGAGGAAATAGAGCAGGTGGGCGGCATCACTGCGTATGGAGCTCAGTTTGGAATTGCAGCACTTCAGGATCTCATAGCAAAAACAGGCACACATATCCGCCCGTCCATCAAAAAATGTACAGGGAAACTGAGAAAGACAGAAAAAGACATGAGACTTGTGAACAAAATAATGAACAACACTATTATGTGTTCACGTGCACCATTCATCGATGCGTTCATGATGTGCACACTTATGTTGGACATTTTATTACCCAATTATGTGATCTGAATACTAAAATCAATGGCGGGAAGAGTAAATTGACTGATGTTTTGATGAATTGTAGCCATTGACTTCCATAGTATTTTTCATAGCAACTGTTTGGAAACCAACATTCTTCAAAATATCTTCTCTGTTCAACAGAAGAAAGAAACTCAGGTTTCGAAGCTACTTGAGGGTGAGTTAATGATGAAAGAATTTTCAGTTCTGGGTGAACTATCCCTTTGAAGGGCTGGTGAGGAAATATATCAGAAGATATTGAATTTTAAAAACTTTAATTACTATTTTGCTTGTTTGATCCATAAATAAACCATTTTTTAACTGTAAACTGTCAGGGTCTTCATTGGGGAATTTCTTCTCTCATATCCCATGAATCAACAGCGAGGGTGGCTCTTTTGATTACCTTGTAAATGAAGGTACGTAGGGAGGTGAAGACCTGCTTCAGTGCCGTCTCTGACTGGGGGATCTGAAGGAAACAGAGGTGCACCTGGAAAACCTTCTTCATCAGTGGGTTATGACCCAAATCTGCACACAGCTGCGTCTATGGATACATGGTTTAATATGAGAGTGCTTCAAGGAAGAACTGAACTTTGACTCGTACTGGTAAACACACACTTCCACTTGATGTCTATACCTTAAAGCCCATAATGAAGACACTGAGTGTGTCCAGCACAGTCAAGCACACCTCCGTTGAGACGTTAGCCTCCAGGAGACACGCGTCAGCATCACCATGGCAATACGCTGGAGGAGAAAGAGGAAAAGAAAGATCATATCATTTAATAACTAAACTGATCAGAAGTGAGATAAGCTGCTTTGGCCTCTCAGTATAGCTTTGCTGTCTCTGGTTGGACTACATCAGTGGTTCTCAAGCCTGGTCCTGGATTGAAAAACCACTGGATTACAACACTTAATTCATTCTGCATCGAAGATTGTGCAAAGGATGGCATGTAGAATATGCATAGCACTATGCTTTTCGGTCCCCTTGAAACCCAAGAAGCTCTTACCGGTTAGTCTACAAAGATCCCAAGAACAAATTCTCAGACTGAAACATACACACACACACACAGTGTAACTTTCATGATTGTCAAAGCACATTAAATTCTTCTAAATGTTCATCTTAGGGAGGTTGTGAAGGATGATGAGTAATTAAGAAATGAATGTGTTAATGTGTCTTACTGTGGTTGAAAGTGTGTGCGTTCTCCAGGCTGCCCAGCTGGTGTAAGCGTGTGTGCATGACGCCCCCTCTGTTACGAGACACAGGGAGAGTCAACGACTTCCTGTCCTGAGCCATAAACCCCACCCCATCCTGGCTTCTGAGGGAAAACAAAGCCTTAATTAGAGATCTGGTGAGCTGTCAATCATGTACATACAGTATAAAAATGCAAATATGTAGGGGTCATGTCATAGATGTCATGAGGTCCGCTTAAATTGTTATTTTAGACCACGTTCCACACTCTCTTGCCGTATTTTCCCAAAGTTTGGGGTTTATTACAATTTAAAACTGTTTTGTATGTTAATATATTTTAAAATGTAACTCAGTTTCTTTTTATTATCGATGTTTAAAACAGTTGTTCTGTTTAATATTTTTGAATTGCAGTGTACCCTGACTTAAGAAAACAGCTTATGATCAGCACTTTTGCTGACAAGTCAATATATTTTGCATTATCTATTCTTCAATAAAAGCATTTGCAAAGCTTGTATTGTTTTATGACAGGCTCACAAAACAACCCATGCTAAAATGTGCAATACACGAACTATCAAGGTCAGATTGAAATGACCAAGGACTGTATTTCTAGATTAGTTTCAAGAGATGCTTTTGTTGGACAAGTTTTGAAATTCTTATTTATTTCAAAATATCAACGAAAGCTTGATTTCTCATGATATGACCCCTTTAAAACACCTGCATTCACTATGGTTGACTTCTACTCTATTTCTGACAATGTATATTCCTTACATCATATTATATAAATATGATATGCCACAAAGTTGCACCTGTATTACTGCTCATAAACCAACATGATGGTGTAGATGGTTTATAAAAGATGTTAATACAGTGCATTAGATGTTGGCATCCATTAGTCATGTGACTGGTTATCCACTGGACAAAGAGCAGGAAATGTGATGATGTGCACACTGGTGTGAGCATATTATTGTACTAGATGTGTTGAATGGACACATGCAGGTGATAAAATCTCTAAACAGATACCACAAAACCCTTTCCTATTAGACTATTGAGAAAGCATGAATATGGAAATGTCTCAGCACACATACACACAGAGCAGTGAGTTAGTTGAATGAGTCAGCATGCTGTTAGTGAAGGCCACTCAAAAGCACACAGCAGCTCTTACCCTGTTCAGGGGTGCCAGGATGCTACAGTATCACTGACTAACTGAACCCTCGCCAGCATTTCAGCCAATAAAACATACACATAAAGGAGTAGCGTCATTCAAGGTAGTGTAGGACTTGATGCCGTGTATGCATGTATGTGTGAGTGTGTGTTAAAGGCTAGAGAGAGACAGGCAGATATGAGATAGAAGTAGTGGTCTTGAGCTTGTTTTTGCGTCTCTAGTTTTATAGATGAGAACTGGTAAAATCATTTGTGATAAAATTAGAACTACGGCTATCAACTGATTAAAAAATGTAAGTGAATTCATCATTCATGACATCCAGATAATTTTTAAATCTATGAACTGATAATTAATAAAAATGATTCACAATGAATCACATTTATTAATACATTATTACTGATCATTACTAATTATTACCACCAAATGAGGTTAATTCAAATACATTAGGCTACATTGTAGTGACAGACAGAGAAAAGTGGCCTTGCAGGTAATTCTATTGTTTTTGTTTTTTTTCATGTCACTAAGCACTGGCCCAAATTAGTTAATCCTTAATGCATTATTAAATTTAAAGTACCTTGTTGGCATGATTATGTTTACATGTAATATTGCAAAGAAATATACACAAAACAAGTAATGACAAGAAAATAATACACAATAAAACAATAACAAAAAATATAATAAAACAACAAATAACAATAAAACAGTATTAAAAACTTTATTTAGTAAGTGAATAAATACATATATAAAATACATTGAATAAATAATGTATTGAATAAATTTATCCAATATTATGTATATACACAATAGACATTTATTCAATACATTATGCATAAGAATACTATAATTTTATTTGATTATTAATAAAATATCATTCATATTATGTAGTACTACCTTTTAAATCAATAAATGTTCTAAATCGATGCATTTGATTAATTAGGATAATTTTTTTTTATGTTTCGGCAAATATCCTTTTGAACAAAAAAATGTTTACTTAATGGCCTTAATGCTCCCTGATTTCCCACAAAAGTAAATTGAAAGTCTGAATCAGGATACTTATTTTTTCTAATGTTTTGGCATAAATATCCTGTTTAACATAAATATGAGTACTTTATGCTCCCGCTAAAATACGTATAATTAACTGTAGCACCAAAATTCAAAGACTTCTAAGAATTCTTAGATTGGTAGGAGCGAAACATTTTTTACCTGGCAATGAATCTCTTCCCCATATACCTGAACTGATGTAGACACACTCTGTGCGTGAGAGAGAGAGAGAGAAATGAACTGAGTGCTCAGTATTAAGTTACAGGACCTCAGTACTCTGATGCTCTGATGTGATTAGTACCAGTCTAGATGACTTACTCTACTAAAGTGAAAAAGTCCATCAGCTCAGAGGTTGTGGCTTTGTTCCAGTATGTAAATAAGGCATCTGGAAAAATAATCAAAAGTGAGAACAATTATGAACAAAGGTACGAGGACTTTGAAAATTAAAGCCATGTGTGGATGTTCTTACCTTCAGACATGCTCTTTAAGACATGGAGGAAACACATGAGCAGGTTTTTGATTTCTTCTCTATTCAATTTATCACAGCGCAGCATAGAGCTACCCAGAGCGGAGGCTGACTGGGTCTGTCATACAGACACACACACACACACACACACACACACACACACACGCATAAAGTATATAATGGAAGACAAAATATGATAATATCACATCACAGCACACTGTGGGCCATCGGAAGCTTCACTGCTCACCCCTAAATGACTTTAAGTGAGCAAAAAACACCCCACCACATGCACAGAGCTGGAAAAATACAATATGAGAAAGACATGCAACACCCTCATGATGTATAAAAGATTAAAGAGATGGAAGCACACACACTCCCCAGATGGGGACACTCTAGGGTTGCTCTACTTGTATGGTGTCAGTAATTCTGTTAGTGTCGTTATCGTAGAGGGCAGGGCTTGAAAGCAGTGAGAAATCCATTGTGACACGTTTGGCTGCCCGGCTGAGAGGGGCGGAGTCCTCTGGTTCAAGGGGGAGGGGCAACACGGTGAGGGTGTGTCTACGTGTAAACCTCTCTTTTGGCTAAGAGGTCAGAGGTCAAGGGTGAGAAGGGAGAATAAGAGCCAGGAATGATTAAGGGAAACTTATTAGCAACAGCTACATGTCTTACTCTAAATACAGCTGAATAAAAGTAGTATTCTTCCATTTGCATCCTTATGACACTTCAATATATTTCACTTTGTTCAGTAAGTAATACAAAACCTGAATCATTTTAAAGATTTTTTTGTAATGCATTTTAAAACAAAAGTATGTATTTTTGGGATTATTTGCTTAATAATATACTATTTAAAACACCAATGTCTATGGAGGTTTTGGCTCTGCTAGTAAAATGTGATTTCTTTTCAATTGAGATGTTTGAAATTTTCAGGCACTGTTGCCTAGAAATGACCCAGGGAGTGATAAATGCAGCATAACAGATGTTTCATGACCTCACATGTTCATGTAATGTATTAGACACATGTGGAAAAGTGAATACATCACAGCTCCAGTTAAAGGCCCCCTGAGCACATTTGGAGGAGGAAGGAACTCCCCCTGAACATTTAATACATCCATTTAACATTGTTTTTAAAGACAAAGTCAGATCCATTTTAATTTTGTAAAGTGCTTTTCGGAGTACATATTATGAAAGCAGGAGATTCTATTTAAACAAGATAAGAGATTATTTTAGGCCTGATAGACATCATAACTGTTATTCAACTTTACCTTATCAAGGGAGCTGGTCTTCTCAGGGATGCTGTTTCCTGAGTCTGTGCTGACCAGAGAACCTCGAGAGTCAGCGTGACGCACAGAGCCAATGTTAGGCGTAGAGGTGTGAGGAGAGGCTATGCACAGAATAATGAAATCATTCACAGAAACATCTCCTGATAATCTCACTGATGCTAGAAGGTGAAAGGCCTGAGTTGCTGGTAGTTTTTGATTTGCTCATTACTCACCAGTTCCTGAGATGACCCCAAATACATCTTTATGAAGGCTGTTGTCAAGGTTGCCAACAGGCTTTTGAGGCGTAACTGTAGAGATGCTGGAAAGATGTTCATCTCGCCCATTCTGAGGAGATGGCATATGAAATGTAAGGGTTGCTCAAATTGTAAATAATAGACCGATAAGAAAGTACGGAAGATGATTCACCTGGTTGGTGTTAAAATTAGACGTGTCTCTCACATTCAATCTGTGAACGTTCTCCTGCAGCAACCCAAACAAGGGTAGATAGAGCGTCGCCAACCTTGCCTGCTGACTCTGTGTACACATACACAGATACACAGATTTACCGGTTAAAATAAATGTCTGTTTAAGGCAAGTCAATTCACCCCATGGCAATCTTGAAAGTGCTTCCGGGCACTGTTTTTTAAATAGGCAATTGGCATACAAGTACAGCTCCTACGAACTAAAATATACAAAATAAGATCATGTTCAGTACACTACCACTCAAAAGTTTGGGTTCATTATTCTTTTTCTAAGAAATTAATACTTTTTTTGTTTTTTGTTATTTGTTAAGCCACTGTAAGGTGCTAAGACAGTTACAAAATTAAGAAAACCCTTAGTGCAGACACCCTTAATTTGAAAACTTTGGGGTTTGTTGCAACTGTGCACTGACCTTTGAGGCATAGCGATCGTCAAACGTGTGTTTGATCATCAGACTCTTGAGAACCTGAATGGCGATCTGACGGATTTCCCCAAACTCCTGAAGGGCCCCACACACCTCCCTCAATAACAAACCCACCGGGAAGTGATTCCTGCAGAAATCATCAGTCAGTGAATAGTCCAACTGTAGATCTATGAAGACACAGAGAAAAGAAAGAGAAAGAAAGACATTACACCACAAACACTGAACGTAACCACCAGCTAATTTAAAACTGTGTTTGAAAGTTTTAGCTCAAATATCCTGCTTAAAAGACCAAAGAAAACTAGTTGAGAAAAATGCTGTTTTATGTTTAACAATGCCTTAAACAAAAACAGCTCTACAGCTTTTTATAATAAAACCAAGAGCACTGATTTGATTTATGCACTTTAAATTACAATTTCACTGGTACAGCAAATCACAATAAACACACATACACATGATGATATTTCACAGACAGAATCAACAGCCAGTTCATGGACAGTTATTAAAAAACAAAGGTAAATAGAACAGTTTTAAACACCCAATCAATCATTCAGACTTATGAATGAATTAGCTTATTTTGCACATCAACACATGTAAGACAGACCAGAGTAGGTCCATTCCACATCAGGAACGAAACCATCATAGCAGTTATGACACTGAAGAGAGACATGGACTGTGTCATTAAGACTAGACACATGAACATTGTTCAGTGCCTGGCAAGCAGGACTGCTCACCTACTCTTCTTGCATGAGTCTCCTTAATGTGACACAGAAAAGCTAGCACACACAAAGAAAGAGGAAACAGTGGACAGGGACGGCAGAAGACAATCATATCAGCAAAAGGTACAGAAAGCCCAAAGAACAGAAGCCACATAGCGAGGAAAGAAGAATTCTATTAAATCTTAACCTTTCAAGAGAGATGCCAGACAATGTTTTAGACTATTTCAACAACAGTGTGCTGTAAAATACTGCTGTATGTTTACCTTGAAACCTCTGAATGCGGCCCTTCCCAAAAGGCATGGGCAGATTGAGTGGGATGTAATGTTCATGATTACACACCACCCGCAGAAACTCGAACTTAAACTCATACAGCGTCTGCAAGACACAGAGACACAATTATATTATATTAGATTAGATCATATTATAGTGAGTCAATAAGATTATTTTAAAAGAAAATAATTTTTTATTCAGTACATTAAATTAATCAAAAGTAAAATATATATATATAATTTTACAAAATATTTCTATTTAGAATAATTAACTTTTTTAAGTTTCTATTTATCAAAGAATCCTGAAAAAAAATTATCACGGCTTTCACAAAAATATTAAGCGGAACAACTGTTGATAATCAACACTGATAATGATAACAAATGTTTCTTGAGGACCAGATCAGCATATTAAAATTATTTTTGAAGAATCATGTGACACTGAAGACTGGAGTAATGCTGCTGAAAATTCAGCGTTGCCACCAAAATATATTAAAATAGGAAACAGTTATTTTAAATTGTAATAATATTTTAAATATTACTGTTTTAATGTGTTTTGGATCAAAACAACAACAACAAAAATGCTTAGTGAGCATTTCTTGTTTAATCAATTTATTAGTAAACATTAACAAGCACATTATCTCATATTTCCAGCTAGTGTATGTGAATATACTGTATATTAACTAATGATCTGTTAAGCATTATATAATGTTTGTTAACGGTTGATTTATTAATGGAAGTCATTATAAAGTGTTACCGCTGCTATTAAATTGTAGATTAAGACTTAGCATTTTTTATAACTATACAATTTCATGTAACTATGCTGTTATGTGTACCTTGGGATCTCCAGGTACAAAACAGGAGATGTAGTTGTTTATCTGCTTGAAGACAAATCCTCGATCCATAAAGGTAAAACAGCGCTGTTGGGCAGATAGGGAGAAGACGCTGTTGTTAAATGAACTCAAATAGTCATTAATGATACAAGCCTTCAAATAGAACTCAGGATGTCTCATAGAGACCACTTTGCAGAAAAAACGATCAAATATTGGTGTCTCAGTGTATAAAATCAACTGGCTGTACCTTTATGAAGACAGCCAGGCTATGGTTGGCATTGCGGGCAGCGTCCAGATTGTCCTTATACTTCTGTGTGATGTGAGGCATCAGCATGTTCACCAGTGTCTCCACACCGTGGTGGAATGAAGCTGTGAATCGCTGGTTCCTGGACAGCTAAGAAAATTAACAAAAGCAACATGATAAACTACCTAATACAGCATCCCTTACAAAAACCATGGTAAACAGTTTCCTAAATCCACAGTTATTGCAGTTAACGTCACAGGGTCTCTTTCAGGAGAGTAATAAGCCTTCAGAATCTTTTTATTTTGGTTAATTTCCTTTGTTGATAACAAATCCGTGCTAAAAAAAAACAATAGAAGCCCAATAAAAACCATCACAGAAATTCCAATGGTTTCCATTAAAATACCATTATAAACCATTAGCTTTTTCCAGTAAAACCATTACAAAATTCCTTTTTGTAGTGTGTTTTGGACATTTTTCCAATAGGATTTAACATCCCACCAATAGAATCCATCACATACCAGTAGACACCATTTATAGCTTCCATTAAAACCAATACAATTTTCATTACAACCATTACATTTTCTATTGTGTTTTGGGCAGGGTTCTATTGTTTTTTTTTTCAGCAGAGATACTAAGTTTTAACCAGGATATTTTGGCAAAAACTATGGTTATCATGGTAATTTTGTGGTAAAGTCGTAAAGTAAAGGTGTATTTTGAGTAAAGGAGAGTTTATTGAGGCATATAATTGTGTTTACCTTGACCTTGCCACTTTCCATCAGGTACTGTGCCATTGACTTCACCAGGGCTTCAAAAAAATACCACGAATACTGAAACACCGAAGTAAACATTTTAACCATTCACAAATAGGACTCATAACAAAATTGTTGAGATTTAAGAGTTTTAAAACAGAAACTTTAAAACAAATCTACCTTGAGAAGCTTGTTGCTGGTTAGGAAGTCGGTTGAAGGCTTTAAAATGGATGTCATGGCTTTGGCCAGTTCCTCGTGGACTGTCTTACTGTTATTGGTTGAATAGGACTCTGTTTTAAACACGTACTTGAATAACAGAAACAAAAAAATAATGTAAACAAGGTCTATTTTAGAAACTGCAAAAAGAATGACAGTGTATATTGCAGTAAATATGGCTGAATATTTCAGAACTTGATTTACCTTCACATAGGACCTCAAGTAGTGTTCTAGACCCTCTTCGTGGCACTGAGCAACAATGTGGACCATGACCCTGCAGGGGAGACAGATGGACAACAAAGGGGCATGTGAGACCAAATGAGAAAGACAGCAACTTCTGATTTTTGGTGACTCCTATTCTCTCACCTGGTGGTGTTTACAGCGACATCCTCATTACTGGTGCTGGTCAGAACATGAACCAACTGGTTTAAAATAGTCGGCAGGAAGTTGATCATAACATGACCTTCCATGGCATGAAGACTCTGGAGATTTATGGGTAACGTTTTGTCATTCAGCCTACCATGATAAGAATAATTAATGCAGAAAAATCCTGCCATCTAATTTCTCTATACTCACCTTGAGGTATTTGACAAGCTCACCCTCAGTTGGACAGGTGGCACCAGACTGCATACACTGGAAATGATGGAAAAAATTGTGCAGGTGCTGATCCTGAGGAGGAGAAAAGACGTGTGTAAATTAGAGAATGGGACTAGATAAATAAGGAACCTATATGTGTGTGTGTATAGTCATACCTGAGTGTAAATAGTAGAGACCAGATGTGAAGACACTTTGAAAAGAGGACGTCCTCCATCCACCCACTTTATCTCAGGACTAGAGTGCTGCAAACACAACACCCATAAAACAATATCACGTTTAAACAGTTCATTTTGACTAAACTGACAGATCACCCACTGAAAGATCTATTTTAAAGTCATTCTCATAGACATTAGACATAGACTTTTGCTGAATTTGTGCCATGCATGTTATAAAGCCATGCCTTCTCATATTTCCTTATTTAATTTTCCTGAGAAAAGAGCCAACTAATCTTTTGTATTTGTGTATGTCTTAATGTGTTTCAAAAGAGATGCCAACAAAGTCAGAGATTTCAATATGAACTCAAAAACGTTTCTCGTTAAATTTAAAAGACCAAATTTTCGAATCTTGCCGATAGTCGACTGATAGTCGAATCATATGTTTGGGGGCGGGGGGTAAAATACATTACCAAGAGTCAAGTAGTCAGACATTCAACAGTCATAAATAATGACGTTAACACACAGGGGAAATGTATAACGGTGCCTCGCAGATACAAAAATAATGTTTTATATTTTGATTAAAAGATAGTTAACATCAGTGAAACCCTAAGAATTTACAACATTTTTTACAATAGTGCTCTCATTATAATGTATATGACGCTGAAGTTGACCAGTAGAATGAAGCATTTGATAGCAGGTTTTTAATCAATGGGACTTAACTCCTTTATCTCATATAGAATACACTTCGTTATTTAAACAACATAACGTTAATATTACGACTTATAGGTTATCTACACAAAATTCCCTGAATACATAGCATGTCTGCACGGCTCTGAATTAACTCCTTTTGTGGATGCATTCTTTACGCATCAATGCACAGAAACACAGCAACTAAACTCTAAAAATTCACAGCGTTTTATTATATGATGTTTTATTAACAAGGTTCAGGAGGAGCGCGATCAGATAATCAACTAATTTGGCACAGGTGCAACTCGTTTAGCTAACTATCCTAATGAGCACATTACGTATATAAATATATGCAGCCTGCCTACCTCTGTCCAATGACAGTTTTCCGGCATCCCTCCTCCACCCCAACTCCTCACCCCTAATCTATTTTTATCCCATATTAGGGATGGGGACGTTCTCTGGGTTCGGGCCATATTCCGGGCTCAGAGCTCTCCCCCAGGACAGCACGCCAAAATATGCTTACTTTTGCTATCAGATTAGGTGTAAGGGTGAACTGGTGAAAATAGTGTTCTCATTATAATGTTATGTATATGACAGTCCCAGTCATAGTTATTAATATTCTGCATTGTTGTTTGTACTGCACGCACTGCGTGCTGAAGAGATAATCACCCGTGATACTACAATGAAGCACTTTACTGCAGCGTAACTCAACCAAATGCATCTTATACGAGATAAATAATATATATTTTATGTTTGTGACCCTGGACCACAAAACCAGTCATAACTACAAAACTACATCATCTACTGAAAAAGCTAAATAAATAAGCTTTCTATTGATGTATTGTTAGGATCGGACAATAGTTGGCCGAGATACAACTATTTGAAAATCTGGAATCTGAGGATGCAAAAAAAAAATCACCTTTAAAGTTGTCTAAATGAAGTCCTTATCTATGCATACTACTGATCAAAAATTAAGTTTTGACATATTTATGGTAGGAAATTCACTAAATATCTTCATGGAACATGATCTTTACTTAATATCGTAATGATTTTTGGCATAAAACAAAAATGGATCATTTTGACCCATACAATACAATGTATTTTTGGCTATTGCAACTTAAGACTGGTTTTGTGGTCCAGGGTCACACACACACACACACACACACACACACACACATATATATATATATATAAACCGGCTGAAATGTTTTAAAATCACTTGTACCCTACACCTGATTGAAAAAATCCAGTCTTTCACTCCAGTGACAATTTGAGTCTTGTTAAAGATTTAAATCCCTGCTGCCAAGATGCTCCTCTGTCGGTCACTTATGGAAAATGAAACTTAAATCTATAGGGGTGGTTGGATTTATTCACGCACGTTAAAATATTTATTTAAAGCTTCTTTCATTTCAGATTCGTATTTACAGCATTATCTTAATAGGCTGTATATTAACTTATTGGGAGAAAACCGGTAGTTCTATGTGAAATCAGACATTCGAGCACCCTCATATAGCCAAAATGGCATGATCGTAACACCTCAGCGAATATTTGACTGTGAGATTGGTAGTCGAATCAGGCTCCTCCTATCGAAGCACTGAATCGTCGACTATTTGGCGTCACCCCTATACTAATTTGTGCTTAGCTTTATTTCAATAATGACAACTCTCTGAACAGTTTTAGCATTTTATATATTTATATTTTGGATATAGCAATGGTAATGCATTTGGTTACAGCGGACTTGATCTGGCATGCATTCTGGTGCATTCTGTAGAGCAAGTATAGACTTGCTACTGCCAATAGACACACACTCACTGCTGTGAGCATGTAAGATTAATACATCAATTCTGTAACAGATCTAGACAGGTGGAGCTAGGGGATGTGGAAGGGTTTAGAGGAACTTTATAGTGTGCTGCAGGACCAGTTTACAGTGAACACTGAACCAGACAATTTAAAATGTTGAGCACACAGTCTAATTACCTGCAGAATCAGCAGAGGCCAATCAGCTTGTGCAAAGTGATAAATAATGCGGTTGTTGGCAGATTGCATGTAAAAGATCCATTACCCTGCACTATCAATCTAGAACTAGTTGTTTATAAAATTTTAGGAGAAATAAGACAGAGTTGAATTATCAATGTAACATAACTGAGAGTCGAATGCTATTAAAGAGCAACCTCTTCCTGTGTAAAACTGATAGTATGCAACACAATCCACTCAGACAAAAGATCGATAATAATTAGATGTAGATATTCACAAAGTATAGCAAATTAGACCACACACACAAAGGCTCAATTGCTGTACAAAGAACTGGTACAGGTTCACATTTGGCCAGCAAATGGCTGAAATATTTGCCAAGAATGGCATGTTTTTGTTATGACTGCACATAGGGGGTTTACCTTGCTTACACCCTCCTGAAAGCTGAGGTAACCATTTGGTAGGTTGGATGCCACAGAGACGTGTTGCTCACTCATAACAACACGGCCATCTTTAAGCAGAGGAAGCCAGGCAGAGCCCACTGACAGAAAACCAGACAGAAGTGAGATGAAGTATGGAAGAAAATATTCAGCACATCCAAAGACTACACTTACAAATTGGTGACTGGTTGATTGGTATGCCCCTCTCTGATAATGCTGCAGAAATGTTATGCATAAAAAAAATAAACTAACAAAAAAAAAAGTTCCTGGAGCCCTACCCATGATTCAAAATATAAACACTTTCAGCAACCCAATTACCCAGCATGCTGTACCTGGGGTCTCCACTATGTCCCGCTTCTTTGTGCTGCTGTCACAGCTGATGTGGTAAAAGGTGAAGAGCAGGTGATGCTTTTCATGAAGTTGTGTGGGCAACTCGATTTTTATCTGTGTAAAAATATTCATATATTATTATTATTACAAGAGCATACTTAAATTACATAGCTTAAATTTTTGGTGTTCCCCTTTTGGTTCTACTGGCAGCAGTACTCAAGTTATTTGTGCAAGTTTGTGCAAAACCTGATGATAACACCATAACATTTTTGTTTACAATTTTTCTAAATCCTAAAACTTTTTTCAGTTTTTAATTCTGAACTCCTGTTTGTCTATATGGTATATTACTTCGTGCTTGGCCCCCTATGAAATATACATTGCATCCCATTCATCACCTCATCATAAAACTCTGGGTTCTGCTGGTGGTGCAGTACAGCTGCATAGGCATGTTTGGTGAAGAGAGGACCTCCTGGACGACCATAGATACACTATACATAAGAGTGACACACAAACAGAGCAGAGTTATTTGGCTCTTTAACTTTATTTCAACAGGGCAATGCAAGGAAGGACAAAAATCAGTGGGAAAGGAGAGAGAGGAACAGGGTCAGGAAAATACTTTGAGTATTTATTGTATATCAGTCATAAGAAAGGTATTGGGGCAGCCTTGTACCTTCAGAGGTAGGGCATCCTCTTCATCCGACTCTCTGAATTCCACACATACTGCGATGTTCCTTGCCTGAATCACATAAAACAAAGACTGAACATGAGCCAGAAAACTACTTACTGTTAAATCTCTAAGGGCATGTTTTATGAGCGGCGAGTGTGAGCCTTCATTATACTGACCATCTTATATGTCAATACCTTTGGCAAAAATGGAAAAAGCAAGAAGCTTTCAGATGATAACGCTAATGTACCTTGGCGAAAGACTTCTGACTGTCATATTTGAGGTGTTTGGGATAGACATAGAGATGATTGTTGTAGGTGGTGAAAGGCTGAGAGCACTTGGCAATACAGGGAACAAACTCCTCCACCTCCAACAGAACACCGTCGCTCGGCCCATTACTCTCAAAAGGCCTCACTGGGATGAAGGATGGAGTGACACAATCTAGCCAATGGTGAGGAAAAAATGACAAGTGAGTTCAAGTGACCAATTCATTGCACACAAGGAGGACACACATTTTCAGGAAATCAAGGTAGAAAATATGGCAAAAATATCAGAAAAGATGTAGTATGATGCAGTATGTTAAATATACAAATATTTTGAAGACTTACTAGCCACATCAGGAGGGACATTATCAATGGTAACGTCCAGGTTACCCAAGATGACAGGTAGTTTAGCCATCTTCTCAGGCCTGTTGATACAATTTTGACATACACATTATCGGTTAAATATTGTATTATTAAAATAAATATGACAAAACAGTAAAATAAATGTAATAATACAAAATAATAACATTTTTATTTCATCTCTTAATTGCAGCATTTATTTAATTTATTTTATTTTATTAATTTATTTTATTTTATGCATTTAATTTATTTATTTATCAAAACTACAGTAAAAATTATTATTATTACAGTTTAATGTGATGGAAAAGCTGAATTTTCAGCAGCCGTTACTCCAGTCTTTAGTGTCACATGATCCTTCAGAAATCATTTTAATATGCTGATTTGGTTATCAGTTATTATCAATTATTACTGGTGCTCAATTATTAATCATGGTTTTTATTATTATCAATGTTGAAAATATTTTTGCTGCTTAATATTTCTGTGTTAATTTTTGATGAACAGAAAGTTCAATAGAACAGCATTTATTTGGGATAGAAACATTTTTTGTAACATTTTGTAACTTTTGTAACATTATAAACATCTTTACTGTCACTTTTGATCAATTTAATGCATCCTTTTCAACACTGATGATAAGAATCGTAACTGCATATTATAAAGTTGTCTAAAGGATCATGTGACACTGAAGACTGGATTAATGGCTGCT
Organism: Acrossocheilus fasciatus; assembly: GCA_036784905.1. Classification (NCBI taxonomy): domain Eukaryota; kingdom Metazoa; phylum Chordata; class Actinopteri; order Cypriniformes; family Cyprinidae; genus Acrossocheilus; species Acrossocheilus fasciatus. The sequence goes on from CM071943.1 coordinate 8,581,246, forward strand.
GAAATTTTAACTTTGCCATCATAGGAATTAATTACATTTTAAAATAAAAAAAAGTTATTTTAAGTTGTAATAATATTTCACAATATTACTGTTTTACTGTATTTTTTTATTAAATAAATACAGCCTTGGTGAGTGTAAGAGTCTTCTTTCAAAAATATTTAAACATCTAATTATTCCAGACTTTTGACAGGTAGTGTTCATTCACATTAGAAGCTCATATATCTGTTGGAGGCCTAAAAAAGTGCCCCTCTGAGAGGAACTACAAAACACATTCCTAACGGTGGGACCATCCACAGCTGCAAAAACACTGCAGAAGAATATGATGTTCAGAAAATATTTCCATTTAAAGTCCATTGTTTTAATATACTGAATCTACTGTAAAAGGGGCAGGAATCTCAAGTGAAGATAAATCTGATGACATGAGGTGAATACTGACTTCCTAAAATCCGCCAGCAGTTTGAAAAGATCCTCTTCTGAGAGTTTATTACTGTCTTGACGGTACAGTGCGGAGAACCGAGCGCTTTTATCCAAAGTCCCTGAGGCATCTTTAAACACAGGCCTGTGGAAAAGAACAAAAAGACTAAATATTGTGATTGACACAACACACAGAGAGAAGAACAGAACATTTCCAGACAGTTTTGGCTCACCGGGCTGCCCATGCGAAAGGCATTCTGTACTGGCCCAGTCTGCTGCAGGCCATCTTGGCATTCTTCAAAACCTTCTGAGCAACCTGTGAAGCAAAACACACACATTGTTCCCCACAACCTCTCCAGAGACATTTTATTAACAGTGAACTGGGCAGAAAGCACGTTCCTGGCAGTCTTGCGGGGGTTTTGGATGGTATTGTTGTGTAGTTTTAGGCAGGATATTGAGGGGGTCATTGTGGGATGTGGTAGAATTGTTTGCAAGTTTATGGATCCTAAGCCCTGATAATCTTTCCTTATCCTTGTAATAACCACTTATTGTTTTGATTGACAGTGTGTATTTGGTTCTTCTTGTTTTGTTTGGTATATGAATGTGTGTATGTTTGGGTCAGCTGTTTCGTTTTTGTATGTGTGTTGTTGTGTTAGGCTCATTGCCTTGCTGGAGTCGGAGCTCTTCATGTAGGGCTCAGCACAGTGAGTAATGCCTCCCTGCAGAACTTTCTCGATTCGCGCAACCAGGAAGATGTCAGGGTGAGGACACGTCACAGAGAAGACACCCTGAAACACAAATCAGCACATAGACTTTTCTTACTGAAAAGATTGTGTCAGTTATGAATCCTTTTTCCAAATGAGGATGTCCCCAGATGTCCCCAAAGGAGGTTAGATATAGATAAATTCTGGGACAAACTGTCCCTAAAGTATAGCTAAGTAAACACACTCACACACTTCACTCTGTAACTTTGCTCTGCACTTTGTACCTTCTCTCTTACTTTTAATGAAGTTTCTATCTATCTATCTATCTATCTATCTATCTATCTATCTATCTATCTATCTATCTATCTATCTATCTATCTATCTATCTATCTATCTATCTATCTATCTATCTATCTATCTATCGTTCTACCTATCATTCTATCTATCTATCCTTCCATCCATCTATTCGACCCACCCACACATCCACCCATCCATCCATCCATCCATCCATCCATCCATCCATCCATCCATCCATCCATCCACCCATCCATCTTGTTCTGTTTGTCATTCTCTATCTATCTATCTATCTATCTATCTATCTATCTATCTATCTATCTATCTATCTATCTATCTATCTATCTATCTATCTATCTATCTATCTATCTATCTATCTATCTATCTATCTATCTGTCTGTCTGTCTATCCATCCATCCATCCATCCATCCATCCATCCATCCACCCATCCATCTTGTTCTGTTTGTCATTCTCTATCTATCTATCTATCTATCTATCTATCTATCTATCTATCTATCTATCTATCTATCTATCTATCTATCTATCTATCTATCTATCTATCTATCTATCTATCTATCTATCTATCTATCTATCTATCTATCTATCTGTCTGTCTGTCTGTCTGTCTGTCTGTCTGTCTGTCTATCCATCCATCCATTCATCCATCCATCCATCCATCTTGTTCTGTTTGTCATTCTCTATCTATCTATCTATCTATCTATCTATCTATCTATCTATCTATCTATCTATCTATCTATCTATCTATCTATCTATCTATCTATCTATCTATCTATCTTTCTACCATTCCATCGTTCTACCTTTGATTCTACCTATCATTCTATCTGTCTATCCATCCATCCATCCATCCATCCGACCCATCCATCCATCCATCCATCCATCCATCCATCCATCCTGTTCTGTTTGTCATTATCTATCTATCTATCTATCTATCTATCTATCTATCTATCTATCTATCTATCTATCTATCTATCTATCTATCTATCTATCTATCTATCTATCTATCTATCTGTCTGTCTGTCTGTCTATCCATCCATCCATCCATCCATCTATTTGACCTATCCATCCATCCATCCATCCATCCTGTTCTGTTTGTCATTCTCTATCTATCTATCTATCTATCTATCTATCTATCTATCTATCTATCTATCTATCTATCTATCTATCTATCTATCTATCTATCTATCTATCTATCTATCTATCTATCTATCTATCTATCTATCTGTCTGTCTGTCTGTCTGTCTATCCATCCATCTATTTGACCTATCCATCCATCCATCCATCCATCCATCCATCCATCCATCCATCCATCCATCCATCCATCCATCCGCCTCCGAAAATAAACTGTTAGATTAGTCCTCTTACTTTTTTGGGGTACTGCAGCATCCCCTCCGGGAGTTCACTAAGCAGCGTTTCTCCGTGAGGTGTGTCCACCCCTCCGTTTATCTGCATGCTGGGTGGTGGGATCATGGAGCGGACCAGTGGGTGATTTAGATCCACATGAAAATCTGCAGATATTTTTCGGCTGTTCTGCACATCAAACAGCGAAAGCACCACAAAGAAGGGCTCCACCTGAAGAAAACAGTAAAGCTGCAACTAATCTGTACCAGAAGTGTGGGTTGAGCTACAAATTGACATGCTGAACTGCTTCAACAAACAGAGGAATGTTTGCAAGCAGCACAGAGGCATAGTATTTACACTTGAAGCTTATTGAAAAGTCTTGTAAGTGTGTGTGCACATTAAACTGGAATAGGAGAAACTGGTTTAATGTTGAAATAATTACACATTTACCTTTATATAATTATATACGGGGCTGACTATCAATACACATACAATTCTCCCGTTCCCATGGAGTTTGGCTGGTTGCCACAACACATCGCTCATCAGAAACAGAAATACTTTGCTTCAAAGCTCATTAAAACCACAGAACAACTGTGATTGTGCACGTGAATCTTACATTAGTAGTAGGTCCCTCCTCATTTTCTGCTACACAGCTCTGGAGGTTGAAGGACAGATCATTGCAGCTGACCAGAACTCTCTTCCCGAACTTCTCCTCAAACTGCTTCACATCAGGTTCAATGCCAGACAAATCGAGTCTCTACAGGCCAAAACATACACATATAGCTTAAAATCAGTAGCTCACCCTGTGATTTAATGGATTATTTATTACTGGAGCTGCGGCTCACCTGTGTGTCAGGGTCCAGAGTAAAGAGTTTCAGACGAGTTTCACTCCTCATCTTGGACTCAATGTCTCTCGCACTCTGAAAAGGAAAAACAGGTTGCTAGTTGCTAATTACCAGCTGATTGTGTTTCCTGTTCCAGCATATTGCATGATAAAAATCATTTTCTTAATTGCTATTTTGTCTTAGTTTCCAGTGGAATATCTAAATATACTTAAAAACAAGATTAATGTACATGAGAAGTAAAATAACATAATAGGACTCATTTTCGGAGAGAATATATCTGAAAAATAAATGTTTTTAAATCGAAATTTAGTTAGATTTAAGATTAAAATGGCATGTTTTTTATATTTATTAAACAGAAGGAAGACAAGAATGACTCTGTGTGCATATGTAACATAATTTGCAATTGCACAATTATCTAATATCTCTGTTTACACTGTTACTTCTGAAGTAAATGCATCACGTTTTATGAATGTTTAGATATTTTCACTACAAAGTAAAAAAAAAGAAATAGTATAAATGTATTCAACATCATTAAAGTGAGATATCATGGGATGTGTGAGAAAATATTCTGACTTTAGAGAGAAGAGGCGCCTAGACGATTGATTCCAGGGAGGAGAGAGACGGCAGACAGGATAGAGCTAGATAGAAATGGGATGTGTGTGTGTCTGTTCTAAAGTGTGGGTGGTTCATTGTGGAATGGTTGGAAAACATTAGCCTAGAAGACTAAGGGTGTGTGGAAAAACTGTGGATGTGTAGAGAGAGGGCAGACAGCGAGGACGCCAGCGTTGAGATCATACTACAGTCAAGACACAGGAGCTGAAGACCATTATTCACCTTCACACACACACACACACACACACACACACACACACACACACACACACACACACACACACACACACACACACACACACACACACACACACACACACACACACACACACACACACACACACACACACTCTGTGAAACTGTAGATGATTGTTTGTATAATCAGCTGATCAGGAAATCATGCGTGTCTATATGTGTGTCTGTGTGTTCACAATACCTGGAAACTGTCCTGAAAATTCCCCGGCGAGATGTCTGTCTTGCCCAGCTCATCATCTGTGTGAGAGAAATCACACTTGCTGTACTGAAACACTCAAAACCAGCAAACACAGCCATTAGTCCCAATGTCTATAAATCAACACATAGTGACTGGGAAAACTGTCAGATAAAAGTGTCAAATCATAACAACAAACACAACTGCTCAAACATTAAAGCTGTCAAACTACATTTTTATGATTAAAAAGTGAGTGGATGTTGTGAGTGGATGTAGGAGTTTCCAAGAGTGTACAGCAATACAGTTTCTAAGGTGTTCTGAATGGTTTTAAACATTCGTATTTGTATATGTTGTTACTAGACTGTTTTGGGTGGTTGCTAGGGTGTTGCTAGAGTATTGTGGGTGGTTACTAGGGTATTACTCTGAAATTTCTTAGGTATTCCAAATTGGTTTAAAAATGATTATAGGTCATATATGGTTTCTAGGGTGTTATCGGTGGTTGCAAATGAGTTCCTAGAGTGTTTGTATGCTAACTATGCAGTTTCTAAAGTATTAGGAGTGACTTTAAAGGGATAGTTCACCCAAAAATGAAAATTCTGTCATTAATTAATCACCCTCATGTCATTCTAAACCTGTAAGATCTTCGCTCATCTTCGAAACACAAATTAAGATATTTTTGATGAAATCCGAGAGCTTTCTGACGCTCCATAGACAGCAACGCAACTGATACGTTCAAGGCCCAGAAAGATAGTAAGGACATTTTTAAAATAGTCCATGTGACATCAGTGGTTCAACCTTAATGTTATAAAGCTACAAGAATACTTTTAGTGCACAAAAACAATGACTTTATTCAAGTCTTCAACGTGTGCTCATGAGAGTACAACGCATGCATGTGGTGCTGCTGTTACAGGAACCAGCATTCTCATGTAGAACACGGATGCACCGCATCTTGTTTACAAGCAGAGATGATGCACACTGTACATAAAACTGTCTTTGTAAACAGGTCTAAAGGTTTTGACAGAGAGCATGACTTGCAATTTTTTGCCCAGCCATACTTATTTGAACCACAATATACAGACGATGAACTAAAAGAGATGGTCGCTCTACGTTAGAACGGCAGTTCCTGCATCAGCAGCACCACACTCATGCTTTGTGGTACTGTCGTGAACATGCGTCAAAGACTGACACGGAAGAGAAGAAATTGTTGAATAAAGTCGTTATTTTTCTGTACTTTGCGCACAAAAACTATTCTTGTCGCTTCATAAAATTACGGTTGAACCACTGATGTCACATGGGCTATTTTAATGATGTCCTTACTACCTCTCTGGGCCTTGAACGTGTCAGTTGCGTTGCAGTCTATGGAGCTTCAGAAAGCTCTCGGATTTCATCAAAAATATCATGATTTGTGTCCCGAAGATGAACAACGGTCTTACGGGTTTGGAATGACACGAGGTGGTGTCGTTCATTTTTGGGTGAACTATCCGTTTAAACATGAACGTATCTGGTATGGGTTTCTAGGGTGCTGTGGGTGGCTGTTGGGGGGTCCCTAGAGTGTTATGGATGGTTGCCAGGGTGTTGCTACATTATGTGGCTTCTAAGATGTTCTGAGTGGTTTTAAAAGATGTAAAAATGCTGTTTCTTGGGTTGTTGTTGGTGGCTGCTAGGGGTTCCTAGAGTTAATATGTTCAGGATGTGGTTTCTTGGGTGTTCTGGGTTGTTGCTTTCTTTCCCATGATATTCCAGCCCCTAGATATGATTTGGGCTCCTCCCTAAAGCCAAGTCAAAGGATTCTTTGCCCATTTTATTGTATTAATCTGTCTATTGTAACAGCACACATCTCCTCAGCATGATTTGAGGTATCTTTCATGTCCGTAAAACAAACATTGCAAGACGAGTTAGGCGCCAAAGTTTAATTCTTAGGATCAGAAGTTTGTTCTGATCCCAAACCCTAAGTATGACTAATAGCAACAGTCATGCTCGCTTTAGCAAACTCCACAAGTAATTAGTTATATTTGGTTCTGCATTCTGATCGGCCGACAGGTGTTTATTGTTTTATTCGAGGCGAGAAGAAAGGAATGTGCTGTCCTTTGAAACTCATCAAATGTAAATAAAGACTCCCAACCTCCTCTCCTGTGTGAAATCCAAAGGGTTTAAGAGGTGTTAAGTGTTACTGTTTGTGCATGGCTATGTGTGCGTCACTTCAGGAGTGTTGGGTATATGGAACTATCTTTTAAAAGACGTTTAAAGAGTGGGTGGTCTCTTCAAAGAACACATACATGAAACACAACCACGCCAGCTGGCTCTGCAAATACATGTCTGCGTATTCTAACTGTGTCAACAATCTTATATTATCATATAGTAATGTATCAACACATGTCAGCGAACATACATGAAATCAGATACACATCTGTGAAATGCACACACTCAAACACACACCATCGTGCAGTTCTCCGTTCCTCCTCTCCTGCATGGCGAGCTCAAAGCTGCTGTGGAGGATCTTGTTGAGGGTGCTGATCCAGTCATCCATCTCTCCTTCGCTGTCTGCTGCCAGAAGATACGTGCTTTTATCCTGCATCTTCAGCTCAAACGCGAAACGACGCACCTTACTGTTCTGCGTGGTGACAGAGAAAGAGAGACATTTCTAGTCATGCCACGGGCACTGAATAGCATATATAGTTCATATAATTTAGCCTTGGAAGAATTTGATTGGTATCTTGGCAAGTTCGAAACATTGTTAGATCTCTTATGAAACTCCTATGAAACTTACTGGAGTATTAGTGAGGTATTATTCTGGAAGAAAAATCTGAGAAACAATAGATTCTGAGAGGTAAAATCTTCACTTGATCTCCATTTAAGCTCATTGCTGTCTAGAAGAACAATCGAGACATAAGTTCTTCTTTTTTACTTTTCTTTCCTGTGGGAATGTGAGCACACCCAAGACATTGGAATGATTTTACACTTTATGAATTTATGACGAATTTACACCAGAAATGACTCTGGAAAATATATCCATCCTGCAGCAGGAGCTGAAAGCCATTTATTCCCAGACGACTGCTGAGGAATATCTGGCTGCTTTGCATGTGCACCTGTTGAAATGTTTAGGTTTTGGACCTAGAAATAACTTTTACTATTTCTCTTTTGTCTGAAATGTGGAAAACAGTCAAAATGTCAAAAAAAAAAACAGATGTCGAAAACGGACAAAACAGGTTGTGCATACCAAAGGAGTACTTTATTCTTTCAGGAGGGCTGGTGCATCGAGGAATGTGACCACATTTGCACTCACACACACACTGTGCGCACCACAGGAGAAAATGGAAATATTTGACCCTGGGAGAAATCATGCGTGAATTAGGCTGGACCTCATCTTTTCCTCTCTGCCTCTCATTCGTTTTTATCTTTTTCTCTTTCTCTGCAACCCTGAGTAGCCCCATCTGAGGAACTGGCCATCCAAACACTGATATCCCCTTTTGGTTGAGACAAAGGAAGGGACTCATGAGGATGTTATTAGAGATCTGAACTCCTTCCATAAACTGCTTTGTACTGCAGTAAATACACAAAACAAAGCATTTATTCTTCTGGCGTCCTTATGAACTTTAAAAGGAATGTTCTGGGTTCAATACAAGTTAAGTTGCATCGATAAAATTTGTGGAACAATGTTGATTACTACAGAGTATCATGTTAACTTGGTTCTATCCCTCAGTAAAAAAAGCAATAATTACAGTCAATTACAGTACAATGAGTTACAATAGAAGTAAACAGACTGATCAACATAAATAACATTTTCCTTACTCTCTGGATAAATTTGTACACAGCTTTTACTTACATTTTTAAAAAATATATTATTTATTTAGAAATATTTATTATTAATATATGTTTTTGGTGAGTTGTACCACATGACATTTTAGAACCTATTTTAAGACTTTGACATAGAGTTACGAGAGGTCTGCTGGAATGTATTATACTTTTTATGCTGGTTGGTTGCACCAAATGACTTTTTGTTAAAACATATTTTGAGAATAAAATAAAAGATTTAAAAATGCTTCATATAGTTGTCTTTTCACACATTTTTTGAGGAAAGGCCTTTTTCTTTCTTTATGACATAAGGACAGCATAACCATTACCAGTTACCTGGATGACACCCATGCAGGAGTCCAAGAAGATGGTTCCCTTGGGTTCTTTAGATATTTTCTCATCTTTGTAAAAGTTCAAGTTGTATGATCCATCTCCCAGCTGGGTCAAATGGAAATATCTTCTTTTAAAAGACTAAAGGGAAAGAAAGAGAAAACGCAAAGATCATTAAATGAAAATAGCAGATGTAAACACTCTATGTTTAGATGTTAAACTAGTGACCATTCTAAAAATAACATCTAGTGGAATGGGACCATGGGAAAATGGATTAGTGAGAAGTGGAAGTTGCTAATGCCCCCACTTCCTGTCTATTGCATGGTGAGCACAAATCTGCTTCTTAGAGCAGGACTAAGGGTCAGAATTTGCTTAGCTCTGTCCATGACTGAAAACAAGCAGCTGAACATAAAGCTATGCAGAAACTGCACTCCATGTCATGTCAATAACATCAAAACTTGATGCTACGGCTATGCTTGGAATGGCACACAACCTATTATTTTTGCAGTCTGCAGTGTGTATACCATGCAAGATATAAAAATCTCCTGTATGAATGAACATGTTTTTCAAAACATGCAGTGTGCAACTGGAGCACATTACTATATCCCACAATTCAATGCACTCTACTTGACCCTTTAGTGAGACAAATGAACTGGAAGTAATATCAACCATATTCAACCTTTTCAACTTATTATTTGAATAAGATAAAGATTATATTTGAGGTAATAACTGTGAATGCCACTAAAAGAATCTGTCATAATTTACTCACCCTCAAGTTGCTCCAATCCTGTAGTTTCTTTCTTCTGCTGAACAAAAATTTAGATATTTTAAAGGATGTTGGTAACCAAATAGTTGCTGGTAGCCATTAACTTGCATAGTATTTTTACTATAGCATTCTATGGAAGTCAGTGGCTACATCAACTGTTTTGATAACAAAACTCTCTGAAATATCTTCTTTTGTGTCAACAGAAGAAAGAAACTCATACAGGTTTGGAACAACTTGTGAGTGAGTAAATGATGTACTTTCTTTTTTGTTTAAACTATCCCTTTAATGAATTAAAGAGATACTATAACCTATCAGTGATTTTTTTCCACATACATATTGTTTCACTTCAGAAGACACTGATTGATCAACTGGGGTCATATGAATAACAGCTGTGTAATTTGCGAGCATGATTTCTTTTATTTTCAACTTTGAGTAGAGATTCCATTTAAGCATTCATTGTGGTGACAACAATATAGCCTACTAATTTATGAAATGTTTATCTTTGCATAATGTGTGTTTTTTTTAAATATACAGTATATTCAGTACGCTACTACTTTATTTTGAATAGTGATCATCTCAATCATCATCGAATCCGAAAAGGTCATGTGTATATTGCTAACTCACCCTCATGGTAACACTGATGGCACTGTTCATGTTTGCTTTATATAGCCAGCCGTGTTTGGACACACCCCCTCTTTGAGAGCCCAATGAGGCGGCATCCTTTAGGAACCAGGGAAGAACATAACAAGCACATATAAAAACATGTAGGCACAATCATACACCCACACACTGTGACTTCATCTGTTTCTTCAAGCCTGAACAAAAACATGTCGATATCTAACACAGTTTCCCACATTAGAGCCTCTGGACGCCCTCCTCCGTGTTTCAACATGAAGTCCATTTTCACCTGACCCCCTCAATTATTCATGTTCTCTCTCATCCCTACAGGGAACAGCCTTCGAACTGCACAAACAAACTCCATCCCTGAGTAAGCGCTCAGACAGAACGGCAGACATGGAGCTGGAATTCTGGGAAATGTAGGTGAAACCCAATCAGGGAATCAGATAGCCCAGAGACAGAGTCCTGCATCTGCTCTTTCTCTAAGGGTAATGTAGTCCCACAGGCTCCGCACAAACGCATTACTAATAAGCTGTAAGTTCCTTATTATTTATTTATTCTGCTTATCAGCCAGTGAGAACAGAGAGAAGGAGAGCGAGAGAAATCATGTCTTGTAATAGGCTGATGAAGTATGGTGCATGTACGTAGATATAGTGAATACCATTTCCTTTGCCTGTCACCATACTAAGGAAACTGGTAGAGTAAAGAAATAATAGCACATGAGTTTCTTGAGCTCTTTCGTAAGTTTATTAAACAAGTGTCTAGACAGAGTGAGTTTAAACAGCTAAATATGATCAAATTCCTGGCTGCATAATGACATTAATCACTGTAATTACAGTGCTGCATTCTGAATCATATATGGCATATTTGTGGGTTAAAAATAAAATAGACAAAGAGATAGATAGATGATAGATGATAGATAGATAGATAGATGGATGGATGGATGGATGGATGGATGGATGGATGGATGGATGGATGGATGGATGGATGGATAGATAGATACATACATAGATAGATTTTAACATTTAAAACTGTTGACTCAAGTTTCACATTTAATAATTTACGTAACTACATGCAATTAAATAATATTTCCAGTTTTTTTTTTCAAAATTACAGCTTGATTGTAATTACAATGACCTTTTTATCATTTATCACTTGTCTCATATTTAATCTTAATCATGTTCTTCACTGACACTGTAGTTACATTTAGAAAAAAACTTCATTAGAGACAAAATTGTTCGCCGTGCTACAACATTGTCATCAAATGTTAAAATAGCTCATATTTTTTGCTCTTTGCTATCATAATTTGAAACATAATTATGTGTTCATAATTCTTGGTTCTCAGTGCTATCAAAATAAAAGTCTTCTGACACTTAATATAATAAAAATAATAATTCCGTCATAATAATAATTTATATTTATATAATCCATTTTTTCATAGCTTTATAGACTGAAAGTGTAAAAAATTGTACATAAAAGTCTTTTGAGATGAAAAATTTTCAAAATTTAACATGATTTTCATATAACAGAACATAAAAAAAAATCTGTTAGTTTGATTTAAAATCAACCCCTGCTACAAGTGTTTTTTTTGTTTGTTTGTTTGTTTGTTTGTTTTCCCAGGGAAAACAGTGAGGAATCATGGGCAATTGACCCTTACCTCCTCCTTATCTGCATCCTCGTCCACCTCAAATACGTGACTAGCTAGTTTCTCTGGCCGAGGAACTTTACTGTAAAGGAACAAAATACAAAAAACAAACATAAGACACGTAGACTTTTACATTTTTTGCCTGTGCAAAAGTCAACATCACAACGCTAGAGTATTTTCTAAGGTGTTCTGAGTGGTTTTTAGTGAGTGCCTATGTGGTTTATAGGTGAAAAAAATCTCAACAAGCTAGATCATCATTCATGTCTGTAGTATACATATTGTACGTCTAACAAAAATGTTCAGTGCTTATAACTCAAGGACACTGTTGCTCTTCACTCACACAGCTCATGCAAAACACAGATGCGTGTGCACATGTGCATGTGCCAGTGTTTGACTACTGTATGTCTGTTCAAGGAAACTGCATTAACAGAACTTTCATGAAGGAGTGGTGGGCGGATCGTAATGTTGCCCATCATGATGATGGTGATGATGATGGAGCTTCATGTACACAGCACACATTATCTCTGTCTCCTTCATCACCATCATCCCTCCTGCTTCCTCTGTGACCTTTACCAAATGCCAGACACTGGCTGTCTCCTGATCTCCACAATGTGATTTGCCAGTTATTGACTGCTGAGACATAATTGCTCCATCAGTTAGTTGAGACAGGAAGTGACATCAGTGGTTGCTGCCCTTTCCTGAAACAGGTGGAGTGTTTATGTACTGAATGACAAGAGAGAGAGGAAGAGAAAGCAAAAGAGAGGAGGAAATGGGCTGCTGATGGGTTGTTGTTGTTGTGTGAAGAAAGAACATTTCCCGATTTAGCTCTGGACGAGTCCTCGCTGTCAACACAGGGGCAGGACAGGATGAGGACACTGATAAAATTAGTGAGTAAAATAGCATCTCTCTCTTTCACACACACGCACACACACTCAAACACACTGTGGGCAAGCGATGACTCTTTGGCTCTGTTCCAATACCTAGTGAGCTGCCTTGCTGTCAACTACCTGCATAGGCAGCTGCTTTCTAAGTAGAGGTTAACCGATATATCTAAAAGTGCAGAGTGGCTAATTGGTGATATAATCGCCGATTTATCTCACTGTTTAATTTAAAGATAGTAAATAGAATATACATAACAATAGTAAGCAAAATGTGATATTTATATTCAATTAGATACATTAATCAATTTTAAAATAAAATGTATATGAAATATATATATATATATATATATATATATAGTGTGACGGGCGTCCCGATGGATTATCAGCGTTGCCCTGGAGACGTACAAGGATCACCTGCACCTGCTCATCACGTCGGAATCGGCCACACCTGCAGCTTGTCAGCCCGTGGCCAGATAAGCTGCGTGAGGCTGTGAGACAGACAGAGTTCGCTCTGGCCAAAGACTAATGTGCTGTCTCTCTCTCTCCCTCCCAGAAACCAGCGATTCCGCTCTCCACCGATTCCGCTCTGACGAGAGCCACACCAAGGGAGACTTCATGAAGAGCACCACAACACGCCAGTCAGCCACCTCTCACTCTACCCTCTCACTGTTTGTGAATAAATCCACCCTCCGGGGTATTTATTTCAGCTCTCCTTGTCGCGTGATTCTTCCACCCCGTCACTATATATATATATATATATATATATATATACACTGTATAATATGCAGGTAAACCACTTCAATGATAATTGGATTTAAATATTTATTATATATTCAATGACTTGTTAAAATGACATATATATGTGTATTTGTAAATGATAAAGATATGAGAAAGTACTAGAAATGGAACAGCTATAAAAAAAATTACTTTCCAATTTACTTTCCTTATTTAACATTTCTGTTTAAAACTTTATTTGAACAGTCCAAATAAATAGCACTACCCAAATAAAAGTCCTGGTGCTGTCAAATTAATTTCTGATACTTGTAGGCTAAACAGAAAATCTTTAAAAAATATCTGATGCCAAAAAATTAAAAATGCCAAATATTGGCCAACACATCAGGTCAACCACTTATGATGTACAAAGAACAGATGGACTTAAAATAACTTAAAATAACTATCTTCGCCTCTTTCCATTGCTTTTCTCTTTATTTAGATCACTTTTAGCAGTCTTGTGGTCCTTACTTTGGAAGCTGGCGGAAGTCTCCAGAATAATCTTCATACTTGTAGTTCACCACATGCCAGTCTGAGTTGTAGGTCTTGATGCACTGTAAAAGAAAAAAAAAAATCAAACATGTCTGTCTTCTTTCTACTGTCATATGGAAAGCACATAACACACACACACACACACACACACACACACACACACACACACACACAAGGACCCAAAATCCCAAAAAGGCTAATACACTACCAGTAATCTAATAAGAATCATGTTTTCCAAAGCAATCTGTGGCAACAGCTTTTTAGAAAACAATTTCCTGACTGTATCCCTGTGCTAATCACTGCTAAAGCTGTCACCACACTGCACCACAAACAGACACTAATATATCCTCTGGGCATTACATTAAAGCAGATTCAATTCTATTTGCTTTGTTGGCAAGGCAAGCATTCAGTCCTCAGCAGTTCTTAAAGGGATAAAATGAAACTAAAAGCCTCTAAAACCCAAAACGGCTTTCTCACTCTTATTTTAAATCCAATTAATGGAGAGAAAGAGGAAGGCAGCAAGAGAGTAGATGAGTTGACAAAGTAGATTTAAGACATTCTGAACGAAACATTCACGTGTTTATTCTGAGCTAACCGTTTCTGTACTCCATCTGTTACTTTTATTTTTCCTTTGGGGTTTTTCCTTTTTTTTTTCTTTGGAGTAAAATATATATATGTAATGTAAATAAAAAGAGTTGTTCTTATGAAGCTGTTTGTGTGTGTGTGTGTGTGTGTGTGTGTGTGTGTGTGTGTGTGTGTGTGTGTGTGTGTGTATTGTGGTGTTCTGAGTGGTTACTACACTGTAAAATATTCCCACTTCCATTTTATCAGACGAACTCTGTTTTAAAGGTTAATTGAACTATGTAGAAAAAAATATATATATACACATGTAAATAGAAATAGACATACGTAAATACATAAAATATATACAAATAATTTAATATTTTTATGACACAAACTCTACACAGCAGGGTGGTCACATATATATATGTGTCACATATATGTCAATGTTTAGGCTATTTAGTATGAGCAAATTAAAATATGAGCAAGAATGTCAGGTTTTGAGAGGAGGGTCAAACTAACAGGCTGCTGAGCAGATAACTGACCACCCATAATCCTTTGCAATTTATAATTTGTGTTTTTGGTTAAAAGCATGAGAAATTTCAAGCACATGCAAACATTTACTATTCAGAATTAGATGTTTTAGCTCTATTTCAGGGGTCACCAGACTCAGCCCTGGAGGGCCAGTGTCCTGCAAAGTTTAGCTCCAACCCTAATTAAACACACCCAAAGCAGCTAATCAAGGTCTTACAAGGTATACTCGAAACTTCCAGACAGGTGTGTTGAGGCAACTTGAAGCTAAACTCTGCAGGACACTGGCCCTCCGGGACCAAGTTTCATGACCCCCACTCTATTTAGTGTTTTGAATATTTTTTGTTATGCTAGTTATGCTATATGTCACCATTAGTGTGATTAGTGTTTGGTGAAGAAGTTCAATTTTATGGCATTAATTTCTACAAAATTGTTCCGGTGCACAGTTCTGGGTACTCTAAATAATCGTTTAAGTTTGTGCAACTAACTGATGCACAAGTTAAGCAGACTTACATTGGTTAGTGGAAAGGTCTGCCAAAATAATAAAGTTTTACATCAATAATATACGATTTGTTTACTTTGAATTGATAGCTTATTGAACTTGGGCTCATTTATGATTACTTCTGAGTTTAAGGAATTTATTTTATTTTGTTTGTAGAAAACAACCACCCAACTTTAATTAAATTGAACTGTTCTGTGTAAACTCAAAAAAGTCCTGAAGTTGCTAAGTTTTGCATTTTCTCAACTTCTGAATGAATTTTAATGTAGGATGTTTTTGCCCATTTTACCTCTTGTTAGGCAAATCTGAGGTCTCATTTACGTCCACAGTACAAAGTGTAAGGGAGGGTCTGTTTAATACTCAGACTAACCCTAAATATGAACAACAGTAATAGTGACGCTTGACTAAACATTTGTTATTTTGAAGTTATTGTTTTTTTTTCCCGATACTAAAACAAAAAGCATTTGGACAACTAAACCACTGAGTTATGACATTATAAGAAAAAAACTGAAAATAAATAAAAGTTCTTGGGCAGCTCATCTTGTTTGCCTTCCCTTGTGAATCAGATTTAATTACAACTCTTTTGAAACAAAATGACGTTGGCTCTGGAGTAAGAGCATGATAAATGTTTACTCAATGATTCAATTGCACATATTTTATGTCAGACAAAGTTGTTTCCAAGAAGTTGTTTGCAAGTGTTGTTCTGGGGTGTACGGCGGACGTGTGCACATGACTAACGGTCCAGGCAGATGTTTTGATTTGTGAAAAGCTGGAAAACTGCCTGGCTCTCGCCCAGCTGTCCTTGATGATGTCATTGAGCTCTTTAGCGGGAGGAAGTATCGTTTTACGCTCTCTGTTGACGACGCCCAATGCCCGTGATATCCACACAACCCTAGCCTGACCCAGACCTCACACACACACATACAGTTTATTCTAATGCAAATGCATATGCAGATATAATAGAATTATTGAAGAAGTAGCATAAATGTGGAACTTCTAGGAATCTGTTTTGACCTGTTGACAATTTCTGTTTGTTCAATACAATTCCTTCCAATATGATCAATGATAGTCTGTGGTAAAACATGCATTTTTTGCTGAGTATTATAAGTTGCTTCATTGCAGAAAGCATTCATCTTGAAATATTACTAACAATATAAATTTTTATCTTACTTTTACTTTATAAAAATAAGTAAAGATTTCATGGCTAAAAAAGACATATGTATCACGTCCTGAAGGTGACCATTTCTGAAAGAGATGTTAAAGAGATGATATGGCCACTTAGAGGCCTTAGAAATTTGCATATCAAATATGATAATACAGGCTTTATAGAGTTAAATTGATATTATTCATGAGTCATATGATTCTTATAAGAACCAACACATCTAATTTTAATGTAAATAATGCTTAATATTAGGCTTAGATTGCACTTGTTTGCAAAATTCAGTGCTATTTGCCTAACAAAATTGACTTTGCACTATTACTGCCTGTAGAAGGCAAGAAGTTTGTGTGCATTATCTGATCTAACAGCAGTAATACATCAAGTGATGATCAAATGCCTGAGAAGAAAACCGTAACCAGGCATACATCCAGACGCGTTCAAGTGCATTTTTAAGAGATGATTCAGGTGCTTGGACTGCAGTGATTGGGTGATGCAGTACAGCCTCAGTAAAGTGTGCCAGATTGTGGTATTCCACTGCATCCTCCGACATTTAAATTGTGGAGGGCAAATACTGTATCAGCATGCAAATAGCATTAGACTAGGCACCAAAATTATTGGGTGGGTTTGCAATATGATTTGCATAATTCCTTTAATGAATCGTATGCTAACTCAATATAACATTTACAAATAAACAACGCAATCAATGAATGCAATTCATTAATAATTCACACTCTTTTTTCGATCTGATCCATGAGTGTATGTTACATGCATATGAGGTCTTACCTCCTGCACAAGCAGGCTGCTGGCTCTCTTTTCTGCCCCATCTGGTACTGAAGAGTACAGAGTTCTGCCCTGACGCTTCAAAATGGAGATCTACACGGATACATGTGGAAATGTTTCAGAGATGAGCACATGAACATGCATAAAAAAAGACCTGTAAGTGTAAATCTTGACGTTTCTTGTAGCAATAAAACAAAACATATTGGACTATGAACAAAAGAGAGGCTTTCAATGAGTTTTCATTTAAATAATAGTTTACAAGGAGCATTTGGAAACATTGAAAAAAGTGAAACGACCAATTAAAGTGATTTAATTAAAGTGCATTTTTGTATTAGTCTAATGGAAAATCATAGTTTCCACAAAAATTAAAAAAGAAACCATTTTATTAAAATAGTATTTTCACTTGACCCCAGAGTGTTGATGTGCAGAACACATACTGGCTAGCTCTACTGACTGCAGAAATTATTGTGTGTTTTATTTCTTGTATTTTTTTAAAGTAAATAACTCAAAATATGATGCATATTTAAAAAAAAAAAAAAAAAAAAAAGACTTCACAATAAACATAAAGGCCTTTCGAAGTTATATTTATTTTTATTTAGTAAATGAATTCAGTAGTCAACTAATGAAAATTCTACTTCCATATTACAGCTAATTTAGCTTTTCTTAAAGGGTTAGTTTACTCAAAAATGAAAATTATCCTGTTATTTGCTCGCCCTCAAGCCATCCTAGGTGTATATGACTTTCTTCTTTCAGACGAATCCAGTCGGAGTAAAAATTGTCTAAGATCTATCATTGTAGTCTGCGGGTGTTTCGGTTACACAGTCCAAAACACGTAACATAAAGTGCGCAAATCCATAAAAAACATGCCTCACACGGCTTCGGGGGATGAAAAAGGCCTCCAGTTGCGAATCCATGCATTTTTATAAGAAAAATATCCATATTTCAAACGTAATAAACACACCTCTCTCACTTCATCTAACTGTCATAAGCAGAAGTCCTTCCGGTGAATGACGTAGGATATTGGCGTTGCGTGATTAGTGACGAGCGCGGAGAGAGAACAAAACAAAATGGCGGTCACAAATTAGAAGCACAAAATGAGGATTTGTAAAGAAAAATGTCAGAGGATTTCGATATAAGCCAAGAGGAGAGGTTTTCCTTTGGTGAAGTAAGGAAACTTATAAACAAACGTTGGTTTTTGCGAGACTGCGCAAAAAGTTTTTGCGCCGTCGTCCTACGTCATCCTCCGGAAAGTCAGTCTCGTGAACACGCGTATGACAGATAGTGGAAGTTACACAAAACTGTTTATATCATTTTAAATATGGATTTTTTTTTTTTTTAACAAAAACTAATTGATTCGCTATAGGAGGCCTTAATTTACCCCCCGGAGCCGTGTAAGGCACATTTTTTATGGTTTGTGCACTTTATTATACGTGTTTTGGACTGTGTAACAGAAACACCCGCTGATTGCAATGATAGAGCTTAGAAGAGCCAGGGCAATTTTATATTACTCCGATTGGATTCATCTGAAAGAAGAAAGTCATATATACCTAGGATGCCTTCAGGGTGAGTAAAACATGGACTAATTTTCATTTTTGGGTGAACTAACCCTTTAATGGTGAAAGTAAACTGTAAAAATCCACAGAAGTGTTATATCGACCTACATTAAGTAACATGTTGGCTTATCTCTAAAGAATATATTGATTAAGTATGGCCTTTATAAAAATCAATATTTTTACTTTGTATGAGTATTTCTGTGTTTGGGAAAATAAATACTTTTGATTAATATTAATTCAAAATGTAAGGTTTGAAGCTAAGCCAAACTAAGTATGTTTATACATAGCTTTATTTTTAAGTTGGCCCAAAGTATCTCTCTCTCCCCCCCCCCCCCCGGACATGGACTGATTTCATATAACAAGCATATACAGGGTCTTGTCTCTGGCTCTATCATTATACAGAGTCTCAGATGTGCCTTTCTAGGACACGTCATCTCAGTCTGCATTCATACTACAGCACACATGTGAATGTCTCTGTGCTATGGAGCCTGAGGCTTGATGTGAAACCAACATCGAACATGAAGCTAAAAAATTGCTGTACAGCCCTGGGTTTTACATGTAGCGTTATGCTCATTTTAACCAGCTTGTGTGCTTGTAAAATCTTAAATAAGCAAACTATGCATTGAAAATATTCTTGGTGAACTCATCCCTAACCATTCTGAGGCGTTATGCTCTGAAGTCAGTTTACTAGCCTTGACTGTACTGGGCATGGCTTTATACACTGCTGAAGCATTGTATGAGAGCCTGAGTATGTGTGTGTGTTTGTGTGTGTTTGTTCTATTTGTAAATCTACTTTTTTACAGGTGTATCTTTTTTATCTAAAATACGTTACAATAATTTATATTTATTGTGTAATGTATAAAATACAACACTTAACATTTAGTTTTGTTTGTAATGGTCACCAAAAATAAAATGGCTTAATAACCATAATAAATTATGTTTTAATAAAATAAGAAAAATGCTGAGATGTTTGTCTGAGTGTTAGATTTAAGCTTTAGGTAAAATGTGACCACATACAGTATATGTCATACGTATATACACATAAATGGAGTGCCAATCTTCATAATACTATTAAGACTAACAAGATTTTTGATTTAAGATTGAGAAGCATATTTAACATTTACATTTTTACAACTGGATTTAGAATTTCTAATTAGATTTAGGTTTAATTTCTTAACACTAATCCTAAAATTGAATTGTTTGGTTTCAGCTAACTGGGCTGTTGCTCGCAGAACACAGTTTTTTTCTGTTCCTCATAAACCAAGGCCCATAACAATGATCTCTCGCATACACACCCATTTCTAAAGGAAAACAAGTGGATGGTTCCATTCAGAGAAGCAGCTTGAGAAATCCCCTGAGACAATGTTACTGTAATGCTATTTGAGGGTTGTATAATGGTTGTGATGGAAAAGCAGGCCCTCGTGAACACTGAAAGAACAGTGATGTATGACTAGTGAGCCGAAGGAGGAAGCAAACTCAAGACACACCACTGAGAGTCAGTGAAAACTAACATCTGCACAGGTTACTCAGCTCTCAGAATCATGCTGAAAAATAACATTTCAGAGGAAATCGCAGCATGAATTCAGATAAGAAGAGAACAAAAAATACTGACAGGACTTAAAGTGTACATGTGCCTCTAGCCGGCAGAAGAATGAAGGAATGGATACTGGGGGGAGAGCAGATGGTCTGAGAGCTGGATGTGTACAGATAAATAGACGTTCTTACCTGAAAGTCATCAATGGGAAACTGCAGCATATCTCTGAGGACATCACTTAGTATTTGCGTTTTCCTCTGGACAAGTACATTCTCATAATCCAACGGCTCGATCACTTTTGGTTTTACCTGGAGACAAACACACACAAGTTTAACAGGAGTAAACCAGATGAGCAAATCAAATGTTCAAGACTACCAAATAAAATCAGGAACCAAATGAACCATGAATGACCATCAGTTGAAAAGGCTTATGGAAGGGCTGTAACATTTGTAACATTTTGTTAAGTGACTGCAGATCATCAGAACAATCTGTTGTGTCTGTTGTGTTCAGTCAGGACATTAAGGGAGACATATTCTATAATAAAAATATATATGTTTTTATATTGGATTAAACTCCAAACACATCTCCAAAATCTCATACTGTCTAGTGTATACTATGGTTTAAACGTATACTGTGACTGTTAAAAAATAGTCCGTGTATATAGTTTGAATATGAGCAGTATGAAAGAAATTCTGAAATTCACGTTGTCACATTTATGTGACCCATAAGCATCAGTTGCATTGACAGACATTGACAAAACCAAACTGACATCTCCTGTGCCCTCATGGGATAGCAAAGTGTTCATAAAATGTGTACTTCACAATCTCACCAGAAGTAGAAAGTCATCTGGGTAATTTTCTCCTACTGTTTTATGAATACTTTGGGTTCAAACATGCTACTTATCTCACATGTTTTTCATCTACTATATACTGTATAAGTAAGTAAGCATATTTAGAGGCAGGGTTTGTCTTCTCATTTCAGAAGTAAGTTGAGAACAATTCATTTCAGAAGTCAGAAAGTTGAGAACAAGCCATTTTTTATATATTAGTCTCAAGGGACAAGGAAAACTTTGGAGATCTAAATGTTATAGTATCAGTTCAATGAACATTTCATTTCATTTTGGTATAATAATATCATCCCTTCAAGGCATTCTATTTGTCAGGTAAACTCCTCTGCATTATCTTTAGCATATAATCCTTTAATCCAATACTGAATTAATGGGGTACAAAATTTCTAAATACAATATATTCAATGATGTGACAACATCAACAGTAATCAAAGTTAAACACAAATGTCTTTGTGCTCAGATACTCTGTTCTGTTTGTTAGTGAGTGAGAGAGAAGTGAAGGCATAAGAGAGTTGTGAATGAGTATTGTGTTGAACTGTACCAGGCAGTTCACACACTGCTTCCCATAACCCACGCTATGATTGGCTATGGTCAGCACCAACAAGCCTACATCATCCAATAAAGACAGGCGAATAGGTCTCTGTTACAATGTCCATTGTGACATCATTGCATTATGGGGACACACAGCACTGAGCGGCAGGCCTCAGGCACTAACTGGCTAACATGTAATGGAAAAGATGCTAACCTCTGGGGAGAAATATTTCCTGTCCAGCACCCACACACAAACACACAATTTCATAAAGCTGTTTGCCACAACCATCTCTGAAATGTGTTCAGGCAATCAAGTGAGCACATACTAAAGACAATATGCCTTTGATTTACAATATGTCTGTGTAAACACATTTAATATTGGGGTGTCAATCTCTTCCTTAATATGTTAGTGTGCAAACAATGAGCTGAAAAAATGATGAATTGTGCCAGTACACATTTAAATGTAAAAAACTGTAAAAATGGTGATGCAACCATAAGCTGTTCTTGTGATATCTCAGTTGTTTCTCCTACTGAGCAATCTAATGAAATCTTCTTTATCTCAGATTTTCTCATGAGAAAAAGACTCAAGTTTCAAAAAAGACAACAATGTCACAAACTGGATATACATGGACTATTTCACCTAAAAATGAAAATTAGCTTCAAATTTACTAACCCGTGTCAGGACATTCAGGATGCAGATGAGTTTGTTTCTTCAGCATAACAGATTTGGAGAAATTTAGCATTACATCACTTGCTTACATATGGATCCTCTGCAGTGAATGGGTGCCGTCAGAATGGGAGTTCAAACAGCTAATAAAGATATCACATTATTTGTTTTACAAAACTGTTTTGAACTGTTTTGCATGTAAACGGTGATTGATCTGTGCATATTTCACTCCTGATTCTTTCATATTTTAGCCTGAAGCAACAGTTTGATGGTAAAAACATCCTACAAACAAGCAGCTTTTCACTTGTAATTAATAAATGAATTGGACTGGAGTCGTGTAAATTACCACTGGATTCCCGTGATGTTTTTATCAGTTGTTTGAACTCTCATTCTGATGGCACCCTTTCACTGCAGAGGATACATTGGTGAGCATGTAATGCTGAATTTCTTCAAATTTGTCCAACGAAGTAACAAACTCATCTACATCGAGGATGCCCTCAGGTTAACTTTTCAACAAATTTAAATTTTTGGGTGAAATACTCCTTTAATGTGTGTAGTTAGAAGTCAGAGTTTTCAGTTGTCAACCTGACATTTCTCATTGAATTCATCCAAGACAAATTGAAAATCTGACCTATTCCACTTTACATTTACTACCACTTGTACTATTACTGCATGTTAGCAACTCTCAGGTGAATGTATTTTTTATTTTTATATTTATTTTATTTTAAGAGACACTATTAAAAGTAGTGTAACAGAGATCTCTATTAAGTCTGTATAAAAATCCTGTGGGGTTTAAACCAATGTGTTTGTATGTGGAGAATTTCTTGGCCATAATCCACTTATTGCGTGCGCTGACGGGGACTCCCTGCTGAGGAATGCGCTCTAGTACTACACTGTTACGTTTACAGTGTTACATTCACATTTCTTGCGTAAATTCACATGTAGCACATTATAGAAGCCCATTAAACATCACATATCAATTTATCAGGTCTGTTCTTCAACTCAGTCCACTCATCATCTCTATTCAGATGAACATTCCTCAGACACTTGAATTCAACAATAACATCTGTTCTAGACATACATGCATAAGCCTACAAAATTCAAAAATTAAATAAACTATGTGCTCTGTGAATTGTCATATCTCCTTCATTCAGAAGTGTTTTTGTCTTACACTTTGCATGGATTTGAAAAAATAATCAATATTCTGGCAACACAAGCAGCCAACGTGCCAGTCTGAATGCCAGCCACTAGACTGAACCGCAATTCCCACAGGTCACTCAACATAGCCAACACAAACACCTACTAATGAATACAATATGAGACTAATTAGGAACTTGCCAAGGCTAGGCACAGTCATTTAAAGACTCGCACACACACACACACACACACACACACACACACACACACACACACACGTATGTGCAGCATTTGGAAGACGCTGATGCTTCTTTTTGAAGAACATCCTGACAAACTTCTGGCACACTCATTTGCACACACACATGTTTATGTGTGCAGGACTGCAGAAATGTGTTGTGTCAAATGTCAAGCTGGAACTGCGAAGGAAGAGGAGGGGAAAGGGAATCTCATTAAACTGTCTCCCTCCCTTCGGGCCGAGGGAGGATTTTAAGGTAGGAGCAGACGGCCCTCGCTGTTTAACTGGGCTGTAAATCCTTGTACTCTTGCTCTGATTTGCCACAGACACATGGACACACACTATACACACATAGACAAACACACAATTTCATTCTACAATTCAATAAATCAGGAAAGTTTTTGAAGCAAAATTTTGTGAGCTGATCTGAGCTTCACTACATGCCAATAAAGAGGGCGTATGCCAATACAGGTGCAACAACTCTAAACACACACACACACACACACACACACACTGTACATATGCATACTCAACACAGTAAATTTGTTTTCACTTATTTGGTGAATCATAAAACCTGTCTGGATTATATTTTACCCTAAAAATCAACAATTAAATGATACAAAATGTAATATGAACGTTAAGCTTTTTTGAAATATTATGTTTTATAACTTTATTTTAATCTTAACTTTATTTGAATGATAATTAAGCACATTTCCCACACAAACCCCATCATCATAATGCAGTAAACCCATCATCATTTACTACTTATTTTTATTTATTCATAAATCATTATTAAAATTAAGTATTCAAACATGATGGCTCACCATAACAAAAAAGGTAAAAGTTGTAAATAAAACAAATATTACTGGAGTATATTTTACAAGTTTACAAAAGTATCTTTCTACTTCCAAATTTTTACCTTTATTTGTTGTTTTTCTTTGTAATTGTGAAATTGAGCAATTTCTGAGTGAAAAAATTGCTTCTCCACCAAACGTTTTTCTGTGTACACTGTAAAAATTTTTTTATTGTAGTATTTTTTTCTTAAGTTGAAAATAAAAAAAGATTGTATCATGTTTTACAAGGAAATACTACTTCAGCTTTTCTACTTTAATATTTCACATTTTATTCAAAGTGTTACTTGCTATTTCTTTGTAATTTTTTTGTGAAATGTACTAGCAATTTCAGAGGTAAAATTGTTTCTACACCAAATTTCTTTCAGAGTAGCATTTATTGTTCCTACAAATTTATTTTATTGTTTGCAATATTTGTTTTTTTTTTCCTAGACCTGTTCAATGTGCTTTAAATGGTCACATTAGAGACTTACCCCTACGGGTGCTGCTGTTTCCCCCTCTATCTCCATCTCCCCCACACTCCTGCCCTGCTGAGGTGTTTCACACACTGCATCCTTACGGCCGGCTCGTCCAGCCCTGCCCTGCATGATCCACAACTCACTCCCTCCAGAAGGACCAAGAGCTAAAGCCTCAAATCAACGTTAGTCGCAGAATAATAAACTAGGCTATGTCTCGCACAGTACTGAGAGGCAAACTAACACCAGAGCTCTGCAACAGCCTGCACACCCCGAGGGTATTCTTCCTTCTCTGCTGCTCTCCCCCGGCTGAGTCTCTCTTTCTGTTCTTCCGCTCCTCTCTGTTTCTGAACTTTACCATGTGGAGTTCTCAAGAGTGTTTTCCTCTATCACTTCAGTCCCTCCCTCCCTCGTTCGCTCGCTCTCTCTCTATGAGAAGCAAGGACCACTCCTTCACACAGCTGTTCTGGTATGGGGGAGTGTCTGTGTGTATGTGTGTTTGTCCATGTCCACTATTGTGTTATGTCACGCTCATCTGTCCTCCCTCTGCACTGAAACAGAGATCTTAACTGTCTGTTTCACCTGCCAGAGAGCAACACCCAAAGCCCACATGTGAACACAGAATAGAACAAATAAAGAGACAAAGTCCTTCTTTTTATGGATTATTCCACAAGAATAACACTGTAAGTTGAAAAAGTTTATAAAAGTTACTTCAGGGATTGGTCATATTAAGTATGAAGGGAGATGTATTCAATAAAGTCGAATGAAACAGCTACAAAAAGACATAAGGTCAGATAAGGCAAAAGAAAATGTTTTCTCCAGATGATTTCAAGACCCCATAAAAACATCTTTTTTCCTATGTTGATGTGTTTCAGAACAAAGTACAAAGCACAGCAACATAACTGGAATTAAATTAACTCTAAAACTGTCTAGTTGTCCTGTTGTCGGAAGTAGTGCAAGTGCATGGTGTACATCGGAAATAGAACGGGCATCAGTTTATTGTTGCATCCAATATAGACAGTTTCACTAATTTATAAAAGCCTCTAATTGCTTTTGTTTTGCCACTCATGTCCAGTATAAATATGGTGTAAAACTGAAATCAAAACCTAAAAAGTAATACTTTTGTATAAAATTACTAAAGCACATTACAAAATGACTAAAAGTTCAACTAAAATGAAAACGAAAACGAAAATGGGGAAAGACATGTTTAATCTAGAGAGCTTTTGTGTGGACAAAAACTGTGTAGTGCAAGATTTTTATCTTGATCTGTGTGAAAACACCAAAATATCACCCTGCAATCATCTGTCTCTTCAACTCCATATAGAGATCTTTCATAAGAAAAAAAAAAAGTCTCATATTATAACTCCTTATAACTCATATTATAATTTCCTTTTGAGAGCGTTCACACAGCAGGATAAGAGACACAATTACAGATCTGCTTATCTACACAAGTCCAGCACTCCGGTGTCCTCGGAAAAGGCTGGGCGACAGTCTAACATGGCGTACGATTGACATCCATTCATATTCAGAAACTCAGCGGGAGCACATGTGTACACAAACACATACACACACTTCCTGTAGTCACATATGCGGGGTCAAAGGTCACCCTTAGGAAGGGCAAGAAAGCAGACAATAGTCAACATGAAGAAAGAAATTTCTAATTAATATTTCAATAATATTATGAAATTACTTTTTGGATTTTCTGAACTCGCAGCAACAAATCCAAGGTGTTCTAGATGGTTGCCAGGACACTGTTTTGTTTGTTTTTTAATGTGTTCTAGGTTGTTGTTCCTAGGCAGCTTCTAGTTACTTAGTGCCTGTCAGGGTTCTTCCATAAATTTCCAGGAGACGATCATAGAGTTTTCAAAATCTCCATTTTTATTCACTGCCCCATATTCTGCCCACAACGGTGCAGAAAAAATGGGAACTCACTCATACACAGAATAACTAACGAATGAACTATCAGCACAACTGAGTTCTGGACCTTAAGATGTTTCTCCAGGGATCCCTCACCAGAACTGACTCAGCCATCGAAAATTGAACCCTTTTAACAAGTCAGACCAAACCATTTTATAATTACAGGGGGTCTCACAGGATCTTAATTAAAAAATGTAGTACATCATAAACAAAATTAATGTAATATATACAAATAAACTTTATACACTTATGAAATTACATTCAACAAAACAATAACAGAAATAAACTAAAACACAAAAATAGACTTTGTACATAACATCCAAACAAACCCCAAACCCAAACGGTCCCCCAAAACTACATTTCCCATAATTCCTAACAAAAGATATAAAGGACATCAGAAAATGCCGCGCTCTTTTAATACCAGGCCTTTGCTCCATGCTGTAGTCATGGATCCCGGCAGAACCACGGGTGAGATAAACCATTCAAATAATTAAATAAATTTAAACCCATTTCTGTGTAGTTGTGATTTTATTCAATCACTAGCGTGCACTCTAGTAAGGAACTGGGTCGCTCTTAGTTCTTTTAATACTAGCATAAAGAGTCAACCTACACCTCTAACACAAAATATTTTGGGTAAATAAAAAAAAACTAAAATAAATACACAAATTTATAAACAAGCAGACAAACAATAAAAATAAACCAATTTAAATAAAATATGTACTAAGTGTGGTCTTAGCCATCACAGTGCCCAAATTCAAAAAAACCCATACCAAAGTCTCTATGACATACTGATTCCTTGATATGGCTCAAATCTAATTTCATTTATGGGATTATTTATGGGGCAATTTATGGGATTATTTTATCCATTTTATTGGGAAACAGGTAAAAACATTACATGTCAAAACCTGGGTTCCCCCGAGAAACATTTGCAAGAGAATGCAATAGTTTAGCAAGCGAACACAAACTTTCTTAGGAGAACTCAAAAGTTCTGGCAATGGAAAATATATTAAAAAAATTATATTTCTATCATGATATCATGGCACCTCTCAGAGGGATTGGCATGGTAATGTGCATGACAATGTTAATGTATTTGGTCTTGGCGGAATAGATCTGCTACGCTGCTGCTGCTCTGGCTGCTGCGGCAGAGCAAGTACCGAGACTTGCTACTGCCAATACATCCACAACATCCTGCTGTGAGCATGTAAGAAATATCGCTCCTGCACATATAACATATGAAACCCCCAAATAGCATACATAAATCACCCTGTAGCAGATCTATACAGGTGGAGCTGGGGAAGGTGGAGGGTTTCTGAAGCACACTGCTACTGCTACAGCAAGCACTAGCCAAGTATTTGAACGTTGAGCAGCGAGCTCATTGGGTGCTGATACAAAAAGAAACAGTCAGCTGTACCATCTGATAATGATGTCATTATGTGGAATTGAGTTTGACCTATCAGACTGTGCCATCTAGAGTTTCATGACAGAACTTTGGATTTCAATGCTTTTGCCTTCATATTCAGTTCCCTTGTGAACTCTCCATTGCAGTCTACCTCAATATGCAATCATATTCTCCAAACAAGCATATAGTGTAATCATCCCAACGCAACCCATGACGCCAAAAATGAATAGTTACTTGTTCCTGATGCGGGGGTCCCTATAAAGGCTGTACAGAATCGCTGTTTAAACCGGACATGTCAAAGTGAACATTCCTTTATTCTTCTATTCATCCTGTTGTCAGGAGTAGTTTGACAGTGTCAGAAACTATATGGTTTCTTTGCGTTTGACTTTCATTTGGTGTAGACAGGTGTCAGCTGTTAAGCATCTGAACAGCAGGGGCAGTGGCCAATTGTGCGATGATGTAAACCTATTTGAGTCATGACAACTCTTGGAATAGTTTGGCATGGTAATGGATATGGCTAATAATAATGTATTTAGTCTTGGCAGAATACATCTGCTATGCTGCTGCTGCAGAGCAAGTATGGTGACTTGCTTTTGCCAATCCATCCACAGACAAGCTGCTGTGAGCACGTAAAATACACTTCTGCTGCACAAATAGCAGACCTTAATTTACCCGTAGCAGATCCTTAAGGGTGGAACTGGGGGAGGTGAAGGAATTCTGCACTTACAGCAAACACAGAACCGAACTACGTATGCAAATGTTAAGCAGCAAGATCACTGGCTTCAGATGTGCCAGATCTAATTTTTTTTCTTCAAGACTGGACATAACTTTTTAAATTCAGTTATGAAAAGGTAGATTGGTCTTATTTGTATTGGAAAAGTAAGACTGGTTACCCCTTGGCAAATGCTAATTGGTTAAACTAGTTCTTAAGACTAGTTCTTAAGTCTTGGTGGCTAAGTTTATGCAACTGGCCCCTGACTAAAATAAATATTTGTATGTCTTGCTCTGAAGGCAGCCATATGGAAATATATTAGCCTATATGACTTTACAAAACCCACAACATCCAAACAAACTATTTTTGGAGCTCAGTTTAAATGCTTTTGGAGGACGTTTTAAAGGGGTAGTTCCCCGAAAAATAACCAAAGAGTTGATGGTAGCCATAGACTTCCATAGTATGGACAGTTTTTGATTGCCAAAATTCTTCAAAATATCTTCAGTTGTGCTCAACAGAAGAAAGTTTGGAACAACTTGAGGGCAAGTAAAAGATCACAGGGTTTTAATTTTTGGGTGAACTATCCATGAAACTTGCAGGATCTTTAAGGGTACACAGACCTATTATATGTCATAAGATGAAGGAATATTACATTTTTGATGTCATGACATCTTTAACATTGAATGACAATATTAATCCTTAGTATAAAGGATATAAGCTTTGTTCTTGTTTTAACAAGCATCACTGAATATTTATAGTATAACTTTACATCATTGCGTGTCTGCACATTCAATCAATAGCATCTTGTCTATGAACAACTACATGAAGTCTTGTCTATGAACAACTACGATCAAACACATGAAGTACGTCAATAACCTACACACATACACATGCACTCTGTTCCCCACACCCTTGAGCTACGACATTAGCTTGGGCGAGTTGCATAATCCCACTTTGACGCAATAATTGGGAAGATTCCCAAAGGGGGTCAGGGCAGGGAGCCAGGGCGGGGACCACTGACTGAAAAAAAAACACATCTAGAAAGCCCCGACCTCACTGTATACACCCATCCACAGTGGGAGATTCACGGCTGCGCCTGAACTTCAGCCAGCTGGTGCTGCGTAGCAGCTGAGTGTGATAAGAGCATTTTACAGGGTTTATGCACCTTTTAGTGAAAGGGTAAGCTGTGGAGAACAGCACATTATCTAGAGATGAGCTGAGCACATTCGACTGAAAGCATGTGTGATATATGATCCCAGCAGAGAGAGGCTCACACAACTATTGTAGATCATGGAAAAGTCGATTATGTTTCCTATATGGAGGAAAGATTAACCTGTGATCAAGCCTTGGTTACATGCAGCTCTATTGGTGAACAGATGGGTCGCTCAGACTAATCAATTTGTGCAAATGTGGCGTTGTTCTGCTCTCATTCTCCGTCTGTCTGTCTGGAAAAAAACTGCCATGTTGTCACTGTATTGCAAGATTATGTGGCACTTGGAGTCATAGTCTTGCTGTTGAGCACATGCTTCAGACAAGTTGTTTCAGCTTCATGTCCCACATCTCCTTCTCATCTGTGTTACAGAGCCACGCTTACTGCCAGGTACAGTTATTCGTGCCAGACAGCAAGGAATACATCACTGGCCACTGCTGCATGCCTCCAGATTGCTTTAGGATGGACTCCAATGCTTACCCTTTAATCATTATATTACTAAAGAATGCTATATTAAATAATTGAATTACTGTATATGTTAATTTAAATATTATAAAATACATAGAGGTATACATGTATGTGCACTATGGTTCAAATGTTTAGGGTCAAAAAAATTTTAAAATTTAGCAAGATTGCATTACATTTATCAGAATGTGAAGACTTTTACATTGTTATAAAATATATCTATTTCAAATAAATAATTTTCTTTTGAATTTTCTGTTCATAAAATAATCCTGAAAAAATCCTGTATCATAGTTCCCACAAAAAGAATATTAAGCAGCACAACAATGACAATAATAAGATTTCTGAAGGGTCATGTTAAACAGAAAAGACTGGAATAATGGCTAATTACAAAAATTACCATATATATATATAGTATTTTACCATATATATAGTAAGTATTTTTATTATATAGCTAATATTTACTTAGGGACTTTCATTTAGATCTAATAAAATCTAAATTTTACAAGATTTTAGACCGTGCTTGTATGATGGCAAATATATGCTAATATACACTTAAACATAGTCAAAGTTAACTTTCTGCAGATTTTTGCACTTCAAATTTACAGACTTAAAAGCTGTTTCCTTTGGGAAAAAGGATGAAAAATATGACTCTGTCAATGGCAACTCACACTGAGATGAATGGGAATGAGTTTCCCCAGGTATTTTAGAATTCTTTGGGCTCTTTTTTCCATAAAGTAGCTTTGGAAAAGAATGTATTATAAATAATATAATTTTCCATTTTTCTCCCCTTAATTTTCTGTCCTATCTCTACTATCTATTTCAAACCAGCCTAATACATGTGTGTGTGTGCGTGTGTGTGTGTGTGTGTGTGTGTGTGTGTGTGTGTGTGTGTGTGTGTGTGTGTGTGTATCTATATAATGTGGCTTAATCTCATATGTAAACATATCTGTGAACATATACAGTATATGAGCCATATATGATATATATTTTTTCAATTTCATTATCTTGTTGAGTAATTCAAACCACTCTAGTAACAGAAGGAATACCCAGGCATACTTTATAACCATTCCACGACTTTCAGAGAGATACATAATACATAAACCCACAGGCACACTTCCACACACACCCACACACACTTGAAGAAACGTTCCGCTCAGCAAACTGCTACTTCAGAGAGTGCTGAGTAATACTGTCAGAGGAAAGCCCGTAACTCTGTACACAATTCATGAGGTATAAACATAAAAAGCTCTGCTATGTTCACAGTTATGTTGTCTAATGCACAACTTAGGACAATTAAAATTACAAAAAGCACACACACACACACACACACACACACACACACACACACACAGTACCACCCCCCTCCCCACCCCACACACACAGTACCGATGATGCAGCTGCTGGTGGTGTGATTGCCAGTGATTCTCTGCGGCTAAGTGTGTCTTCTTCCTCCTCTGGCTCGTCAGCCTCCAGCTCTGGTTTACACACATATCCACAGTTCCTGTGCAACACACGCCGCAGTCCTTCAAACAGGATCACACTCGCAGTGCAACCCATTGCACCCGGTCCCAGAAACATACACACACTTCTGTGAGCCGATCGGATGTGACTTCTTCAGCCTGCTTTCCAAAGACACTCTGCTAAAAGACACGGGTCCGAAGCCCAGTCGGAACTAACCCAGCTCTCAGATACCCAGCCCCAGCACAATCCTCTCCGTCCTGAGACACATCACTCCATCATCCGTCCTGAACCAGGATCAGAGCGGAAGGAAAATGAGGAAGCTTCCTCCTCAAGGATGACAGCAGACTGACTTCATCCATTCAAATGAGGGAGATTAAAAGTTGCCAGATTTCTAAAAGTGTGTTTTTATCTAAAACCGCCCTGGGGATGTTACGATGACAAGTTCCTCAGGAGAAAAGTGCTCCAGTGAATCTAGGACATGAGGGAGAGGAATGCTGAGGATTGACGGAAGAGACAGAGGAGTGAGTGATGAGCTGCTTCTGGAATCAGTGCTGGGCGTCGACTTCTCCACTGCCTGGAGATGCTGATCTATTCCTCTCTCTCTCTCTCTCTCTCTCTCTCTCTCTCTCTTTCTGCCTGTATCTCACTCCCGTGCCATGCTCACTCTGTGCTTCCTCTACACCCCCCCTCAGTCTCGTTCTCCTTTTAACATTGCTCTCTGTGTTTCCTGACCCATATCTAGCAGCACAGCATTCATTCATGCGCTAACTATAACACACACAAACATGAGCGCATGTTTGCACATAAGAGCATCCTTTCATTTATTTAATATGTCTGATATGTCAGGAAAAATTGCTTAAAGTACTTAACACTAGAAATCAACCAATATTTTGTTTAAGATAGATATTGATAACAATTATTTTAACGTTTTGTGTGTCTGAGAATTGACATACAGACATTTTTATTTTATAGATATATTTATATCTAATCTATCTATAGATCATCTTTTAAAATTACTTTACATTATTACTTATTTAACTTATAATTATTAAATAAGTAATAATTATTTCACTGGTTTAATTCTTTTAAATTACTAATGATTGTATTTCTGCTTTTTACACACAAAGTATAATAATAAAGTATCACAACATGCATTGAATATAATTACTAAAATAAGTGATTTTACAATAAGTAAATTCTCTGAGAACACATATGCCTTACAGTACACTTTACAGTAAGGACAAAACAAATCTGAAAAATGTTTGTGTTTTTCACAGCACATAACATATTTGATGGTTATTTCCTTAAATGTACATGTAAGAAACTCATATGCGTATTTCCATTTTGCTTAATTTCCTCCGCTAAACTTCTTAATTCACTGAAGGACGTGCACATGCATATACACCAAACAATCGGAGCGCAATAATTCAAACGAAAATATATATTTTGCTGTTATATATGCATTTAGTTGGACATTTATTGCATGTTTTAAATTCTACATATAACAAATGTAACTTTTAATGAGAGCATTAACTGTAAAGGGATCATTGTAATGTAGGATATGAATGTTAATATAAATATGTTTAAATTAGTGAATGTGTGTTTAATCTGTGCAGTGGGCCATTTTTTAGAATATACAGTTTATACTGTATATTTAGAAACACAAATATCAGTCAAATTTGGTCAAACTGGTTATCAGGCTATCAAACACACATTACGGCCGTAACTAAAGACTTCAATAGCAGAAAAGCCCCTTCTGTCAGTGTGTGTTAATATTTCATCGGGCACTGACACAGTCACCTACTTTAGAGTAAATGACTCAGACATATCAGGGATGACATGCTGCAAGGACCTGAAGAATGGGGGTGACGTGTGTGGACACATATGAGCAGATCTGTCTCAACGTATCTCATACATGTCATCAGAGTACATTATGTGTGTCAAATGTAAATGTAAACATGTATTTTTATTTGACAGCAATATGCCTTTAAATATTAATAGATGTTGTGTCCGTCTGTGTTAAGACTGACTTAACCCTGCTGCGGATCGTCAGACATTGGTTGGGCATTACATTTAGAGCAGATTTATTAAAGCCTGCAGCTCATGCTTCAGTGGTGGTACAGTGACATGATCACTGATTGGTGCTGGTCAAGGGCCTCCACCAATCAGATGTCTTGTTTTTTGGGAGGTTTTTTTATGGCATGCTTTCCTACACAACTTAAAAAAATTAAACATTAGTCACAGAAACACCCCTTGATGTCATCACATGCACTCCTCCCTGTTGTGAGTTGGTTTGAGTTATGTATTTGGCCACTTCAGTTACACTTAAAATCACTGACTTTTATTGCACTTGAAAATAAAATCAAAGTCAGGTTGGGTAGAACGCCTTATGCTAAAGACTTCACATATTTACAGGATGATTCCAAGACCATTTTAGTAAACAAAAAAGGAAAGGAAACGAAATGAAATAAAATACTACTTTTTGGGACGATTTTAACTTTGCCACTCTCATTATAAGTCCTTCTGCAAGAAACATTAAATACAAACCGCTTTTGAGAACATAGAGATGACTCTCTGACTTCTTTCAATCTGGGGTTAACATTCTTTACAAGGGACTCTTTTTGAACAAAGAGAATACCAAGACTAATGAACACAAAGAAAAGGGCATTTTCAATACAGACACATCACTGCTCAGCTTCAAACGCCCTATCTTGCTCACACACACACACACACACACACACACACACATTCATGACAGCATATCAGACACAGAGAAGATCAAAAGTATGCGCACTTTGATATTTTTTGTCTTTCAGTTTCTCACACAAAACTCCTCGAGAGGAGATTCATTAAAATATTTATTAAGATTCATTAAAATAAAACCAATGATCTACACAGCCTTTTTCTATTTAGTAATGCATAAAAATATTTAAGCTGCTTAAAAAAGAAAGCAAATGCAACTTCTGCCCAGCATTTTTGTTTTCATTTTACAGCAAATGCATATGAAAATAGACTTCTTAACACCAAAAATGCAGGAGTATGCAGAGTTCCTAAGTAACACATCACCATTGCTCATACTTGGACCAGAAACATACTTCATGCAAGAGCATTTGGTCAGTGGGTGCACTTGTATTCAGTTATTAGCTTCTAGTAATGCAAGGTCAGCTTCTTGCATTGTTATATTGAAAAATGTGTTGGCACACAATTCATAAATGCAAGTATGTGCATTGGATAATTAACTCAAAAATAACAATTCTGTCATCATTTACTCACCCTCAAGTTGTTCCAAACCTGCATGAGTTTCTTTCTTCTGCTGAACACACACACACAACAATATTTTGAAGAATATTGTCAGTAACAAAACAGTTGTTGGTAGCCACTGACTTCCATAGTATGAAGAAAAACGAAATTCTATGTAAGTCAATGGCTACCAGCAACTGCTTAGTTACCAACATTCGTCAAAATATCGTATTGTGTGTGTGTGTGTGTGTGTGTGTTTGTGTGTGTGTCTGTTCAGCAGAAGAAACTCACACAGGTTTGGAACAACATGAGGATGAATAAATGACTGGCCTTAAAGTGATACTCCGACCAAAAATGAAAATTCTCTCACCATTTAATTATCCTCTTGCAATCCCAAATGCATGTGACTTTTTTTTGTACAGAAGGACACAAACAATTTTTTGCACAAAAATAATCCATCCAAATGTGTCCAAGCGAATGGATGTTCAAATTTTGATGCTCTGAAAAGAACATAAACAATAGGTGTGTGTGTAAAAAAATAATAATAATACTCATATTTTTAACTTGTTTAACTATAAACCAGCCAACTGTTGTACTTCCGTTTACGAGAGGGTCAAGTTTACGCTTGTGAATCACAACCTAAGTGTGTTGTGAATTGTGACATGAGTGAAGCTCAAGTGAGAAGTGACACAGAAAGTCATATGCAAACTGGTTTGCATTAAATAAAATAAATAATGAGGCAATTTTCAGTTTTAAGTGGTAAGATTTGAACTGACCTTAATTCTAAGTATTAAATATTTCTCATGTTTATATGAAAATTCAGACAAAAAGTGTCCAAACCTAGCATAGGTGGGCTCATCTAAGCCAATAAGCATCCCCCCAGAACATGCTGGAAACCATCTAGTAAAGCCCTGACAACCACCCACAACACCCTATCATTTGTGGTGGCTAGTTGTACATGAAAAAAACACTACTAACATTTTCTTCACAAAATTTAAACATCTAGTTTAACATTCATAACAGTAATACAACTGCCAAACTATAGTCTAAACACTGGCAAAAAGAAACCTCATGAGGCATTGCATAAATAAAATGAAAGTTTGCTAGCTTTAGTTTTCAACACATTTTTAAATGATGTTTTTAAAGTCCATTAATTACAGTGTGAGCTGTTCTGCTTTCATGTGAGTCCAGTCTGCTCGTATGAAAGTCTATTTCTAACATTTGTTACTTGGAGCCTAAAGTTTATTTGCTTCATTTTTGCTCCTTGAGGGCACGTTTTGTGCATATTGTTTTAGTTTGCGTCTGGATTTCATTTCAGAGCTGGACCGGGTCGTAGGGTTACTGACGTCAGAGGCCTGGTGGTCCAGGTGACTCAGTGCAAAACTATGATGTAATGTGTGTGGTTGCCATAGAGATAATATTGTAATACTCAGCACTGGACATTATTATATGAGGCTGAAAACTCATTCTTGTTAACTTGCACACACACACAAAAGACAAAGCACACAACATGGCTAAAAACAAATCCATATAACAGTGTATGCACATATGGAAATAATTGGTGTAGGAAAAAATGAGAAAATTCGCTTGCAACTTGAATAATTAAACAGCAGGTGTTTCACGGGAGAGAAAATTAAAGAGACAGAAAAGGGTATAGAGAGCGAAAGAGGACAGAATGTTAAAAGTACATCAATGCTTATAAAGCTGAGGAACGTCAGCACACTATTAGCTCAGATCAATACTTTTCAGACAGCCAATGGTCAGAAAACTTCACACGTGCCATGATTGGGCTCTTCTGCCATCTACAGGCACAAAACAAAGAGCTATCATAAAATATTGCTATACCAGCAGATCAGCTGTTTCTATATCTCTCAGGCAGTTCATCTCAGATTTAAATTCATCGCTGTCACTGACATTTAAAATTTAAAATACTTCCTCGCTTAATATGCATAACACTGTATGTACTGATTTTCCCAAAACGTAGAATACTCTGTGGCAAAATCAAAACAAATATTCTTGGTTTGTTTGAGCATTTTGACTGGTAGAAAATAGTATTATGGAGGAGGAGTTTGTTCACTAGTAGAAATATGAATTAAAGAATATATAGTGCTGCAGTGATAATGTATTTTTGTTGGCAAACCCGAAGTTAGCATCACCCTGCTTCCCTCTATAAAAACCCAACAGGATTTTTCCACTGGGTTTTGTATTATTGCAGAAAATAAGCTCTGTGGCCAACAAAAGTTTATAATACTTACTTGGTTTGTTCATCATGATAATAATCATGAACGAACAGCTTTATGGATTTTGAAGCCTAAATACAATCGTCAAAAATAAAAGCTAAACATAGCTTGACTTCAACATCACCACCATTTTCCCTAACATTTTCCCTAAAAGGTCTGAGTTAGAATAGTTTGCAAAAGTGTGATTATAAACACAACGATGCTGTGAAAGCGAACTAGTGAGTACACGTTCGGTGTGATGACATTTACGACCCTTTCCAAGACAAGTAAAGCTATAAAAAATCACAAGGAGGTATTACTGATGGATTATATGTCATAGAATAAAACATGGAAATGTCTTGAGCTTGTGTCAACTACAGACGTTAAGCATTTAACCAAAAACCCATTAAAAAAAACCCACTGACTTCAGTACCACGGGAATGGAAGTGCTAAAATGCTAACTTGTTTCTGGGTTTTGGCCTACAAAAGTACATCATCCCTGCAGGAAACTATATAGCAGCTGGATCATTCTAAAAATATTAAGCACAATTTAAGCAAATAGCAGCATAAATGTTACTTTTCTTGTCAGAATGTAGCCTATTGCTGATTTTAGATGATATTTAAAAGCAACATTGAATCATTTTAGCATTATAATGGAACAGAAATTACACACTGTAGCTTTGCACACACAGCTGGTCTTTAGTTCACTTACAGTATATAAAGCCCTGTGTACTATGAGGTTAGATCAGGACAAAAAGAGTTTCTCACACGGCTGGAGTTTGGCTTAAGTTTGGCGGCCACAGGCTCTGGCTATGCTCACACATCGCTAACACTGATCCAGCACAGCGCTAATAAGAACACAGGACAGTATTAGCATTGTTCTTTATGTGGAAATGTAGCACGCAGAGACCAGGCCCTCTCTGAATACTGTGTAGAATGTGGACCGGACAGGAGAAAGAATGAAGATCTGACTTCTAATGGCCAGAAATAGAACACAAAATGCTAATTAGGAGAACACATTTTTTCCAACTCAGATTTATTAGTCATAATTATTCACTGTGTGATGGAAACCAAATTATTCTATGGGTGGTTCACAAAGAAACAAGTTTCAATTCTATTCTAAGGTCATTATAGTGCAGAAATAAATAAAAAACAGAGAGGGTCAGGCAATAGTAAGTACTCTATATTTGGCTCTAAAATATTTCCAAAATCTTGTGGCTCTTTTGTCCCTTTGGTTGCATTTCTAAAACATTCCATTGCGCATAAACCAATTAATTACATATTATGTAATGAACCACTAACATCAGCAAAATATGTTTTTCACACATCTGAACATCTGTCTAGCCCCCAAAATTTAAAAATGATGGTTTGAAAAACACAACATAAAGTCTTCATCGATCAACACATTAATATCTGCGTAATACAGAACGTAATACAGAAGATTTTACATTCAAACTTTAGTCATAAATACAAAAGCTGAAAGCATTACTTAATGGAGCTATAAATGAATGATGGAAAAACTACACTCAGATTTCAGTCCGTTCTCTCACATATGCAAATAGAAAAGCGTGCATTAGAGTAACAAAGGAAAATGGAAATCTCTGCTTGCTCCCTATGTAAAATGACTGATACGTATTAAAATTTAATGGATGCATACAGAAACAAACACAGTTCCCAGGCACTAGTAGGGTTATTGACAAAAACTGATCTTTTCCCCATTTACAAAACAATAAATCATAGTCTGATTTAGTCAGTGAATCAGATAACCCTGAGTGAACTGCATGCTAATCTTGCATTTGTGATATAATGTAAGAGGAAAAGTAATGATATATCATTAATGTGCCAGACGACAAATTGAATTTGTGATTAATTCTGTCAACAGCTTTAAAAGCTCTAAAAAGAGATCAGTCATTGATAATCATTGCTCAGCACAGATATAATTATGTGATAGGGATATAATGTTCTTTCTGTTGTACAAAGAGACCTTTAATAAAAAAATGAAAATTAATACATGCTGGGGTGAGACTATCAGGTTAGAAATAATTTTAATACCTCGCCAGGAACAGCACCTATTTTCATGGTACTTAAATCAGTGAATATGTTTTAAAATGATGACGTGCAATCTTTTTACAGGTGTGTAATATATTAGTATATTAGGGCATACTAAATGCACCAAGTTGGCATTGTCCTTTGACCAGTGTTCTTTATGACATACTAACTAGTGGTCAAATTTAATTTAAAGATAGTAAGTAACATGTGCACAACTTATCTGGAATAAAATGTATATTTATTTTACATACTATTTGTAAGAAAATATGTAATATGACATTTTTGGGGGTTATAACAGCAGAAATCTTCTGTCCTAAAAGCTTCCAGACAAAATGTCAAAGAAC
Source organism: Acrossocheilus fasciatus (assembly GCA_036784905.1). Lineage (NCBI taxonomy): Eukaryota > Metazoa > Chordata > Actinopteri > Cypriniformes > Cyprinidae > Acrossocheilus > Acrossocheilus fasciatus. The sequence continues at coordinate 8,621,554 of CM071943.1, forward strand.
AATAGCACAGTTAAAATGAGGGTATGTATGTTTTTTAATTTTTTTTTAAACAAACGCAGTATACAATTTAGATCTAATGGCTGAACTTGCCAAAGTTTGTGAGGTTTGTAGAATTAAATATGTATTAGATATTCAAAAATTAGTTTAAATTTCATAACTGCATGTTCGCCAAATGCTGACAATATAGGACTATTATAGAGATGTATCTATTGCTGTTAGACAGTCATAGCCAATTAAAAAAACAGAAACTAACTTAGAGAGGGATTAAGGAATGAAATCTTTAAATGCAGGAGGAAATGTGAGTCTGCTCTGGTGCACCACTTCTCGTCTCTGTCAAAATAAAAGTCCTGCTTTCAAATCTTAAAGGGATAGTTCACCCAAAAATTTGATGTTTATCTGCCTCCCCCCTGGGCATCCAAGATGTAGGTGACTTTGTTTCTTCAGTAGAACACAAACGAATATTTATAACTCAAACCGTTGCAGTCTGTCAGTCATATAATGGCAGTCAATGGGTTCCAAACGTTCCAAAGCATTGAGAGTCAGAAAAAAAAAAACGCCCTGCGGCTCGTGATGATACATTGAGGTCTTTAAACACGAAACGATTGGTCTGTGATACGATATATCTATGTGCCAGAGCATGTTGACGCGTCACACGCCAGATAGACAGCTGGACATTGCATGTATCAGAGGTAAAATATTATATAAATACTGTTCAGTTTCTTGCACAGACCGATCGTTTCATGTCTAAAGACCTCAATGTATCAAGCCGCAGGGTTTAATTTGGTTTTGTCTGTGTATGTTTTTTTTTTTTTTTTTGTTCTTTGGAACGTTTGGAACCCATTGAGCGCCATTATATGACTGACAGACTGCAACGGCTTGAGTTAAAAATCTTTGTTTGTGTTCTGCCGAGGAAACAAAGTCACCTACATCTTGGATGCCCTTGGGGGAAGCAGATAAACATCAAACTTTCATTTTTGGGTGAACTATCCCTTCAAAGCCAAACAGAAACCTAGAGGATGATAATTAAAAAAAAATGACAAAAATCTGCTTGTACTAACATCATTTGTGACAACAAAACAACACGATGTTGTTAAACAAGTACAATTTAACCACAAGGAACAACCTTCTAACTTTGAAAATGGCATGTCCTTGCAAAGTGTCCACTGGTGCACACTCCAGAACATGTGCACCAGTATGAATGCTGTGCTTGTATGAGTATGCCACATTCTATTCATGACATACTGTTTTTGGAATATTGTGTACACACACTGTGTTGAAGACAATACACAAAAGCCTCAAGATAACCATATAAACTTATCTCTGCTTCCCTCTTGCTGTGTCTCTTTCATCTGACCTATTGACCTTATTCTTTTCTTCTCAAATATAATGTTTCAGAATCAAGTGGAAAAAAGTAAAACATTGCACTATATGATGGTGAATGCTCCTGAAAAAGTTTTGAGGCAAGAATAACAGTTTGGGTGAAAACGGTTTCTCATTTTACTTCTATATGTGTACTAATATTTGGTGAGACTTCATAGAGCGAATGTTGAATGGAAAGATAACGATAAATGAATAGAAAGAGAGCTGAGTGTGTAAGAGAGCCAGAATCAGTCAGTCAGTGAGCCCAGTCTGACCCACTAGCTGGTTTGCTTAATCTTACACCGTGTACACTGTACAAATATAGGGCGCCAGTTTGAGAGATAATCTACTCCTTTAATCATGGGAAATCCTTTTCACAACAGGCAAGCACTGACACGGGAATGATCCATGAGGAGGGTTTCAGACCATCTCTCCTCTGCAAACATGCAATCTTTATCAGTCACAATTATCCTCATGTACAATACACACGGTATGAAATTGAATTTTACCATTCCTAAGATGCAGTACTTCATAATTTAATCAAATGTCCAGTTTAAACACACATTTAAGGACTGTTGCGCTTATTCTTATATGTTCTAATAGCCCACAATCAAAATCATGTCCAAGTGAATCTAGATATTCAAAAAGAAAAATGTTAGTGGGTTTCCTTCATTGCAAAAAGTGGACATTACATAAAAAAATGGAGCCAGGATGGAGGGGAGGGTTGAAAATGTAAGAGGGATTTATGACATCAGCCAAAAAAGATTATGAAGACAGACCTTTCTTATTTGGAATACTGTGCACCAGTGAATCACGCACAGTGCAATGAGAAATATGTACAAAGAAAGTAAACCAGGTCAATTTTGAGTTCATGTACACTTTAATACTACGAATACTTATTAATGGGCTAATGTTAGATCTCTCCCAGTTACTACAGCCTTGTGTGGAACAGAGTGCATCATGGGAAATGGCTGTTAGTACTTAAAGAGTACTAAACCTCGGGTTGTTTTAATGACTATGCTGGCAAAGAACAAGCAGTTCCCAACATTGCCAGCTGACTCTGCACTCCTAAACAGGAAAATAATTGTATGTATAACACAGAAGCTAGTCAATAACTGACAGACCAACAGTTACAGTTCATATACCACTGCAGTACACCGGACCCCTGGAAATCAAACACAATTCTGATCAGTGCACTGACCTCTGAGTTCACCTGCATAAACTTCTGACAGCGTTAAGTTCAATACTTAAGTACTGAACTTAAATATAGGCAAGGTTCAGCTTAACCTGTACGGCTGATCAGTGCTTCTTTACCAACAAAAAGCCATGGAAATACCAATTTGCACAACCAAATAAACACATAAATATATGTATAAAAAGCCCATTAATGCTTATGTAAAGCAAATCAACCGAGCACTTTTTACCAGACACTTGATACCAGTGCTGTGCAGAATACAGGATATCAAATTGCCCAGTTTCTGTCAGTCCTAATGCGCAGAGGATTCCTGATTGGCACAATCCTGCAGCTCAAACAGTAGAGCACGGTGCTTGCAACAACAAGGTCATGGGTTTCTTTCCCAGGGAATGCATGAACTTAAAAAGTCTTAATTAATGGAAGTCTTGGGGATAAGAAGGGAACATTGTCCTGGGTCCAGTGACGAAGGGAAGTCCACTATGAAACAACATACTCATTGGGCCCCATGCAAGGAAGGGACAAAAACATTAAACAACTTTCTACTCCTGGGTTTATTCTTATTATTCTAATATGACCATAATGCATAATGCAAAAGCAGCATTGCAGTTAATAGGATACACAAAAAGAAAATTCTCTCATTATTTACTTACCCTCAAGCTGTCCCAGATATATATGACTGTCTGTGAAACACAAACTAAGATTTTTATAAAAAATAATCTCCATATAATACAAGTGGATGGGTCCCTCAACGTTGACGCTTCAAAACAATGCAAAATGAACACTATGATATAATCTATATGACCTCAAGTAAAATAAGTTCTGAAGTGAAATGATAGGTGTGAGTGAGAAAAAAAATACTAATATTTTAAACTATAAAACATCACTTTCGAACAACTATCAGCACATTATGAAGGATGATGTAAATGCACTGTGAAACTCGATCAAGAAGTGACGTTTCACAGTGTGCTTTCATCATGTTTCACAAAGTGTCAACATTCTCACCGTGCTGACAGTTGGCCGTAAGCAATGTTTTTGGTTGAAATATTAGTATTTTTCTAACACACTGGGGTCGTATGGATTACCATTGTTCGTTTTCATATTGTTTTTAAGCTTCAACTCTCTGTTTGAGTCCACAGAAGTAAGAAAGTCATACATCTGGGATGGCATGAGGATGAGTAAATGATTCATTTTTGGGTGGAGTGTTTCTTTAACAGCTGTTGAGGTGACTAAAGATACAATGTGTATGGCAAATATCATCATCAAGACGTCCAAAGAAAGAAACAAAAAGAAAAACAGCTCTCACCACAAATGACAGCTCGACTGACCGCTTACGTGCAGTGCTCGTGTCCATGCAAACCAGAGACAGAGCTGTTCTCATCAGACAGACTGCTTCAAAGCTCACAGGGTATCAGATGAAATCCCCTTCTCAGCAGCCTGGTTTCTCGCTTAGGCCTGAGTCAACTGGCTTTATGTAACAAAGTCTTTTTTTCTCTCAAAAGGGGAGTGAGGGGAGAACACACAACAGTACGAAAAACTTCAATATGACACCTCACACTAAAATCCACAGCTAACTCTGCTGCCTTTATCACCAAAAAGTATGACATTGGTTGAAGTTGTGGGATATAATAATAGTTTTCTCTAAATGTATTGTTTTGCTCGAGCAGATTGTGTGTGAAGAGAAGTTCATGCTGGATTTCATCTACAATACAAACACAGAAAACAAACTTCATAGAGTAGAAAAGCACTGATGAGGGCCATGACCCTAGCATGAGTATTATGTAATGGAGGCTGCAGCAGCGCGCATGTCATGCCTGGGTCAACACTAGTGATACTTACTGGGGCAAGAAATTAAAATAACCTGGTGTCCTTGTATATTTTTAAAGTTTAACCTTAACTTTTGAAACAGCCCATGGCTATGAAAAACAAAATCCAAACCTAACCACCATGTTAATTAAAAATCCAATCATAACTCAGCGTCTGAATTCAGCCTGAGTGAAATGCACCCAGAATGCTTCCCGAGAGGATCATATATGGATTCCACCCACTCATATCATCCAAGATATTATGCTAATTAATCACATCTAATTAAGGATGGAACAGGATGTCACCCTGCAGGTGGAAGTGAGAGCCAGATTTTTAATTTTTTGGGACATGAAGGACAAGATTTCAGCTATCTTTGTACTTCCAATATCAGTTAGTGAGTTTAATTGTTGTTATTGATCTCCCTATGAATAACTCATCCATGCATATGCTTTATTAAATTAATTAATTACCTACTTTTTCACTCAATTGTACTTCACAATACAGAAAAAAATCTGTCACTGCTTTCTTGACATCACAACTTTAACGGGATAGGTCAGAAAGACTTTCTCTCAGTCATGTCAAATCCATATAGTGTTATTTATTTATTTATTAAGAAAAGATTTTTGTTCTTTCTTTTTGATCATTTTTTCATGTTTGGATCTTAACAATCATTACACAAAAGACATTTGTAAAGATATATACACAAAACAAAATTATATTTTCCACAGAATAAAAAAGGGTGACCTGAAGGTGATTATATAATGCCTGAATTTTCCTTTTTATGTCAACTATCCCTTTAAGTAAGAATTATGTGTGTGCGAGGGAGAGAAAAAGACTGAGAGAAGTTCCTAAAAATGGAGAATTCCATCTTTCAGTAGTAGTTCCATTCCCTCACTTTCAGTGTGGACGTCAGACAAATTTCCACAATAAAAAACAGCCTTGATAGATTTTCCAGTGGTGTGGTGAGTATGGATCTGTGAGTCTCACTAAAAAAGAAAGGTCTCCATCATTTCACCAAAGCACAGCAATATACACTGAGACATCACGACTTCATGCGAAGAAGGGAAAATCATTAGATGAAGTGTCTGGAAGAGACATTTTCCAGAGCTTTCTTCTGCAGTTGTTAATGATGTAATTGGTGGCAGCTGTAAAATTATGGGTACATTGCCATGGAAACAAGCCTCGAGCTCTATGACAATAACTATGCGGCTTCACAGAGGAAGTGTTTACAGAGTTTGTCAGCCTTTAAAACAATAGCATTTAAGATTTAATGCAAGTTCAGGAAACTAAGCATTATTAGTCTATACAATAACTGCATCCTTTTGCCTTTTAGGTGCACAGTGTACCCAGACATTTTAACACAAGCATACTAATGCAGTCAAGCTAAACACCATCAATATCACTGAGGACCAATTACACAGTATAAGCTTGACCTGCTGTTTACAGCAGTGGCAGCATGTAATGAGAGGGAGGCAATGATGTTCTCTCTGATGAGCTGCTCTCTGACGTTTGCTGTAACCTGTTTCCGCTGTAAATTAAGTTAGGACAGCCGAGCATCTCAGCAGAACTGTCAGGGGCGTCGAAAATTGAGTATCTAAGATGTCTTGCAGCAGAGATTTTACATATTAAAAAAACTATTCTGAATAAACAGTTCCAAATTCCATGATTCAACTGTCCTACTTACATCAGAAAACAGGAAGTGATTATAATAATGAAGCTAAGTGTCTCTTCCATCTTTCCATTCACTTCAAAATAGGAAACTAATAAAGCATTGTCTTCAAGGGGATAGCGACCTTTTTCTATTATAGTGATTGCTTTGCTTCCTAATGGATTTAACAAGCAAAACTGTTTTGTATACAAAACATAAATGGTATGAAATTAAAGGAATACAAAATCTTTTTTTTTTCAGAACTTCCCAGCTACTTTTTCTATAAATTGAAAGCAAATGGAAACTGGGCTGTCAAGAAACCCAGATAATAGTTTTGTTTAAGGAATACAACTCGCAAAGCCCTGCACATGACATGCCACCAATTAAAAATACGTTCCCACAACTTTTTAATTCATAGACATATTTTATGCATTTGTTCTCTCGTTTTTGTTCAATCATGGCCACATTGTAATAATTTGCTCCCTTTTGCAATTTAGGTACACCTACACTCTAAAAAATGATGCATGGGTTAAATACAACCCAGTGCTGGGTGAACTATGGCCCAGAGGTTGAGTTAAATGTTTAATCCAGACTTCTGGGTAGTAACCCACTCGTTGGGTCAAAACAACCCAATTGCTGGGTTTGTCCATATTTTACACAGCATTTTTTTAGAGTGTAAAAACTAATTTTTTTAAGTATTTAATTGGTTAAAACAAGAGAACAAGCCAGTTTTTAACCCAGATGTCACAGCACATTTAATTTACTGAAAGTTATATAAGAGAAGATATGATACTCAACAACAGTGTTCAGCATCACGGATGTCAAATCAAATATGAAAATAATGGGTGATTCATTTAACTTAATGGCTTAAATTTTGGTGTGTTCCTCCCACAAAGTGACTAAATGGCTTTGGAAAACTGTGATACTTTTATGTTGCTTCTTTGCAATTATTGAAGCTTGACAGCATCCATCTTCATTTACTGTTATTGTGTTCTTTGTCAACAGTCAGTAAAAAGTCTCCTTTTGTGTTTCAAGTAAGAAAGAGAATACATGAATTCGGAATGACATGATGGTAAGTAAATGATGAAAATATAATTTTTTTTTGTGAACTATTGGTAACACTTTTAGTATCGAGACCAATTCTCACTGTTAACTAGTTGCTTATTGGCATGCCTTGTTGTCAGTTATGCCTTGTTATATTGTTATCATGCCTTATTAACGTCGTAGTTAATGATTTGGGTCACAATGTACTTATTGTATTGCAAAACAATTTTACTGCTATTAAGGTGGGATATGGGTAAGGTTAAGGACAGGTTTGGTGGTATGGTTAGGTTTAAGGGTGGGTTAAGGTGTAAGGGATGGGTCAACAGAGTAATTATAAATGTAATTACAGAAATTAATTACAGATGTAACTACATACAGGTATTTTTAAAAATATAAATACAATGTAAAAACATGTATGTACACAATAAGTGCATTGTATCAAATGATTAATTTAAATGTAAGTACATTGTAGTTAAGGCCACCAAGGGACCATGGTTTGTTAAAAGGACCTTAAAATAAAGCGTGACCAAACTATTCATTTAAACCTAAGCAGTATGATTCAAATGTTACATCACAAAACAAACAAAAGTGTTTCTTCATAAACTTATTGCATTCCAAGACAGTCATTGACTAAACCTCTCATCACTCAGCATTCTGTGACTTTCAGCTCAGCATTCATACCATCCCGGCAATGTGTAGATCACGTGATCCCTGGATTCTCAGTGTCCTTTAACAAGCCCACAGGACAAAGAGCGTTTAAAAATAGAACAGACACCCAAGCTGCTCTCATCCATAATAAATGGTAGTGGATATCCAGTCAGCAGGCCTCACCTGCTCCCCACACACACACACACACACACACACACACACACACACACACACAGCAATCACACAACCACCAATGCACTAATGAGGCCAGGCAACCATATTTTACACACATTTAGAATTAAAATTCTCAATAAAACAGCGAGCGAAAAGTATTTCAAACTCCTTTAACGCTGTTCACATTGTATTACATGGACTACAGTACAGTTTCTACAATAAAATACAAAATATGATACAGTGCTTTTGGTGACAATTGCATTACAATTTCCTCCCCTATTGGTGATTATTCAGTAACTTGATCTGTAATAGTGAGAGTTCAATATAACGTATGCTGTCCACAAGCAGGGCCAGTAGCAGTCCATCTGGGAGGGTAACGGACACCACAGGCAGGGCCTTTGATATGTGTTACACAAACGTCATGAAAGAAACAGGCACAAACAGCTGTGTGATTGCCACTGTGAATGAACTGCACTAGCTTACTGAAGCGTGTGTTGGGGGAGGACGTAGGCCATTAATTGAAATGTAACACTCATATTGATCCAAATGCACATTCATGCCCCTGGCCACCTATCCTCATTTAGCTGATCTCACGACAGGCACAGGAAACTAAGAAAATAAGGAGCGATCGGTCACACAATCTAACGTCAGTGCACAGTGTTAATCAAGTTTAAATGTACACAGAAAAAAAGGAACAATTAGTCACATTCGTTTTTTTTTTTAAATATTAATAAGAAGTAAAGCAGTTTTATATTTTTTCCCCTGAGAAATAACAATAAATGTTTAAGCCAAACCACACAATAGCATTCAAAAGTTTGGGCTCAGTATGATTTTTAAAATACTTTTATTCAGCAGGGATGCAATAAATTGATCAAGACTGACAGTGAAGACATTTACATTATTAAATGCCAATTTCATATAAATTATGTTCTTTTAAACTTTCTTATAAATCAAAGAATCCTGAAAAAAAAAAAAAACGTGCATCACAATTTTCACAAAAACATTAAGCAGCACAACAGTTTTCAACACTGATAATAAAAAAAAGATTTCTGAAGGATCATGTGACCCTGAAGACTAGATTATCAAAAGAACAAATTACATTTGAAAATGTTAAAAAGATGACAGTTATTTAAAATTGTAATAATATTTTACAATATTATTATTTGTACTGTATTTTTAATCAATTAACTGCAGCCCTGGTGAGCATGAGAGAAATCTTTACCCAAATTTTTTTTTTCTTATCAACAATTTTTTTTTTTTAATGAGGCTTTTTCTTCATTATTATATCAGGACGGCTGTAACACCCTGACATTGTTTACTTCACACCCTCTGAAAAATGAATTTGAATTCAGAAATAAAAAACACAGAAGTGTATTGTCTATTGCAACATATATTTTTTTTTAAGTACTTTTGAATAACTTAGATTAAAACAAACAAAATGATCATTGTGCAATTGATACATGAAAATTATTACAGCTAAGCATTTGTGCCTATATGAAAATGTGCTCTTTGAATGTTCAAATTAAGACCCTTCCAGGCCCCTTTTGTGCAGATCTGTTTGATCAAGTGACCTGTGAACATCAGAGGAGACAAATCCTTTTGGACTTAATTTTACGGCCTGATTTCATACTGATTTCATTGTTTGAGTGACATATTAGGAATAATGATCAGAAGGGTTTTCACTTGAACAAGAAAGCAGGGAAAAAGGAACATAGAGACACCAGAAAGAGAAAAATATGCCATAAAGTACGTTCCTCTGATTGAGAGCTAAAATATGTGAAAGCAAATTAGGAGCCATTGACCCAAAGTTCCATTAGCAGCATTCCTGCTTACCAGCCATTACCACAAACACACTTAACTGAGAAACTATGTGAGTGTGTGTGTGTCATACAGTTTATAAACCATCTGTTTATTTTCCGTCTTTCAACATGGATGATAATCAAAGATGTCATTAAAATGTACAGCACTAAGTCACAAAGCCAAACTTAATTGATGTCAAAAGGCTAAATCCAAAGTCTAATCGCTGAACCATAAGTAACCATGGTAACACTAGCTGGACAGAAAAACACTGGTCTGATTCAAAAACTTGTGGGTCGACCCACAAATCTAGGGAACTGCCACTGTGCCTTCCAGTAGCAGGACATGGCTACACAGAGAGTTTATTTACTGCGGAAGTAGACATAACAGCATTTTAATGTACTTGGAGTTGACCAAATGAAGGAAGAGTTGCTCTGATGTAACCCAAGGGTTTTATGCCTTGCTAATAGTCATAATGGTGACAGATTAAGCATGTAACCTCTAAATTCTTATCAGTGATTGTACAACAAACCATTTTAGGTTATGAAAGTGAATTAAGAGGCCAAGAACAACCGCTAAAACTAAAACAATTCAGCATCACTTAAAGCAATAGTTCATCGTTTACTCGTACTCATGCCATTCCAAACCTGTATGACACTACCGTGGAACACAAGCAAAGATATCCCGAAGAATCCAGCGTGCTCTCACTCTATACAGCGAAACTCAATAAGGACTGGGCTGTCAAGGTCTAAAATTGACAAAAACTACCATAAAAGCAAAAAAGTTAAAGTATTATAAAAGTAGTCGATACAATTCATGAGCTATATTCCAATTCTTCTGAAGTCATACAACAACTTTTACCTTGAGCTGTTTTTTTATGGATTTGAACACATGCAACTGCAAATGAGTTTTGTGGTGTTTAGTCATGTACCATTCAAATGTTTTTGGGTTGGTAAGATTTTGTACATTTTTAGTATTTATTTATTTGAAAGCTGTCTCTTATGCTCACTAAAGCTGCATTAATTTAAACTCCAATGAAACATTAATATTGTGCTTTATTATTACAATTATAAAAAAATATTGTTAATATTGTTATGTTAATACACTTTAAAGCATCATTTATTTCTGTAATAGCAACGCTAAATTTGAAGCAGTCATTATTCAGCACATGATCCTTCAGAAATAACTCTAATAAGCTGATTCGGTGCTTAGGAGACATTTCTTATTATTATCACAGTTAAAAACAGTTGCTGCTCAATTTTTGTGGAAGCCATGATAAATATTTCTCATGATTCCTTGATGAACATAAAGTCCAAAAGAATAGTATTTACATGAAAAATACATTTTTGTGGCAATGTAAGTCTTAACATAGTCAAAAATGACTTTCAGTTAAATTATATATCCTTGCTGAATTAAAAAAAAAAAAAAAAAAAACTTACTAACCTCCTTGAACAGTAGTGAATATGCATATATTTATACTTTTTTTTTTAAAGCTTTTCCATTCAGCTTTAATTGTATGGAAGAGCATCAACACTTTCCGAATTTTTAGCTGAACTATTCCTTTAAGTGCATGAAATTCCTTGATCTTTAAATGGTGTTCCTGGCACAAAAGACTGTTTTGCACAAAATGAGTGTGGCAAACTTCAGTTTGGCGCTTTCATGTGTATTCAAGCGTTACTTTAGTAAGGCAACATCTGAATTATGGTGAAATCAGACAGCTCCTGTAGGCTATTAGTTCCAGATGGAACTTTCCTTTTTTGCATAACAGGTAATGGATAAAAAGACAGCACTCCCGAGACTCCTTCTCCTGTTCTGAGAGATGAAGTAATGCAGGTGACATGTCAACTGTTAAGTAAGGCTGCTATAATAATTTCAGCTAAGATCACAGCAGAATCCTTCCAAAAGGATCCCCCCCCCCCCCTTTTTCCATTTTTCCCCAGTCCAAAACAATCACAATTAAATGTCACAATTAAAGACACTGAGGTAAAACTATTATATTTAAAGAGGTATGGCTGAAAAAGATGATGGTGGCAATGATGGAGATTTGACAGGTGGCAGGTGCTCAACTGATGCGCTTTAAAACACGTTTGAGCTCTCACTGACATTTATCTGATGCCCCGTTTTTACCTTTTAGTTAGAATCTCCCATCTGAGCACGCTAATAGCCCTGTCCTATATTTCATATTTAGGTCATTACGTGAATAAATTACAGAGGTTGTAATAGAAAGACACTAACACAATAAAAGTGTGACTTGAACCAAACGCAGACTTTAAGTTTGAACTCACCACCAGTACAGAAGTGCGCACCACCTCGGAGACGCTCTGGCGTAACTCAGCGGCGGTGCCCGGCTTACTCAGACCGCGTGTGAACTTTCGTGTCTCGGGCTGAGCCGAAGAGGCCATCGCACCTTGCTTGTGTTTAAAAGATGAATTCTATGATTACATGTCTATAGACAAAAATGTAGGCAGTCCTGCGAGGAAGCCCTCAGTTGGGACCTGTCCTTCGCAACAAGACGCAGCGACGCATTCCCAGTCCCTACAGTAAACAACACCATGGAGTGGTTCATCTGTCCTCTTCCAAACTACACACTTCTGTTTGTTTTCGCAGCGTCGGGTGAAAGCTGAGAGGTAACGCGTTCCTGCTGCGGTGTTACAATTAGTGAGCGACGGTTCCCCGGAGTCCCGCGCGTCGCTCCGCGCCAGTGTCGCACCGCTGTGCGTGTCAGTGCGTGCCGAAGCTCCCGCGCGAGCAGCAACGCCTCCCCTCAGAAACTCAGCGGAGCCAAGGAGCTAAATTGCTTCCATGTAAAAGCATATGTCATATTGAACTGATGTGTGTCCTATTGTTTATTCTGTTGGAACGCTAGAAAACATATTACGCAATTTAAAACATCACGAAATGGGCTCAAGTTTTGTTAAACAGCAGAACAACAGGGAAATACTGGGCAACACGTTCAATGAAGCCATAAAATATGAAGTATTGTTAATTAACCATATGATAATTGTTTATACGTTATTATTAGCTACTTGTTATTTACCTTATAATGCATTAAAAACTATAATCAAATATGAACTTGCATTATAGTCTTAACTGTACGGTCATTATAGTAAAAATGTATCCAGGATTCAATTATTTATGAAAACATACAATTCAGTCCAAAGTGTATTATGATGAGAGATTATAATTACCTTTATACAGGCTTCATAAAAAGGTGCACCAATTATTCCAGATATACAAATCCTTACAATATATTGTATTTTAATTTAACTTTTACTTTAGAGTGATGGTAACAAATCGATCAATGCTTTAATAAAAATGCATGCACCGATTCTAATGGGTCAAGGTTAAAATAACGTTTTAGTGCGCCGACTAGTGGTGATACTCTCACATTGAAATTCCAAAGGCTTGATGACAGTGTAGTGATCTTTTCATCACACTGTAAATAAATAGAGACTATGCAAATGCAAAGCATAATTTAATTTAAATCTGCAAATAACAATACACTTTTACAGTCTGCACCTTCTTATACAAATCACAATTTTCAAAATGTCTCAGCAAGGGGTAATAAAATGATTGATCACGACACTATGATTACAACGATTGTGTTAACAGGAGATTAACAACATACAAACACTCATCCACGCATACATGCACAAACACACACATACGTGTGCTGAAAGTATCTTGTGCTCTTTAAGATGCATTTAAGACATGCGACAGTCAGTTCAGGTGTGGAAAATACAGGACTCTGTTCATATGATTATAATAACAGCGTCCGATTCATTATCACTGACATGCCAGAGCAGTTTAGTAACACAAGATGGTTTGATATCAGACCAGAGATGCTTGCTTCATGTCTTTGTGCATAGCAAAAAATGCTGCTCTTGTGTGCTGTGCTTTGGGAAAAAAAAGACTATTCTCAGGTTTCTGTCTGATTAAACCTTTGCCCTTTGTTGACTACTTGTTCATCAAATGATTGGAACAGGTAAGTGCAGAAGAAGATGCACATCCCCACAGGAATAGTTACAAACATGCAGCACAAAAACCTTTCACACGACTAGAGACAAGACACAAAGACACAGGAACAAACACACAGAGAACTGATCTTGTGTGCTAAGACACACTCACTCACACATAGAAAAATAAGTAAATAACAAGTAGGTCCAAAGCATCATTAGACAGTTTAACAAGATCCAGAACAGTCAGTTGACCGAGTGCAGCTTTGTCTTGCGTCTCTGAGTAAAGCTTGTCCAGAAAGCGAGAAGTGTGATTTCTGCGTCTGATCATATCAGATGTTGCCTTGGTCTCTGTACAGTCACACCATTTCTAAATATTGTCTCGAGTGTCTGATGCTGAGATACATAGTGCCACCACAGTGAAATGTGTTGAATTGCTTTTTTTTGTAGCCTGTCGTCTTCTTTCAGACCTCAGAAAGAGAAGCCTGCTGTTATTTTGCACACACAACAGCACTTACAATATCAGATGCTGTGAACACAGTCACGGAACTTCAGTAATATTGTCTCATAAATCTCATAGCTGCAGGAAACCGTGCATGGGAAAATATTAGACAATGTAAACATATTCAGCAGGTCTGCATGGGAAAAAATGAAAGCTTTGTAACCTTATAAATGAAATTATTAAAATTAGTGTTAATGAGTAATCTTACAATAGGGCTTCCACATATTCTGAGTCTGACTTAAGTAGTATTTTTATATATATAATTTTATAGAGGTTATACTCACAAAGAGAAATTTTAGAGATGAGCATAACTAAGAATTAATATTGACTATAGAATTTCCATTACTTTAAGATTTTTTTTTCCAGGTCTAGAAATCTAAATTCCCTGACATTTTCAGATTTTCCATGACCTTGGAATGTGATTAATTAAGTACACATTTACAGTGGTTTAATATTAGGGACCATTTCAAATGGTCAAAATAATTAGGATTTATAACTTCCAAGCAAAAAAAAAAAAAATGCAACTAAAAAGTGGCTTACTTAAAAATGCATACAAACATTAAACTAAAAGATGGATGCATAGCTCTTTTCAATGTAAATGCACTAAGACTCTTACTGTGCTTACAACTGGGGTTAAATTTAAGACATTTACATGGTCCAGTCCACACTTGTCTCCACAAACTTTAGACTTTTTAGAGCTGTAGAGTTTGATTTTAAATTTTTTTCAACGGCAAAGTGAGGTTTATGTTCAAAAGTCACAGTCATTGGGATCTGAGAAGCGAGATCCTCCCCGACTACCTAGATAAACGGCAGAGGCTGATTTAGGTCTGCTTGTACCGGCCTGATTCTGGTTCTGACCGGGCCCTCCATGGCGACTGTTGTTGTTGACTTCAGCATCCAGTGTATCTGTGGTGATAACCCAGCTGGCAGGACGCCACTTCTTCAGAGCGTAAGGTGTCTTCACTCGCTTCTTGATTTTATCTCCTGATCCCTCTGTCACGTCACCGGCAGACTTGCCTCCTGTGGGTGAACCAAGAGATTACAACATGAGCATGTAATTTTAAAATGTAAAACAATGGGCCTCATTCATGAAACATGAGAAGAATGTGTAAATTGTTCCAAAACTGAATATTTATTTACAGAGCAATTCATTATGCTTTAACACTTTATTTTAAGGTGTTCTTGTTACACGTTACATGTACTTACTATTATAATAACAGCAACAATAAAATTATGTATAATTACATGCAAGTAACCCTAATCCTAACCCTAAACATATAGTACGTACATGTAGTTAATTAATATTACTCAGTACTTAAATGTATAATTACACTGTAACAAGGACTCCTTAAAATAAAGTGTAACCCATTATGCTTACGCTTCAGGAAAAAAGGCCTGTAAGAGTGAACGTTTGTGAACATATTGCTGTTAACATCAAAAATGATAGTGTTAAAAATTAAAATTAAAATTAAAATATGAAAAGGGTGGGAATTTAACTTTGGCAAGTGAATGTCCAATTTTACCAGCCACTCAGATTTTAACCAGTCCTTTTTGTCAAATGTTAATATATAAAGTAACTCATACCATACATGAAATCAAACAAATTTAAATGAAGAAAAAAAAAAAGCAAAAAAAAAATGGAGTACATTAGCTAATAGCAATATCATTGGTCTGCAAAAATAACCACACCCAAAAGTGGCGAAACAAAATAATGAAACTAGCGAAACAGTGGATTGCTGATAGAGGTATACAGTTTAACTTGGCAATATTTCTTTCTATTATTTTAATTTTGAGGGAGTCACTGTAAATTGGTCAACCCTGGCTGACACTGACAGTGACATAACCATAAATCAGCCATCCAGCTATCCCATTCAACTACACATAAAATACCACATCATTAAAAAAAACTACTATTTAATGTAACTTTAGATCATGTTATCATATGTTAATTACCAATAATTGAATATTAAATAATTATTATGCACTGTTACAGGAAGCTTGACAGATATAGTCAGGGCTCTTAAATAGACAAAAAGAAAGTTTGGAAAACTTTGTAAACATTAACAGAAGAAATAGCTCCATAAAATAGATAAAATACATAAGCAGTCTTAAAGGCCCCAAAATGTCACAATTCTTAAACTTTATTGATTTGGTGTTGCATAAATTCTATTATCTTAGTATGCAACATGAAAGTAAAGCTGTTTTCTGTGAATGTGTGAGACTTCTAATTCATTCACCGCTGTACGTAAACAACTAGGAGAATAAAAAAGTGAGAAAAAAACTAGTGGTGCAATGGTTTAAAGAGGAAAAATGCTCTACAAACCAGCTTGTTTATAATTATGACAATGCAAGATAAAATGATGAAAAAAATACTAATATCAAGTTTGCAATATCAAGTAGAATTAGGAGCTAAAAATAACTGGATATATGAGTAGCTCCAGTTATTCCACATACCCCTTGAAAAAAAACTCTTTGGTTCTGCAAAAAGGTACATATTTTGTATTCAAAAGGGCAAATTTAGTTAAAATAAGTTGAGTTTAAGCATTGATACTCACCTAGTAATGGCAGTGTGGTGATGGACAGATCCAGTGAGTTGGGTCTCTCAGGTCTGCGCACACGGTTCTGTCTAAGCAGGGCCTCTCCTTGTGTCTGAGTTTGGGTTTGGGCCTGTGGAGGAGCCACGTTTGGGGCAGGACACGGGCTGGGTAGCGCAACAGGCTCCATGGTAGAAGCTGATGGAGCATCTCCTGTCGGACCAACATTCTCACTGTTCTCTCCTCCCTCTCCTCCACCCTCAGTGTCTCCCTCGCCCTCTCCCTCGCCATTGTTGTTATTGCTATTGTTGTTGTTCGCATTGTCAGGATGCGCCTCTCTTCTCAGAAGAGGCTCCTGCTCATCAGGGCTAGTGTTCAAGAGGCCAAAGGTCAAGTCCTCTGAACTCATGGCGCCCTTCCAATGGACATCAGCAGCATTGGCTGCACTTCCTGCTGACTCAGGTGCTGCTCCGTTCGCATATTTACTCACTGCTGCCGCAGCATCGTTGTTGGCAACGGTAATCGGCCTGGCCTCATGTGCCACTCTGACCGCACTGGCTTTAGCCACACCCATCTCGACTTTCTTCAGATTCGACTTTCCGAGTTTCCCAAACTTCATCCGCAGTGATGAAGATGACAAGGCAGGTGTTTTCCCAGAAGGCTTAGCATGGAGACTTAGGCTACTCGGCCTCTTAGGAACGTTCTGCTGCTTAGGTAGGATGGTTATAGGGGTGTCAGTAAGCCGACCAGAACCCTGTGACCCTGAAATCTCAGAAGCCATCTTCATGAGGGGGTAGAGCGGGCCACGTGTGGTCGATGTTTCCGGAGAACAGAACTGTTTCTGCGAATGCTCCATGAGGCTCTCGTCAGAGCTCTCTCTCAAGTTCCTCTGCACTTCACTTGGGTCCAGTTTTGGTATCTCCAGGTCTTCCTGGGTCAGCTGAGCACAGGGAGCGACACTGTTGCCCACTGGTGGAGGCTGTGTGGCATTGCAGGATTCTGAGACAGGAGTAGGGGAGGAGCTTTCTGTCCCAGACTGCCGTGATTGGGCCTGCTGCCACTCATAGTTGATGCAGTTCCTGTTCTTCTCTGCAGGGTTAGACCCCCCCACCGAGGGTGGGTCCATTGAGGTGTCATTGTGGAGGGGTTTATCAGCACCCTCTTGGTCTTCAGTGTTTGTGGAGGAGTGCTCAAGGAAAGAACCCACCTTAGGCATCTGCCTTCCAGTAGAGAAGTTCCTAGAAAATTTAAGTTGAAATAAGAATAACTTAAGATAAAGGCCTATATAGACTTATGCATATTGCAAATGACAATTGACTATGATTTGTGACCATTTGTGCCAATTAATTATTAATAATCTGGAGTTCTACAGACTTTTTTAACTGGGATTAACTGGGGATGTGCATTGCAGTGTTAAACATAACTGGATTATATATATTATTAATTACCTGTGATTGAATTAATTGTTCGAATACATTGTTGAAGTTAAAGGGTTAGTTCACCCAAAAACGAAAAGTTATTACTGGTTATTGATTGCCTGGGATTGTACAGTGATTAGTCAGTGATTATTGATTACCTGTGGTCATATAGTGAGTGGTTAGTGATGATCGGTTATTGATTACCTGCTGTTGTACAGTGAATGGTCAGCAGTTATTGATTACCTGCTGTATGTGTTGTATGCAAGTGATCACAGATTACTGGTTATTGATTATGTGTGATTGTGCGATTATTAGTTATTCATTACCTGTGGTTGTACAGTGAGTGGTCAGTGATTATTGGCTACTTAAAAATTTTCTGGTTATATAGTAAGTGGTCAGTGATTATTGGTTATTGATAATTTTCTAGTTATACAGTTAGTGGCCAGTGATTATAGGTTACTGATTACCTGTGGTTGTATAGTAATTATTGGTTATTTATTACCTGTGGTTGTACAGTGAGTGGTTAATAATTATTGCTTTTGATTACCTGTGATTGTATGGTAAATACTGGTTATTGATTACCTGTGGTTGTACAGTGAGTGGTCAATAATTAATGCTTTTTGATCACCTGTGACTGTATGATAAATATTGGTTATTGATTACCTGTGGTTAAACAGTGCAGTACTGGGGTTAAGAGCAGGACTGACTGATTTTTCCCTTTCCCAGATAAGGAGCAGTTCAGCAAGTCTCTCCTCTGCACACTGAGCCGTCAGTCGAGCTTCAGCATCCTGATCCCAGCAGTCTTCCATTGTCTCTTTCAGAGAGTGCACCGTCTGTAGAGAAACACAGACACATACATCAACATCAACAAATCTATTTTAGTCCACTGAGAGCTGAAAAGCTGCATTTGTGTGTGTTCACATCTTAATTTCTCACCAGGCTATTTTCTTTCCAGGCCTCTGGGAATTTGGGTCTTTCTTTTTCTCGGGACACAAGTACCTGCATGTCTTCTATGGTAGGGTGATTACCCACCTCTGCCTGAAACGCCATCTGAAACGCTGGAACTGTTTCACCTAATGGGATAGAAGATTTTTATTGAGTACAAACAGCAGCTGTGACATGGAAAGATGTGCATGTGTACATGTGGTCTAAAGACATATTTCTTCTCTCTAGCTTTCAATACGCCTTGATCATTGGTTGAATTTTTTGTTAGTGTTGTGTTTTAAATTTGATAGTCTTGTTGTATCCAGCCTATTCCTGTGTTTTGTTTTGTTTTGTTTTGTTTTGTTTTGTTTTTTTTGTTTGTTTTTTAATTCTATTCTGTACAGCACTTTGGTCAACCTTTGTTGTTTTTAAATGTGCTTTACAAATAAATATTGTATTGTATTGTATTTTATTGTATTGTATTGTATGTGTGTGTGATACCTGGAAAGAGGTCTGCACACCGCATGAAGGTCTCCCAGTAAAGCAGACCCAGCGCATAAACATCCACTTGTTTCAGCGCTGACTCACAATCCCTCAGATTCACTGCCCCTTCTAACACTTCTGGAGCCATGTATCGCACTGTACCCACCTATTGAGTGAGATAAAGAGATAAACATATGATTATTCCCAGGTATTATTGTCCAAATCACCGGTCTGCTTTAGATTTTGCTGGGTTGGATCAGACTGGACCAGTCTATACTGCTGTTTGCTGACCTCACTGATGGCACTGTTGTCCTCTTCTCCGTGCCCAGGCGGTCCCTTTCCCGTCAGAATCATGGAAAGTCCAAAATCACTGATCACACACGAGCCATCCGTCTTCACCAGCACATTCCTACCGTTCAGATCCCGGTGGGACACGGCCGGTTTATACACATCTAACAATGAGAATAAGAGAGGGAAGGAAAAGAGAGATAGAAGGGGGGAAGTGGGATGAGAGAGGAGAGGAGGAGACAAAATTACATGAGAGTGAATCATAATATCAGAATTACCACTAGAGAGCACTAGGACCCACTTGTGTCTCCAGAAATAACCTACATACCAGGGATTTTACCCGTGTAAGTGGTCCAGTTAGGCACAGGTGCTTAAAACACTTAAAAACAGGTTTGAGTAGCTTATATTTGTTTCCTCTGTTTTACAAAATACACTGAAATATATAATTAAATAAATAATGACTATTTTATTAAATATGTTTATTTTATAATTAATTTTTAATGTATTTTTATAAGTAAATAATTGCATTTATTTACTGATTAATAATATAGGTAATACAGGTCATTAAACTCTCACTGTCACAGGTAGTGGTCACTATTTTTTTTAAATGAATATCTGTTTAATTGGTTTGGAAGTGGCCCATCCAAACAGATTTTAGAGGCGGTCCACTCTGTTATATAATAATGCTGTGTATGAGAGTATATATATGAGTGTGCATTTGTATGTGGAAGTTTGGCCAGTTTCTGAGTGTTAAAAAAGTGACATTATATATCAGGATGACTGCACTGAAGATGAAGACATAGCATCACTTTCTTTCTTTAGTCTCTCTTTCTGTCACAGTCTTTGTGCCTTTCATTTCCATGCATTTTTTGAAACGAAATAAAATATGAACACTTTCAGAGCCTTTCACACTGAAACAAAGACAAAGAAAACTAAAAAAAAAAAAAAGCATTGAGAATTACGCCCCATCCCTGCCTTCCTGCTTTCTCAGACTGAAGCTATAAATAAAGTGCACACACCCACTATCACATCCATTCTCCATGTTTAAAATCTAAAGTGTATTTTAAATAGTTAGAGCTTGACAGCCTGAGATCCAGTTCACACTACCTTTCAAAAGTTTAGAAAGGTAGAAAGCTCCTATGCTCACGCAAGCTGTATTTAATTGATCAAAAATACAGTAAAAACTGTAAAATAGTGAAAAATTAATACAATTTAAAATAACTGCTTTCTATATTCATATATTTTAAATATAATTTATTCTTGTCATTATTAGCCGCCATTACTCAAATAATCTAGTTGTGCCGTCCAATATTGTTTTGTAAACTGTGATATTTTTCAGCATTGTTTGATGAATTAAACGTTTTTACAAATGATTTTCAATAGAAATGTAACATTATAAATGTCTTTACTTTTGCTTTTGATCAATGTAATGTGTGCTTGCTACATTATAACATTAACATCTTTCCCAAAAAATTTTTTTACCTTTGAATAGTAGTGTATATCATAATTGTATGAAAAAGAGTGGCCACTATATTCATCAACATTCTGCTTTTGTATTTCACAGAGGAAACAACTCGGGTTTGGAAGAGTCTGAAATATGAATTTATTTGTTATTTTGTGTCTCACCCCCTCTCTGTATCTCTGTGTGCAGGTACGCCAACCCTCTGGTGACAGAGAGAGCCAAACGACAGCAGCTCAGCCAGTCCACAGTCCGCCCGCTCAGATACGTGCACAGAGAGCCCTGGGAAAGACAGAGGGAGTACTCTATTCAGAGGAAATCATCTGCAAAGTACAGGGAGGAACGCACAGGAAAAACAGGGGGAGGGGGGGGGGGCAGAGGAGGGAGAAGCGAGGGACGACGAGATTAAAGTGCAAAGCAAGAAAGAAAAGCAGCGGTGTATCTCAAAATTACAGGAGCAGCACGATTAATGCACTCCCGCGATACCTCAGGACTACCTCAGGGATGCCTCCTGTCACTATGGCAACCTGGCTTGAGGTTAGCCCACAGGAAGTACAGGCTGAAAGCCCACGGTTATGAATAATTGAAAACTTCTCAGCTCAGTCAATAATCTCTCTCTTCCCCCATAATATCGAGAGTGTGTTGTGGGTGTGAGTACGCAGCGAAAGGTAAAATGAGGATATTCTGCTAAATTGTAACCATTTCCATGTTCCATAAGTACTAAAAAAAGAACGAGAGGATGAAAAAGTCACAGAGGAAAACTGAAGGAAAAGAATAAGTGAGTTTTAGATGATATCTGAAGATATCGCATTACACTTGTGAGATGCACGAGATCAAACATGACATCAGATCCCTCGGGTATCTAAATATAACCACAAAATAAATGTGTGCGCTTGCACTTTTGGAGCTGTGATGTAGAGAAGAAGGAATGTGAGAGAAAAAAAAACAGGAACAGACTAAATGGCTGAGAGGAAAAGAATAATCAATCTGGAATTAGACTAGAGTTTTTGTGTTTGCTACTTTTTGGGCGGCTAGTTTGGGTTCCTCAGTGTTTTTGTGATACTCACATGCGGGTAAAACTCCAGCAAGAGGAGAAACTCTGTCCGGCCTTCTGTTCCGACACGTTCCTCGCTCTCTAAGAAGCGTGCTACGTTCTCATGATCCAGGAGGAGGCGATAAATCATGCGCTCATTAGTAAACTGCTGCCGGTTAGCAGAAACGAAAACTTTCACTGCCACAGATCGGTCGTCCAGTGAACCACGATACACTGTTCCATACCGGCCCCGGCCAATCAGCTGTGAGGAACAGAAAGAACAATTCTAATGTTCAAATCCTTGGCGCCAGTAAGATTTTTTAATGTTCTTGGAAGAAGTCTCTTATGCTCACCAAGGCTGCATTTACCTGATCAAAAATAACATTCATATTATAAAATATTATTACAATTTAAAATAACTGTTAAAGTATAATTTATTCCTGTGATGATCCTCCAGAAATCATTTTAATATGCTGATTTGGTGCTGGAGAAACATTTCTTATTAACGCTGTTGAAAACGGATGTGCTGCTTAATATTTTTGTCCAATTTAATGCATTTTTTCAGGATTCTTTGAACGTTAAAAATAACATTTATTTTAAAATAGAATTCTTTTGTGAATGTCCTTACTTTCACTTTAATATTTACAAATTATACATTATTATATTATAGTATCACAGCGCTACGTGGTTTTTAATCAAATCAAACATTTTACCATTTATTTTTACTGAGTTTGTGTCGCTTCATCAATACTCACATTTTCCATAGCGGTTTATACACGATTTTATTTGCTTAAATGAGGCGGAAAAAAGAATCAAGCTGTGATTGGTCACCTCCAGCAGTACTAGGTTGTCTAAATCCAGAGAAGGAGGGGAAAGCGCAGTCTCCAGAATATCCAAGGTATGCAGAGCGTGTTTACCACGTCCTGGAATACACACGGGTATATAAATCCACATGCACATTTCACTGGCAGGATTGAATCATACATGAACGCATCATAAGATCACTACAGCAACGCACCTCTTAGCATGCGGTAGCCGAAAAAAAGCAGAATGACGAGGACAGCAACCATGAACACAGTTGCTAATGCGACAACTATGGCTTCCTCTCGGTAAAGTTGGCGGGAATCTTGAAAAATTAAAAGACAAAACGTTAAATCATGGACCAGATAATGAACTAGGATTAACAAATAGTTTGCTAGAGTGCTGTTCTTTAATATTAATAATTTAATTTAATTTAATTATAAATAAAAATGAATAATATAATTACAAATAATTCATCAAATTCAACCCCTGTCTTTCATTTGTACCTACTGTTAGTACAAACACATCTTTCACTCAATCTCATTTGTTTCCATTTGCTGAACACACTCTGTATGTCTATGAACTGCACATACACACACACAAACACACACACTCACGAAGAGGCTGTACGGTGGTGGGGGAAGGAGGTGGGAAGTCCTCAGTGAAGTTCAGGTTGCACATGTCTTTTTTGCAGCAGCAGAATCGAAGCGTTCCATTCTTGGCCATTGACAGTGGGCTGGTCACCACGCAGTGGTCATAGCACTCACCTACATTTGTCCAGCAACCTGTTTCAAATGGAGTAAATCAAGGTGAGACTGACTGTAAAGTTATTTGTGTGCATATGCATGGAATGTATTTATATACCTTGCTTTTTTATCAGAATTTCATTATTCTTTTTCACCCAGAGTCCAAAGCAGTGACCTCCATGATCACAGCGAATGGTGGAGTTCTCACGAAAGACACGCCCCTCTCCATGTGGCTTTTCTGTGAACGCACACTCCCTCTGCTCACTCTGTGCAGCTAAAAAGTCAAAGAAAGGAAGAGTTGAAATGAGAACGAAAGACACAAATAAGACAAACAAAGCATTATGCAAGGATTAGGAAATAGAATGGTAGAATGAATAACTAGATATTCCAAAATATGAGGACTGTAAATGTTTTTCTAATATAATATTATGAAAAATGAGAAGAAGATCTTATTAGATGAGCCTTGATCAAAGTCAATGTTTTCACAAAATTAAATGACCTCTCTCTCATATATAGATGTATATAGGCCTATATGTATACTGTATATGATCATCTTCTTCTTGGCTTCGGTGCATTAATATAAATTTTACCATACAAACAAGCCTATAGTTTCATAAAAGCAGTAGCTCACTCAAGGCCTTGAGTTAAAGTGGTTTTACCACAATTAACACCAATTACGTGACAGCACTACTTAAAAAGAATAAGCAACTAATTACAAGCAATAGGACCAAAAAACACGTAGAACAAATAAATAAGAAATGCTTCATACATTGTATAAAGTAATCAAATGTATAAAACAAAAGTTACAAAAAAAGTTTCTCTCTTTTGTTGTTTGATTAACATGAATGACAGAGAGCAGGAATATTAGACTGCTGTCACTTTAAGAGCTGCCCTATTAATATACTGCCACATGCGTTTTCTTTCTCAGATGTTTACTTTCACTTAAGACCTAAATTTCTCCGTTTATGAGGATACTTGCAAAGACGGGCATTTTGACACAAGTGTTTGTATTTAACTGTTCAAGCCCTATATAGAGGCAAAAATAACCCACGTTCTATATGATCCGATTTGAAAAAAAAAACTATAGAAACCATCACAGAATTTGTAATGGTTTTACTGGTTATAATGGCAATTGTACTGGTTTTAATGAAAACTGTAATGGTGACTGTTGGTCTCTACTGGTAAATGGTCACTTTCTACAATGATGGCTTGTTAAAACGACTAAATCCTAATGGAATACATCCCAAAACACACTACAGGAAACCATTTTTTTAAATGGTTTCAATGGTTAAAAATTTGTAATGGTATTTGCAGTGGAAACCATTCGATTTTTTTGTGATGGTTTCTATTGTTTTTTTTCATCAGGGTTCTACATAAGGTCTTTGAAGTCCTGCCTTACTACTTGATGGATTCTGTCTGTCTGGGTCTGAGGGGGGCTGATTATTATATGTTAACAGTTGCTCAGTACTATCTAGCCAGTAGCAGAGAAGAAAAAACTGGGTATGGATAAGACTGGTGTTCTTCTGTGGCCATCAGTTGTTTTGAGAATGCAATATCTTTGCCAGACAGGCTTTGTGAGAAGCAAACTTATGCAGGTGATGCATGATGACTGTTTTTTTTTTAAGGGCTGCAGTTTGAAGACACTATCAGTGAGGAATGCAGATGACACTTATCTCGGAAGGGAGCTCAACTTTGGGAGATTATGTCCAAGGTCATCCCTAGCTATGATGTCCACAGAGGCATGTCTCTCTCCCCTCCCACTCTCTTCTCTGCTCATGGTCTGCTTGTGGAGGAGGATGTGAATGTGTTCTGATAGCAACCCAACTGAGCAGTTACCCAGGGGGCTCTATTCTACTAAACCCACACACTAACCCTGAGAATGCATGCAAAGACACACACAAACACGTCACAGCTCAGCTGCATTATGCCAGCAGACACGTGTACATGCACACGATCAGGAATATACAAACACATTTTGTCAGGTATTATTAATGCACACTACATACATTAGTAATTTTACTGTTCCGAAAGCCAACAGCCATATTTTGTCCACAAATATATTATGTTATAATATTGAGTAATTATACTGAGTAATTTTGTCAATTTCAAATAAAATGTGAGAATTCTCCTGCATTAAAATCATGAACTGTGAAATACTTTTCAAATTGAACAATTATGGACTAATAAAGATATTTTTTATTAGGGCTGTCAATCGATGAATTTTTTTTTTTTAATCGCAATTAATCGCATGATTATCATGAGTTAGCTTGTGATTAATCGCAACTTAACTTATTTGTTCTAAATGTACATTAAATTAATAATTTTCAAGTATATAATACACTAATCAACATAAGCATGGACAAATATGGATGCTTTATGCAAATGTATGTTTATTATTATTGAAACCATAGTCAATATAGAGCACGAAGACTAGACATGTTTCAAAGGTCAAAGATGTTTTTCAAAGAACTTGTTCATATCTATTAGAAATTCCAGGTTCCCATTACTTCTCTCTTTTTTATTGTATTTATTTATTTTTTATTTTTTTGCACTGACCAATTTACTTACACAAGCCTGTTTACATTTTTGCAGGACAGGGCAGCTCACTTCTTCTGAAAATGCAAAATGTACATTTATTATTTATTATTAGATTTGTTTGCCTCTCTGTGCCCACATACTGTATTTTGATGCAGCTAAATTCTCAATAAAACTGATAATCGAGCCGTCGTCTGATAAAATCAAATACACATAAGATAATGACAATAGCTGTGCTGTGATTTCAGCTATACTTGCATGTAAAATTAGAGAAGCAACATATCTGTGTTTAACTGAAAGCGCTGGTCCTCTCCGCCGCACGCTGAACAGAGCAGACGCACAGAGAGAGAAAGGTGTGTGTGTGCGCTGGGACTGCAAGACCTCACTCTCGCACGGCAGTACCAGCAAGTCTCAGAAACTAAATAATGTTTGGGCAAACCCTAAAGATTTGTTGCTAGGCGTTTTTTTGAAGGGTGGGGGTGGGGGAGTCACTAAGTTGGCAACACTGTGCATCTCCATTTCTCCAACTACTGGCTAGGCCACGGGGCAAACAGAAAATGCGCGCTGCGTTAATAAAATTAGTGCCGTTAAAATGAATTTGCGTTAACTTTGACAGCACTATTTTGTATATATAATATATATATATATAAAATAATAACAACAATGCTGAAATACATTTTTAAATGTTTGCGATTTAATTTTGATATTCATATTCTCTTTAATTTGAATTTGAGCATAGTGGAGTGAAACATGTTTGTCACAGGACAGATTAGTCTAAGATACCCAGTTTTGCTCATAACTTAATTTTGACAAAAGGTGTAGTGATTTTGTCATCATTTAAATCACACACATGTTCTGCCAACTTATATGAATTTCTTTTTTCTGTGGAACATAAAAGAAGATATTTTGAAGAATGTCGGCAACTAAACAGTTTTGGTTCCCATTATGGACAAAAAATACAGTGGAAGTCAATGAGAAACTGTTGGGTTACCAACATTCATCTTTTCTGTTCTGCAGTAAAAAGAAAGTCATACACTCTCAGAATAAAAGGTACAAAACCTGTCACTACCTTTTCAAAAGACACAGATATGTACCATTTAAAAACATGTACGTACACTTTAGGTACTAATACAGTATGAACCTTTAAGGTATTTGTATGCACCCTTTAGGGGTAAACAGGATACAACGTTGTACCCTCTGAAAGGGTACCAAAGTGGTAGCTTTTGTACCTTTTTTTCTGTGAGTGTACAGGTTTGGAATGACATCTGTGGGAGTCTAACTGTTGGAAACAATACATCTTGAGATGTTCTACAGTGTAACAACAGTGTCATGTGGTGTGACATACACTCTAATAAATGCTGGGCTGTTTCAACCCAACTTTGGGTCAAATATGGACTAACCCAACTTTTGGGTTAAAAATTTATTGTAAAAATTTAACCCAACAGCTGGGATAGTCGATATTAGACAATGTTGGGTTGAAACAACCCAGCATTTTTAGACTGAAGAAAACTCTATTATGATTGTGATTTGTCATGTTGGATAAAAGCACTGGCTTTTAAAAGAGCATCAAAAACAAAAAGAACTTACAGTTTACAGCTTACAGCTTACATTTTCCCTTATACATACAGTATACATATATATTCTAAAATATTGATATTTTAAAAATAATATCCAGATGTATACAGGATCATTATGTATGTACACATTACTCTGTGAAACTAAAAGCTTAATTCAGTTTCCACCATACATTCAGCCAATGGCGGTTTCTGGCTGACATATCAACCTAATGAGCATTCAGCCAATGGGAAGCTCTGACACAGGTTGACATATCGGGATAATGAATGTGGTCTGTTCATCCCTCTCTGTATTCAAGTGACAAGCACACTGGGGAGGAAGAGTGTGTGTATATACTGTATGTGTATCCACGAAGATGACTGTTTCTGACAGGGAGAGTAGATAAAAATGGACTTGCATACAGTACAGAAAAAAAGTAAGAAAGGAAAAGTGAGAAATATATATATTATGCCTTAAAAATGTTTCATTGTCACATCAAATTAAATACAAGAACTCTCGCTTTCCTGTAGCTGAGCTCCATGCCAGCATTTTACTGCCTCCTCATCAAAAAGCTGCAAAATATTATTAAATTATAACTCGGGCAACCTGATACCCCTGCAATCCAGTTTATGAAGCACTTCAGCAGCATAACTGCAAACAAAATCCAACTCAGTGAAGTGGATAATTCATGACTCTCCACATCTAACAGCACGACAAAGCACAGCAATGTGCTCACGACCTACATACTGATTCACATCTAATGCTTCCAGCCAAAAAAACCCTCCCTTGCCTTTCCTCCAATCTGTCCATCCAGCCATACTTTCACCCAGCTGCTCTGACTAACCGTACGAGTACACTACAATACTTACAAGATAAGAAATATTTATGTGTGTGTGAGAGAAAGTGTGAGTCAGACGTGAATAAGAGTCATTCACCATTGTCCCGTAATTCCCACAATATGAATTCAGCAAATGTTTTATCACCTAAAGCAACAGTTCACCCAAAAATTGTGAATATTTACTCATTCAAATTCAAAAATGAAAAATGGCACCATAAAATCAGTCCTTATAACTCCTGTGCTGTATATAAACATTATTTATATATATTTAATATACATTTAATTGTCCGTACTCATTTTCCCTTTTAATACAAACCTAAACTCACTGGAAAAACATGCTTGTGGAAGCGTTTCTGCAAAATGATATTATGTTGCTTCTCTCACATTATGCAAAGTGAAACATCCAGTGAGTGGCACTAAAAGTGCATTCAATTTTTACTGAAACAGATGAACATAAATGTGGCAATGATTTTTATTTATTTTTTACATAGGATGTTGAACAAATCACGCTAGTTCAGAAATTAAATGTCCAGGGAGCACTAAAAGGTTAATGCTTGTGAACAAAAAAAAAAAAAAATGCACCACCTACACTAAACCTAACCATTTGTTCTGCAAAAAGAAATGTGATAATATATAGGCCTAAATAAAAATGCATTTGTTGAAGCAACCGTGCCATTTCTTCCGCATGTCTTTGAGCTCTTTTATTGTGACTCATGTTTCACAAGAATTGTATATGAATGCGAACCAAGCAAGTTTATTTACTACAGAAAAGCCATGAAGCTGGTTATGTGATGCAGACACCAAAATGTATTAGTTCACAAATCATGCACTAGAGTAAATGTGGGATATAGTAATGTGCAACTGCACAAAAATAGGTCTATATTAATCAATAATCTGCCCTGTGATCATTTGTGAGAAGGAATAAAACAGCAAATTACATAACACTGGTAGATGTAATCTTCATATCAGAAATATCTATTTTTCATAATGTTTATTATAATACTGTAACATTTAACATTTAAAATACCCATAGTTCATTTTTGCTTTTAATTTAGACATAATAGTATAGAATTTAATATCTGCCATTTTCAATCAACCATACCTTAAAAATAATAGGCTTGTTAGCAATATCAGACAGAATTTTAATTTTTATATTTCATTTTTAATACCCTATTATCACTTTGTTCCTCATACAAAATTATGGTATGGCTTCAGAAGATTTGTAATAGTGCACAAATCGTATGGACTACACTGAAAATCCTTTTATGGAGAGCTTTGTGTTTATTTTATTTTGAATCTGAGACCTGAGTGAATGGATATAAAAATGAATTCTTTTTCCACTAGGTTCACTTTTGGCTCCACTTAACATACAGACAGGCCAATAATCTGTTTGACTGATCATCCACTTTCCAAAACAAAACTGATATTCTGCAGAAGATTTCCCTGTTTCATGAAAATCACATGAATTTTGATAGTGTGAATGCTCTAAGCAAACTTTAAAGCTTACTGAACCCCATTCACTTATATTGTGCGTTCTAAAAAGCAAATCTCTCAGAGTCCAATGTCAAGGCCAGGAACAGAATGAAAAGGAGCTGTTTTTTCTCACATGGTTCACTACTGGGTCCGCTTAACATTCAAAAATTGTATATACTGCCAAAGGGCACTCTATTTCACAGAAAGAAAGAAAAAAAATAACATGCAGATGGAATGAGATGTGGATGAGTAAATGATGACAAATTGTTCATTCTGGACTGAAATATTCCTTTAAAACTTGGTATGTAAACAAAGCATTTTCACAGATAAACCACCCTTATCAACATACTACAGAGAGTACAGAACAAATCAGAACTACACAACTGAAAGGACTTTGTCTCAGTGCTTCTCAACTCAAAGAGTCAAATACACAACATGACACTTACTGTCCTGCTGGGGATTTATGATTTATAATGCATGGTATTTAAAAACACACACATTCACGAAACTACATGAAAAACCCAGACAATACTATGGAACCAACTTAAAATTTTAAGGCAACCAGCTTCAGCAGATTTTTTAGTTTTCTCAACTTGTCGTTTTAAGTTTATACAACAAAAATTTTAGAATCTCCCACAAAAATAAGTTTTTATGGGGAGATTCTTTTCAGCAAACTCAAAAATCTGCTGAAGCTGGTTGCCTTAAAATTGTAAGCTGGTTCAATATTTTTTTTTTTTTTTTTTTTTACAGTGTAGTCTCAGACTGTTTGAAGTGCAAAGCAGGTGTGAAAACACCCTTAAAATAGAGACAGACTAATAATTTTAATCAGAATTTTTTCCACTTAACTGATTCTTTAATTTTGTGACTGCTGATAAATGGCTTCTCTAATAGCACCCAATACCACCAATATTTCACAACAGGAAACAATGGTTTGCACAGGTAAATTAATTTATTATTTTAACATTCTGTTTGCATAATTGTTTATGATTTTATGATTTTATAGTTACATTAAACATTACAGAACTTACAGAAATGATAGTGTTTACTTACAGAAATGTGGGATATTTATATAAGATTTTATTATAGTATTACCATTACCATTTTTTACCATGGTATTGAGGTGCAATATGTGTGGATTTAACTGTGGTTATCATGATCTAAATGTGTGCTACTATGGAAGACCAATGGTTAATTTGAATAAAACTCAAACAGTCAGAATAATTAAATTTACTCTTTATGTTACTCTTTTTGATGATGAACATGAATTTACATCTGCATCCTAACTCAAGCTGCTACTACTACTGTCAACTCAAGCTACTGTCAAATGTAGTATTATTAATATTGCAGCCTGCACTGAAAATTGTGCAGAAGATACACGTTTCAGGATTTGAAACAATATAACTCATTAGAACATACAGAAATTAAGAAATACATTTTTCTATTAAGATATTTATTTTGTTAAGGAAAACTGACTGGAAAAGTGTAAAGAACTCAAAAACGTGAACTGTTTGTAATGTTCTGACCATAAAAAGCGGTTTAAAACCACAATTAATGGTCTGGTTTCTATAACTTTCACTTAGGGGCCGATTCAAAATTCTGCCTTTAAACCTGAAAGAAATAAAGATGTGAAATGTATTGTGTGATTAGTGATATCGACTAATAGGAAAAAATTATCATTATTTTTTTGGCCATATCGCCCAGCCTTACTTATGCACTAAAGGTATTTAAAATTTTGAATTAGCTTTTTATATTTTCAGTTATCATTTTAATTTTAGTTTGTTTTAGTGATTTTGTCATGTGCCTTCATTTTTTATTCGTTTTCATTATTTGTTTGTGTCCATTTTTCATTTAGTAATCTTAGTACTTGCCAAGGTAATATTTCTAATTTTTTAAGTTTACATTTTTCATCTAATATTTACATACATTTTAAATTTCAGCATCATTTCAATTACCAAAAGCATTCACTTTTTTGCCTTTATTAAGATAGGACAGTTAGCTGACAGGAAGCAAAGTGGGAGAGAGAGAGGACAGGATCAGAAAAGGTCCACAAGCCGGGACTCAAACTCGGGACACCTGAATCGTAACGCTGCCCACGAGGTTATTGGCACTGTCCAAAAACATCCTTTAATAGTTTTAGTTAATGATAACAGCTCTATTCATAATGCTTATTGTTTTATTGTTGAAGTCTAATAATCAAGCTATCATTGTGTCACTGTAGCAAAAATAAAATTGTTCTACATATTGGTTGTAAAAACACTTTGACTGACTGACTGAGTTTGGTTCTGCTCTACAACCAATAACAACACTACTTTTATCGCACCACAGTAACTACAAATCTGAGGCTGGCGTGAAACTAAAGTGGACATAAGCAAGCTTTTAACGTTCTTGAGTGGTGTACTGTCCTCAGATTTCTGTCCAAGCAGATATTTGGCTCTGGTTCCAGCCCGGATGGTCAGACTGCAGGGTTAGCTGTGGAGAAGGCCAATCTGCAAGCCATAATGTGCCTATTTAAGCATCAAACCGCAAGATGAGAAATTAAGTTTCATGCTTGTCTTAACAGCTAATCAGTGTTTAGCCTTTATTCTCCCCACATGAACCATGAGCAGGGTCAGCTCTTATCTTATCTGTGTGATGCTCAGTAGCTCTACTGCAGCTCAGGGGCTGGTGCCAGAGAGAGCACACGCACACACACACATACATAAAAGAGAGATATATAGCTATTTAAATGGACATATAAACACAGATACAAAAGGCACAATTGTTTATATATATACATCCACAGACATGGACATAAAAAGTGTGGATTTCTTGACTCACACACACCAACTCGCGTTGTTACTTATCCACAAATACACAAACACACACACACTCAGGAAATGAAGAGTTCCTGATGGATGTGGGTGGCAGTAATTCACCACAATACTGGCAGGACACAAGCACACATTCTCAGTGTACAATTAATTACGCCTTTACTTTGAGAAGACACGGAGGGATATGGAATCTAGGGTGTGGAGCAGCAATTTTACTGTAATTCTATGATATTTACTACCATTCTTTCTATTGCTACTATCGGTTAACTGTTACTTACCAGCCACAGGACCCAGAAGAACCACCATGGCAATCAGTCCAACGTGAAGAATTGTTATCCGGCCTTCAACTGCCATGTTTTTTTTTCTTTTCTCCTCCTCTTCAAAGACAATATATTCTGATTTATTCTGTTACTTGTACAGCTGTCTAGGCTTCAGACTGCAGTCGTGCAAGAATATTTGTGCTTTGGAGAGTCCAGCATCACACATTTTTTTTTTCAAAACAGCATCAAAAGCAAGTTGTTCCTTTTAGAATGGCAATGAAATCGTAAAAAAAACTATCTTAAAGGTCCTGCATTAACCTTTGCACTGCTTTTTTTTCCTCCAGAAGGAAGCATCAAATCTAACCAGCTGATGACTGTGAAATCTGTCTACTGAGAGTCTGTGTCTGTTGTAACAAAACAAATGAACAAATCACGTTAAACTTTGTTTTCCCCTTTGTTCCAAAGCAGGCGCCCCATACATTTGCCTAATCAGAGTTTAGCGCAGTTATATGGGACATCCCGAGACCGCAGGTCTCCTCGATGGTAACACACAGTTTGTGGTACAGGGTAACATCCGTTTCGTGACTCCCGACTATTAAAATGTCCATTTGTCGTCATATTCCTCGCGTTCGTTATCTTTTGATCTTCGTTTCAGGAATTTTCTCTGTTTCCATGATTCAATGAGCTGGGAAACTGTACGTTTTGCGTTTTTCGTCCGTACTTCAAACAAGGGGAACGGCAACAGAAGACCAGACAGCGACTGGAAACGCCTCGTCTTCAGATTGTCTCCGGGATCCGATTGTTCGATGTGGGGGCCGATTTATAAGAGAAAAGAGGTGAAGCGCCCTCATGCGGCAGACTGAGAGAATAACAACATATAAAGACACGGAGGCAAATATAAAGGCTGACAAATAAACACTGCCCTAAGAGGGGAACTGTAATTTAGAAAATTCTTGTTTTAAAACGACCTAGATAACCAATTTACATATATAATATAATATAGTATAATTTACATTTACATTACATTTAGTCATTCAGCAGACACTTTTACCCAAAGTGACTTACAAATGAGGACAATAGAAGCAAACAAAATCAACAAAAGAGCAATGATATGTAAGTGCTGTGACAGTCTAAGTCTCAGTTAGCCTAATGCAGTACGCAAGGTTTATATATATATATATATATATATATATATATATATATATATATATAATAGCCTAAATAAAAAGAAAACAAGTAGGCCTAGATAGAATAGAAAAAAAAAGAATAGGGAATGCTAGTGTTAGAGAGTCATTTTTTTTTAAATAAAAATAAAACAAGTCAAAAGAATAGCCTAGAGAATAGTGTTTTTTTTTTTAATAAATAAAAAACAAATAGATAAAATAGAGTTAGAGAGTGCTAGAGTTAGAGGGTCAACTGAAGATGGAAGAGACGTGTTTTTAGCTATTTATATTTTACAAATATCTTAATTATATAAATTATAATTGAAATTTCGTTTAGTTCAAAAAAACTATTATATTATAGACAAGAAACATGTTTGTTTTACTAGTTTTACTAGTTTTACACACACACACACACACACACACACACACACACACACACACACACACACACATATAGTATTATATATATATATGTGTTTTATTGCATTAAATCATATTTATTTTATATAAAGTTAATAGTATTATTTAATTATATTATAATTATATTAAACTATAAATATTATATTACTATTCTCAGTTGTACAGCATATATATATATATATATATATATATATATATATATATATATATATATACACATAAATATGTTTTCTTGTATTATATCATATTTATTTTATTTTATATAAAATTAATTGTATTATTTAATTATATTATAATTATATTAAAATATAAAATATTATATTACTATTCCCAGTTGTACAACATATATATACTTGCATATATACCTATTTATTTTGCTCTTGTGTGCATAATTTCAAATTTTCAATAGAATAATAGTATGCTGCTATTTTCTGGTCTATTTTCTTACATTTATTATCAATTTTAAAAACGATTTAATTATACATAAGAATACATACATCTATGCATTATTACAATTACATTGTGTATTGTACCTGTGAATTTTGATATATTTAAAGCGTGATAGCGCCCATCTCTGGCCGTGGAGCAGACATCAGCAGCACGGAGGAAAACAGCACCACGCGCCTCAGCAACAGTAACGTAGTCTGGTGTGCGCGGGCACGAGCACGGAACCGAGCGCGCACCTCAACGCCAGCTGTCCTCTGAGGGGGACCCTTACCGCCCCTCCCCAAAAGGCATGTCTGCAACCGCATAAACCAGAGAATTTTGAGCCTTTTATCCTTCAGCTGACGAGGACCAATTCATAAATTCACTCGCTTCGATATTACAGCTCCAGCATCACCTTTACACAGCGACAGCCCATCGACCACCAGCAGCGCAGCAACGCCCATAGCAACGGCACTGCGCATCCTCAATCTGTTTCTCTGACCCAGCAACACCGGCCGCCCTCCACCAACAACCAACCTGCTTTCCAACGACCTTCTGAACGCTGGATCCATATCACACCGTTGTGTTTTTCTTTTTATCGCAAAGGACCATGAACGCGCCGTGTGCGGTTATTGTCTCATCAGTCAAAGGTGCGT